>MNCI01037372.1:133768-164908 GCA_015680685.1 Gnetum montanum
CCCCTTGAAGTCGCACCCTTTACAAACCTTTGAATCCTTCCTAATTCTAGAACTACTAAGGTCACTGATTAATTAAAAGTTTCTTTAATAAAAAGGGATCTCAAGTTCCTAAAACAAGGAAAATCATAAAGTTCATTGGATGGGTAGATGACATGGACTCACTACCTATTCCATGAAAAATAAACCATGTTAAAGTCATCAGACATCATAATTCAAAAATATAAACTAGACATCAACAATCACTCATTAAGCACAAATCATCATTAGTAAACAGCAACAACGGCACTACGTCCTATGACAATAGAGCAAATTTATTAGCAAAAATAAGAAAATATCATACTTAAATAAAACAAAACAAAGTACATGTGTGGGATTCTAGTAAAGGACCTTATCTCTTAGTTGAAGTTTTACTTTCCTAATTCTAAGGTCATGACGTTGCTTGCTAAATGCCTTGTTCACCTCATTCAAGGATAGGGCCACTAAGCAATTTTTATCTAATACATTTAGATTGATTAATATTTTCTTCTATGCTAGACTTAGGTCAAGGTTTAGATCATAGGCCATTGAGAGTGTACAAAGCTTAGATTGAATCAGGAGTGTTTGAAGTTTCTCATACACTAACTCATAAGGAGAATAACCAATAGGAAGTTTCCAAGTTTAACGATAAGCCCAAAGAGCATCATTAAGTTTTTTGCTCCAATCCTTCCTATATTTGCTAATGGTTCATGTTAGTATTTTTGTAATCTCCCGGTTGGTTACCTTTATTTGACCATTGGCTTGGGGGTGGTAAGGTGTTGTTAATTTATGTTTACCCCCAAGCATTGCATTAATTTTCTAAATATGGCACCTACGAAATGAGTTCCATTATCAAAAATTAGTGAACATGGCACCCCAAACCTATTCACGATATTTTATTGTATAAATTTGGCAGCAGTGGATGATGTACAATTAGTAACGGCTACTGCTTCTGCCCATTTTGTGTAGAAGTCAACTGCTACTATAATATACGCCTTCCCGTTGGACATGGGTGTGATGGGACCCATGAAGTCAATGCCACATATGTCGAAAGGTTCCAATGGTTGAATCCACTATTGAGGACCTTCCATGTGAGCGATCATCCCCCCATCACGTTGACAATGTTCAAAAGACTTGATAAACTGGTGGACATCCCTAAAGATTGTAGGCCAATAGTATCCTGCCATTAGAATTTTTATGGCTGTGCATCTCCCTACATAGTGGCCTCTGCAAGGCCCTTCATGAGCATCTTGGAGAATGTGTATCTGATCTTCGTCAAGGACACACCAACAAATTAGGCCATTGGCACACACCTTGTACAGGTGTTTGCTAATTTCCATGAAGTATTTAACCCGATGGAGAAATTGTTGCTTCTTCCTAAAATCTAAGTCTTATGGCATCTCTTGAGTGAGAATATATGTGAGGATGTCATTATACCATGTTACTTTTTCAAGTATTTGTTTATTTATTACTCCTATAAAAAGGAGTTTGTCTAGAAACTAATCAGAGAGTGGGCTCTCCTCCTCTTTATTATCCCATCTTAAGCAAGAGGTGGTCAATGACCACATTCTTGGTCCCTTTTCGATCTACCATAGTGAGATCAAATTCCTGCAAGATCACAAGCCACCGTATAACATGAGGGCTCACCGTCAGCTTATTCATGAGGAAGCAAATTACACTATGGTTCATATTTACAAATACTTTGTAACCAAGCACAAAGTGCCTAAGCTTTTCAAGCACGTACAGTACTACCATCGATTCCTTCTCCGTGGTGGCGTAATTTAACTATGCTCCCATAATGCTTTAACTCATGCAATGGATATAATATGGACGTTTCTTATCGTCCATCTACATGAGCATAACTCCAAAGGCATAATTAGATGTGTTTATCATGATATGGAAAGGTTTGGACCAGTCTAGTGCTCGTAGGATTAATGTTTCTATGAGTTTCTACTTTAATTATTGGAATGCATGTTCACATTCCTTGGTCCAAATGAAGGGTGCATCTTTCTTTGTAAGCTATACCAATGGCTTTACAATCTTAGAGAAATTCTCAATAAATCGTCAGTAGTAGCTAGTGTGTCCAAGGAATGACCAAAAATATTTAATGATCTTTAGTTAGCATGTTATTCCTTGGATGACCCTTATCTTTTCTAGGTCTACCTCAATCCCTTTTTGTAAAATTCAGTGCCCTAGCATGATGCCTTCTTGGACCATGAGATGGTTCGTTTGCTAGTTGTGCTGTAGGTTTGTCTCTACACATCTCTTCAATACTTGCTCAAGTAGGTCCAAGGCTTGCTTAAAGGTAGCTCCATAGGTGGAAAAGTCATCCATGAAGACTTCAACACCACTACCTAATTTTTGTTGAAAGATACTAAGGACTAAGGGTTGAAATGTTGCACGGGCATTGCATAGGCCAAATGGCATCTTACAATATGCAAAAGTTCCCCAGGGACTCGTGAATGTTGTCTTGGCCTAATCTTTTGGTGTAATTTAGATTTGTTTATAACCACTATAACCATCCAAGAAACTATAATAACAATGCCAAGATATGGTGTCTAATACTTAATCCACAAATGGCAAAGGAAAGTGATCCTTAAACATTCCCATATTCAACAACCTGAAGTCAATGTAAACCTGCCATTTGCCACCCTTATTTGATACAATTATGAGTTGGTTAACCCACTCACTATCTGCGATTGGATAGATAAACCCTACCTTGAGGAGTTGCTCTATTTTCTCTTTGACAATTTGCTTCAATTTGGGGTTTAGCCACCTCTGTGGCTACCTTCTAGGCTTCATGGCCAAGGCAGTGTAGATGCGATGTTGGCATATCCTTAGATCGATTTCTATTAGCTATGGATATGACCAAGCAAAGGTTGTTGACCATTTATTCACCACTTTCAAGAACTTTTCTTTTTGGTCGAGAGCAAGTTTGGCATTAATGATGACCAGTTTACCATTCTTTACAAATGCATACTCCATACCGGCTGATAAAGTTTTTAGTTCTAAGGGCTCTTGCTTGAAGTGATTAGGGATTTTCGACTCTCCTCAATAGGTATCATCATCTTCATTAGAGAGGTGGGAATGAACTTCAATTTTATTCATGCCTTTAACATATGCACATGTTAGGCTCTCAGTTGGCTCCATGCATATTGTGTTGCTATATGAATCACCTATCAGCCATTGGGTGCTCTCCTGCTTTGTGGTTGTTATGTACAGACACCTTTGAATATTGATCTCTTGTGCACACTAATTGCATGATTTAATGTATGTGCTCTTGATTGACCAAATGCTTTACAGGCAATTACACCTATTGTCACTGTACAGGATGCATGAAATACACTTCTTCTCAATTTTGCCTAGCTCATTTTCCTTGGATATTTTTAGAGATAGGTCCCTTATACCCATTCGCGCATCAACCGTGCCTAACCAAGCTATTTCCATAATGATAGGGAAGTCATTTTTGTAGTTGTTCACTTTGATTACTAGAAAATTAGCAGGATAGGACTACCCACAAACTATGGTCACAATGTCCTCTATTAATCCCAAAGGGATATCAATTGACTGATCTACTAATTCTAAATAAATGTTGCTCTTCTTAAGAGGTGGTAGGCTCCAGGCCTTATACATGTCACGTAAGATGAGGTTAACTTTGGAACTAGAGTCAAGAAGAGCTTTGCATGACTCTTGTCCAGTAATATGTAGATAGATGAGTGGACTTTCCAAGTCATATCTTTTTGTAGGAATATTGCTAACCTTGATCTAGTCAGAAACAACATGGGTTAGCATTACAATGCGAATCCTAAATGGCACTTGGTTTGAAGGACACTTGAAGGTATTTGATGCAAAGGATGAGGGTGATGGAGATGCATAACGATCAGCCGGAGTAGGTTGTGAGGGCTAGAGAGGACTATTGGATTGGAAGAAAGGTCATTTCCTTGATCAATTATTCGAACCACTTGGTTGAAAAATTGGTTGTGAGTGTATGGCCCTTGTAGCATTTCGTTGTTGCAGCTATGGAGGAATCTCACCCTGCATAGACGTAGCAGGAGGTAATTGGGTTGAAGGTGAAGGTGTAGGTGTAGAGGGATGTGAAGGATGATAAGGATATAGATATGGGTTTTTCCCTTGAGTAGATGGTGAATGTGTTCGATGATACTCTGGAGGGTAATAGTGATGTTGGAATGATGCATGACTTGTAGAACTTCTAGTGGAGATAGGCTACTAAACATAGTACATGTATGGATCTAGTTACCTATAAGGGTATTGCTACCTTGGTGGTGGCATTCCCCACAGTTGTGGTTGGTACCACTATTGCTATTGGTCATAAGGTTGTGGAGGAGTTCCACTTGGATAGTAAGCTTACTATTGTTGGTGGAATTGCCTTGGGCTACCTTGAGGATAAGGCAATCATCTTGGAGCTTGCCTACGTGTTAGGTGAGGATTCAATGCATATACTCCAGACTCTTATAAGTGTGACACTACAAAGAAACATCCCTTTGGATGTTCATATTGGCAAATGTCACATTTAGTTTCATCATCAAAGTCAAATTCCACAACTTCCTCTATTGTAGCAACTTTACCCTTACCTCTTTGGTAGGCACATTCAGCTTCTTTTCACATCCTATGATTATGATCACTATTTTGCTCTTTGGATTCTTTAGCATTCTTTAAAGTAGTTTGAGATTTTTCATCCAAAGAGTCCCATAATTTATCAACCTTGGTTGAAATGTTAGAAATAGATTTTTGGATGGGCAAGGTCTTTTTATTCATCACTTCATCAAGTGGTGATTCTTCCTCATCACAAAATCAGACCTCTCATTTTCTGATGGAAGGATCCCTATTATACTCTTCAACACTTTCTCTTTTTCATAGCTCACCTTCTTCTTTTGCTACTTACTTAATTAGCCTTTGGATCTGATCAGCTCTCATTTTAGACAACCTTCCTTAGGCATACACCCCAAGGATTCTTCTTATTTTAGGTCTAAGTCCATCTACAATGTGGCAAAGTTGTTTCCTCTGAGAGTAACCATGACTAGGGCATTAATGTAGGAGTGAATAGTATTAACCCATGGTGGCATTCAAGGGTTCATGTGCTTCTTGTTTCTAGCCTTGGATTTGCCTTCTCATATTAGACACTTTGGAGTACTTCTGGTATTTGTCATTGAATAGTTCTAACATGGTACTACATTTGTGGATAGATTCTAGCTCTAAGGACTGGTACTAACTTTCAACTTCCTTAATGAGTATCCTTGGGAAAAGTTTGAGTTTCTGCCACTCATTCTTAATGTTTTGTAAGGCATAGGCATCTTGAAAAGGTTATAGATGTGTCTGTAGATTAGAATTGTATCCCCCCTTAAATATTGAGATATTGTTCATATCTAGATGCTTGATTCAGCTATCCTTCATATGCCTAGTTGGGATTTTTACTACCTCTGCAATGTTGAGAATACTTCGAGTCACCAATAAAGGTTCATCATCATTGTTGTGTTGATGATGTTAATGATGGTTTCAGCCACCCCTTTAGTTTTGGTGGCCTTCATGGTCATTGTTATTTCACTGATCACCTTCATCATGATTTTTTTAATGGCAGCTTCCATGAGAATTGTTAGATGAAGAAAAATGTTAAGAATCAGATGAAGAGGATGAAGAGGAAGGTGGGCCGCCACCGCCACTACGGTGTCCACCACCACTCTTACGCTTATTATGATCACCATCCTTAAATCCCTTGTTATTGTGGTGCTTTCTCGAGTCCCTACCTTGCTTATCAGTCTTTCTTGAACCCAATTTATGAATAGTCAATCGTAGGGTTAAGTTCACACCCTTGCCATCAGTAGCAGGGGGTGGAGACTCTTCATGTTGAGAACCTTCGAAGCAAGGATCCTCATTGTCATCTTGATTTAGTAGGAATAAGGGATTGGTGTAATGTTTCCCCTTTGTAGCTTAATGAAGTTTCTCTTGATGTTGATCTTGCTTGCATTGTGTTTTAGTGGAACAATAGTCTTGAGTATCATATCCATCCACAACATATTCTTCGTGAAGATCTAAGATGCCCAACTTCTTAAGAGCTTTAAATAGTAGCTTAGGGACAGATCTATTTTGGGGCAAGACAACATTGCCCTCCATATCACACCATCACATATGTTCATCCTGATGTAGGATGAAGGTGAAATTTGGCACAAACTCATTTGAATGATTGTATACCACTTTGCACTCTTGTGGGACTAGTGGTTTGGTATCCTTGTGCTTGCGAGAAGAAGAAGACATTTTGCAAAACAAAAAAAAAACTATTAGTGTGCTTTTATAATTCTATGTATAGTGAGAATGATATTCGCCTTGAGGTTCGTACAATGATATTAATGGTATTCACGTAGACCCAAATAGCACATGTACCACAAACAAAGTCCCTGGCAATGGTGCCAATGATGAGCGGCAAGGTACCCCTACGTCCAACCATACGAATCACGAAGTGTTCACATGCAATCCGGTTGAATTTTGCAGACTTTGTTATTTCCAGTGCACCAGCCCTTTAGAAAGTGAATCTAGCCTTTAGGTTAATTATTGTCCTCCCAATTACACTTGTGAAATTCATTGATATGGTTAAGTGTAATCGAGGCATTCGATTTTTATCATTTTTATGTTTTATAGTTGGGTGCTTAAAATGTAGGTAAAAAGGAATTTGATTAACTAATTAACTAATCATTTAACTAATCCTAACATAAGTATCATTTCCCACTTTCCGTACATGTCTTGAACCCACATATCCATTACTGGATGACCAAGCACTATGCTACTAGGCGTACCAAGCAATAATGCTGCTAGGATTACCAAACGAATACGTGTTACACTCGAAGTGATCGTACTTATGTATTTAATCTATCTAGCTTAATTACTTCATTAACTAAATTGCTGGAAAATATTTGCAAAATAATTGAAAACATTTAACAAATAACTGAAAAAATTAAATGCATAAATGAAATAGCTAATCTATCTAAAGTGTTACAAGGTTTATCAGAAAGCTCATCTTTATTGTCGCACACATTGTCGTGCTCAAGTACAACAATGCTCAAATAAATATCTATACACTTAATGACTCCTTCTACGGGCACTTGGGGAAAAAATTCTAACTTTCGAATGGAAAAAATGCAAGAGCTCTATTACAACTACAATCTACTTATGTCATAAATGCAACTTCAAGCACATATTTATAGACGAAAATCAAGAAAACTGACACTACGTCGACGGGGCCTTGTTGACACATGGTAAGATGCATCAACTAGGCCTCATCGATGAGGCCTAGTCAACGTAGCCAACTTAACGCAACTCATCAATAAACCTTGCAGCATTCTGGATAGTTTAAATGTTCCATTCATGCATTTAATATTTTTAGCTATTTATTCAATGTTTTCAATAATTAAGCTAATTAAGTAATTAAGTGAGATAAGCTAAATAACAATTAAGTAAACACATAAGTACGACCACTTTGAACATGCATATGACTTTTGGTAATCCCAACAGCACTTAATGCTTGGTAACCTAGCAACATTATACGTGTTCAGGATGTGTATGGCAAGTGGGACTGAATACTTATGTTAGGACTAGTTGAGTAGTACTTAGCTCATTAGATTAAAAGAAGGTATCAAATTATTTTATTCTCTATCTTGTTTATTTCAAGTACCAAAATCATAAAATATAGAATGATAAAAATCATGTGCCTCAATTACACTTAAACCATATCCTTTAGCTTCATAAGTGTACTTGGGCAGACAATGAACATCCTTAACATAAAGTTTACTTCCTAGAATAACTAGTGCACTGGAAACTATAGACTCCATAGAATTTGACCGGATCATGTGTGAATGCTTTGTGATTTGTATGGTTGGGCATAAGTGTACCTCACCACACATCATTGGTATCATTGCCGGGAACTCTTTTTGTTGAAACGTGTGCTATCTAGGATTAGTAAATATCATTAATATTGTTGGATGAACCTCAAGGTTGACATCATTCTCAATTATATAATTACAAAAGTGCACTAATTATTTTATTTGTTGCAAAATTTTTTCTTCTTCTCATAGGCATGAAGATGTTAAACCATCAATCCCACAAGAGTGCAAAGTGGTATATACTCATCCTGATGAGTATGTACTTGACTTTACCTTCATCCTACACCAGCATGAGTAGTTGCAATGACGTGACATGGACGACAACATCGTAATGCTCCCTAATTGATCTATATCTAAGATGTTGTTTTAAACTCTTAAGAGGTTAGGCATCCCAAATTTTCAAGAGGAATACGTTGTGCATGGTTTTGACAGTTGGGACTACTATTCCACCAAAACACAATGTAGGAGAGATCGATACTAGGAGAAGCACCATGAGTTTGCAAAGGGAAAACACTTCACCAATCCCTTATTCCTATTAAACCAAACTAACAATGAGGATGCTCCCTCTGGGGGTTCTCAACATGAAGATTCTCCACCCCCTATTATTGGTGATGAGGGTGTGGCCCTGAACCTATGATTCACTATTAATAAACGAAGTTCAGGAAAAAGTGACAATCAAGGTAGGGACTCGCACAAACATCATGACGGTAAGGAATCTAAGGATGGTAATCATAATGAGTGAAAAGGTGATGGCAAACACCATAGTGGTGGTGGTGGTTCACCTTCCTCTTCATTCGATTCCGAACATTCCTCTTCATCTTTTGGTTCTAATAGAAGTCACTGGAGAAATAATCATGATGAAGGTGATCAGCGAGATAACAATGATCATAGAGCCTGACAAGAACATAAGGGTGGCAAAAACCATCATTAGCATCATCGACACAATGATGATGATGAACCTTTGTTGACAACTCAAAGCATGCTTAACATTAGAGGCAGTTAAGATTCCAACTAGGCATGTGAAAGATAGTTGGATCAAGTGCTTGGACATGAACAATATCCCAAGATTTGAGGGGGGATATAACTCTGATTGACAAAACCATCTACAAGCCTTTCATGATGCTTATGCCTTTCAAAACATTGAAAATGATTGACAAAAACTCAATCTCTTCCCCAAGACACTCATCAAGGAAGCAGAAAGCTGGTATTGGTCCTTGGAGCTAGAATCTATCCATCAATGGAGTACAATGCTCAAGCTATTTAATGACAAATATTAGACATAATCCAAAGTATCCAACCTAAGAAGGAAAATCCAAGGCTAGAAATAGGGAACACATGAACCCTTGGATGCCACCATGGGCAGATATTATTCTCTCTTACACCAATGCCTTGGCCATGATTATTCTCAGAGGGAACAATTATTTTTGGCTTAGTATGGCAACAAAAATTTCAAAATTTGTGAAGGAGTGCTTGACATGTTAGAAGTTTAGAGGAGGTAAAGGTATGGAGAGATACTATATGCCTTTGGCAATTCCCAAAGGTCCATGAGAAAGTGTATCAATGGACTTTGTGAGTGATATTCCAATGACCAGGAGTGGAAATGATGCAATTTTTGTTATTGTGGATTGGTTCTCCAAGATGGCACATTTTCTTCCATGTAAGAAGGTAAGTGATGCTTCTCATGTTGCAAATTTATTTTTTAAGCATCTTGTGAAGTTACATAATATTCTTTTGAATATTATTAGTGATGGAGACTCACTTTGAAAGATTTAGGGTACAAAGTTGAATTTTTCTAATGCATATCATTCACAATATGATGGACAAATGAAGGTGGTGAATAAATCCTTGCTGAACATATTGAGATGTTTATGTGATGGATAGCTAAACATGTGGGAAAACTTGTTGTGTTATGCTAAATTATTGTATAATAATCCTTTTCGTGTTGCTATTGGCAAAATCCTATTTGAGGTGGATTATGGGTTTTATCCAAAGATGGTGGACACTTTAAAGAGCTTTGATGGTGAATCTCAACTTAGTGCTAATTTTGTGCAAGAGATGAGGGATCTCCATGCACAAGTAAAATCAAATCTTAAGAAGAAGGCTAGAGAGAGAGTCCTCAAGAGGAATGAGGGTAAGTAAAAGCCTAACTTTGCTCTTGGTGACTTAGTTTGGGTGCACTTGAAGAAGTGATTGAGAGGTGTTAACTTCTTTAAATTGAAAGCTAAGAAGATGGGGTCTTTTAAAATCAAGGCTAAGAATGATAATGGTTTTGAGATTGATTTACCAAATGATGTTGGCATGTCTTTGGTATTTCATGTTTTAGATCTTGTGCACTATCCTAGACTAGCTAATGAGAAGACCATGTAGGATAGTATCGATGAGTTGAAGGGGGCTATTGATCAATCCAAGCCTTCAATGGAGAGGAAGGCAATAGTACTTAAGTGAAGGAAAGCTTCTAGAACTTAAGAAGCTAAGAGGCATGACTATTTAATCCATTAGAAGGATCAATCCATTGATGATGCTATATGGGTCCATCAGACCAACTTGTTGAGTGGGGAATCACTTCAATCCCTACTATGGACCTTTTGGTGTGTTTTTGTGTGCTCAAAAAATTAAGTAAAATGGAGATAAAAGTTTTTTATATGGTTGTATTCTTATTGTGTTTGTAGGACCACGTACATGGGAAAGCAACATGAGCTAAAGAGGACAAGGAACAAACTATCTTAGAGCACAAAGGAGGACATAACCCATATGTCTTCAAATGAACATCCAAAGAAAATGCACAAGGGCCTAATATTGAATAAGAAAGGTTATCATTAACTAAGCATGTGAAAGGTCAGGACTATGGACAAGGAACAATGCATTCAAAAGATAAAGGAATAGTGAAGAAAGATGTCTCTGGGAAGCAACAAACGTCTTGGCAAATTTGGAGTAGATTCAGACAAAGACCTCTTTAGAAATAGTAAGATGTCTTTCTCAGACAAAGACATCTTTGATGAGACAAGGACATCTTTGTAGATTGCAGACAAAGTCCAAAAAGATGTCTTCCACAAGACAGAGATGTCTTCTAGAGTAGAAACTTCAAAAAGATGTCTTTCAAGAGACAAAGATGTCTTCCCAGATTTGAAGGCTAATTTAGAAAGACATCTTAGGAGTAGGAAAGATGTCTTCCATTATCATTAGTGATTGTTAACTAGCCATTGCATGAGTTTTGAGAAGGATTTAGGAACATGGCAACTATAAGAAGATTTCATGTGCATTGGGAAAAGTGCAAACATTATTGTATTCATTGTACAATCATTTGTAATCATTGAATTCTCTATTTCTCCTCATTGTCTAATCATTTTAGCTTTGTAAAGTGTGTTGTACCTAATTATGTAAGGATTAGAAAATTGAGTTGCAATTATTCCTTGTAATTCTTGTTCTTGTTGCCCTCTAGGAATAATGTGATTAAGCTTGTCGAGATCCTACGGGATTGAGTTGTTGGTGTTGCGCTATAACACTCCAGTGTAAAGCTCTAAATTGTAAAGGCTGTGGAGGCCTTGAAACCACATTTTCAAGCCTGATGGGACCTTGTGGGATTCAGTGATTTGTGTTGTGGTACAACACTCTAAAGTGGGGCTTGACAACTATACAAGGTGTGTACCCTTCAATCACATTTTGAGAGCAACAAAGTCCAAAGGTGTTCTCTTGCAATCTACCCTTCGAGTGTGGAGTACCCAAGTTGGGGAACCACATAAATTTATGTGTGTGCTTTGTTTGTTTAAGTTTTTATTTGGGGATCTTATTTATTTCCCTTCACCCCGCCCCCAAACACCTCCCCCTCCTCTTTCTAATTTCAATGATCCACACCTACTCCGTTGTTCACATGAGTTCACTTTTTGAAGGGTGGGAAAGTTGGTGTAGGAACACTTCTTCTAAATCCCTTGTGCTTTGTCCTACAAGTTGTTTTTGTAGGTTTTTGTGCTTGAAGGAGACCTAGATGAGTGTGTCTTATTTTTGTATGTCTTCTTGCATTGATTTTTAATTATGATGATTCCTTGAGGTTTTAGCATGCTTTGAGGTGTGTTTGGCTCATTTTGATGAGTTTAGGAGGTTTGAGGATCTATGGGGATCTTTTTAGAGGCATCTAAAGGTTCCATGCATCAAAACAAGCATTTTTATTTTTGGCACCTCTAGGATAGACGTCTACCTAGAATTGTAGATGTCTTAGTGTAAACTCTGTCCAAAATTATAGACATCCATGAATTAGATAAACATCTATCAAAAATAGTAGATATCTCTCCTAAAAGTAAGGCTTTCACAGTAAATGTCCTAGTAACGCCAAAGATGTCTAAGATGACAAGGGAAAAAGCTCTAACATGGCATTTCGATTGGAAAACATCCAAATGACTCCAAATCCTTATGAAAAACATCTAGGAAGGAAAATAGAAAGCTTCATATGGATTTTGATCTTTATAATATGTATGTATTCATCCATGAAGAAGGGAGAGAGAGAGCATCTATGCATGAAAGTGAGAGAGAAAGCATTTAAAAGTGGAGAGCTTAGAAAGAGAGAGTGGGTGAGTGCAATTAGTGACTGTAGCTCCAAGATTAGTTTGTGGGGTGTTGATCTTTGTGTTATATTCTCTTGTATCTCACTTGTGAGTTGAAATATTAGTCTTGAGTTGTGGGAGAGATTTCTATTGGTTGTGTCTTGCATTAAGAAAAATAATTGTGTGATTGTAGAGCCTTATGCTTTGCAATATCAGTTGAGTGTGATAGGTTTTAGATGCTTGTGGGCTGTGTGACCTCTATTGTAATCCTCTCATAAATTAATTAAAGATAGCTAGCTTTCTTCTTATCTAGAAAATTTTTTTGTGTTTGCATAATATCTAGATCTAATGCATTGAAGGTGATTTAATTATTGAAGTGAACTTGCTCCAAGTTTAACTCTTTACATTTCTTAAGTACTTTACTTTCCCATGTTCATTAGTAAAGTAGAATGGGTATGACTAGTTTTGAGCATTAAGTATAATCATTTGGTAACCTAGTAGTGACTTCACTTGATTCAGTCGGTAGTGAATTTACTTGGTAATCTCAATAATGGTTACATGAGCCTAGAACATGCACAACAAACTAGGAACATATGCTTATCATCATAGGCTAAAATAGATTTACATTTCAGTTATCACTTAGACTTCAATCATCATTCTAATTTTCATTATGAAATCAATTAGAAGTAATTTGAGCCTACAAAATCATAATATCATATACCTCACTATGAGTTAAACCATACTACTCACATTTCACTAACAAAACATGAGAAGACAACAATCGCAAATTGACTATCAACCGCTAGCATACTTACATTGTCCATCCATGGATTATGATTTGGTTGTGTGCATGCACTTATGACTTGTATGATGGAGTAATAAAATACCCAGCCACTCATCACTAAGGTTACCAGGCCAAGACTCATACCATTATGCTAAGACCTCATTATTAGCACTCAAAGGAATGACTTCAGGCAACATGATAATTTAGAAGATATGTTAAGAAATATAACGATACCTTAAGTGTGATTTAAACTAGCAACTTATTGCCTAACAAGAAAATGAATTAATTATTTGATCCACCTATCACTTTCCCTTTGCACCAACTACGCTACCAACCTAGAAACTTATTTTAGGCACTACTATATTAGTTAATAGCCTTTAAAAATTATATGATGCATTTAAATATGAGTTAAACCTTTATCTTTTGGGAAAAATAATGATAGATTAGTCCCTAACTACTAATAAGCTTAATTTCTATAATTAAGTAGATCCTTATTTGAAATAAAAAAAAATTTTACTTGCATTCACTGAGACCCCTTGGATCTATCAGACTAGTTCTAAAATTTCTTTTGCATAAAATTTTTAAAATTTATAACTTAATGCAACCTAGTAGAATCAAACTTATGACAATATATATGGCATACAATTTAGAAAACAACATAACTAGTGGTAAAATAAACATGATAACTCAAAGCAAAAAAATCTCTCACTTCAAATAGTTCCACTACCTAGTATCAATACTCTAATTAAATAGTGAAACTAATAATAGAAGAAATAAGATTGAGGCAGGATGGTAAAACTAAAGACCAGCTAATGTTATTCTATGTGATAAAAGAATCCCAAATAAAATTAAAGGAAAAATTTTACAAGACAAAAATTAAGTTTGCTAGCTTATATGGTGTTAAATGTTGGGTAGTACAAAAGAGGTATGAAGAAGAAGTTAGTGCGGCACAAATGCAAATGCTTAGATAGATGTTGAATGTTACCAAAAGAAATAAACTACACAATATAAATATTCTAGGAAAACTAAGAGTGCCATCTAATTTAGATAAGTTGCAAGAATGGTATCTTAGATGGTTTGGACATGTGTAAAAAATATTATATAATGAACCTATAAAAAGAGATTATTACATCATTATTCAAGGAAATCCATTAAAAGAAAAACCAAAAAAGACATGTAGTTCATCCCATTTTGCAAGGACAAGGCTAGGATGATGATGATAATGATTTAAATATGGTTTTATTCTATAGTTAGTTTTAATATAATCATTTGTGCGATGTTGGTGTTGGATCCCAAAACATTCTTTAAAAATCCTCTTACTATTTTAAGTTTACATGTTAGCCTATTGGTAAGACCCTTAACTTGAAAGTTCCAAGTTATGGATTTGATTTTGATAGGCAATGTTAAGTTATAAAGTTATAATTGGACTACATATCTTGGGGTACATGTATATTACAATTGGATGTTAAACCTCAAAAAATATATATATTAAAAATAAAAATTCAAATTATAGAATCAAAGAAGTACTATAAAAGAGGATAAACTCCAAATCAACAAAAATGAAAGGCCTAATAATATGGATATGCCTTTTGAGGTTTTCATCCTTACAACTAATCTGAAAACCCTCCCATCTAGGGTAGCAAATTGGACATTCCATGAAAATATTAGGATTGAGTGGATGGGGAGGAGGCCCTTACCCTGTCAATAGAATAAACATTATTAGAAGATATTATGTCCATATATTAACCAATAGCTTCAAAAGAATTATTAGTAGTTAAAATATTTTGAATATGCTATCCATTTTGAAGATTTGACACATAATTGCTAATAGATAGGCTTCCTCAACATTTTTTATTATGAAGAACTATTTGAAAACCATCTAAATCAACAATAGGTTTCTGTGAGATCTTAGGAAAAAATATTTGTTTTTCCTTAGTCATTAAAGAATTCTTAAAAAAAAATTTAATTGGAACCTTTCTCAAAGGTGCACCTTATTGAACAACATACAAAAAAAAGGACGGGGTAACTGTTGAAATGTCTATAGAAGAAATCATTGCAAGATTTGCATCATCTATAGAAAAACTCTTAGTAAGGTTTACAATATTGGTAGAAGAAACCTTAGTAGTGTTTGTAGTAACTTGGTGTTAATGTGCTTACAAAGCCTTTTTTCATAGCATAAAAAGACATGAATCAAACATATGACCTTCTTGATAATAATAGTAACATGATTTTGGATGATTGTGATAAAGAATCAATAGCATATAATATACAACCTATACTACAATTATTTCAATGTTACATTATATATATAACATACATACTTCATAGACTTAATTTTAATAAAAGCTTTATTAACTTCTAATTAGACAAGAAGAATTATCTAGCCATTTTCATTCTTGTACCAAGGATAATAATTAATGACAATGTATCATCCATGGCCTACATATTTTTTCTTTGTAGATATGTGAATCATACTATATTGACTCCTCACGGGTTAGTGATGAGTCACAGCTGATTGGACCATGACAACACAAACATATTGATGTAATCCTATTGACATGTATGTGTCGACGTGATCCCATTGATGCATGGTTTGATGCATTCACGTGTACATGTCGACGTAGTGTCTAGTCTTGCCTATATAAATGCATACACCCNGGCAGATAATTAATGCACACAAGTACGACCATCTTGAGCATATGTTAATGCTTAGTAATCCCAATAGCACATATGCTTGGTAATCCAATAGCGTTGCAACATGTTTAGGATGTGTATAGCGGATGGGAATGGATGCTTATGTTAAGATTAGTTAAGACATTATTATATTAGTTACAAATTAATTAGCATTTAATTACTTTTTTTTCTACACTTAGGCTAATTAAATGAAAAACATAAAAATGATACAAATCATATGCCTTAGTTACACTTAACCATACCCTTATACATCACAAGTGGAACTAGGAAGACAACGATCATGTCCTTGATATTCACTGCCTAGTGTGTACTTAGAAAGTTAAAGTCTATAGAATTTGATCGAATCACTTAGTGAACACTGGTGATTCATATGGTAGGGTGTAGGGACTATCACTATTCATCATTGGCATCGTTGTTGGGTGTTTTAGTTAGCTATGTGCACTACCTAGGAGTTAGTAAAATTCTCCAACAATGTTGTAATGAACCTTAAAGGCAAAATCATTAAGAAAAATAATAATAACAACAAAAGCACACTGATTTCAGCAAGAACTAACATGACTTCTTCTTATAGGGAAGAATGTTGGCTGCTATTTGAGCACACTTTCAATCAAAGGCAAGAAGGTTTGAAACCACCTATGCCCCAGCAATGTAAGATGGTCTAGACCCATCCAGATGAGTATATTCCTGATTTCACTTTCATCTTACACCAGGATGAACAACTACAATGGAGGAACATGGAGGGCAACATCGTGTTACCACTTGATCAATCCATTCTTGTGATGTTGCTCCATAGTCTCATGAGATTGGGCATTGTAGGGCTCAATGTTGAGAATGCTGTGCAAGATCGTGACTATTGAGATTATCATCCCATGGAGGCTTAGCAAAAGAAATATTGGCACATGGAGGTAAGCTACCAGGCATCGAAGAAAAAGTGATTCATAAACCCCTTATTCCTGTTGGGCCAAAAGGAAGGAGAGGATCCCTTTTTAGGGGATTCTCAAAACAGTAATTCTCCTCCCCTCTTCTTTAATAAATGGGCCCATAACTAGAATTTATAGTCAACTATAAATAATCCTGATTTGGGGAAGAACGGGTCCCATGACCATGAGGGCTCAAAAGGAGGGAGTTAAGTCAGGAACAATGATAAGCACCATGATAAAGATAAACATGGTAATTGAGGTAAAGACAAAAGAAGAGGAAGTAGCAGGCATCGTTCTAGTGATAGTCCTCCTTCCTCTCACCTTTTTCATCCTCATCTTCTTCCTCCTCCAACTCTGACCAAAGCTGCAGAGGGAGAGACCGTGATGGAGATGACCCGTGAGACAGAGATGATCATAGCTCCCATCGGAATAGTAAAGACCAAGGGCATGGGTAATTAAGGGAGGTTCACCATCATAAATGAAGGGACAATAAGGGGCATCATAGGCATCATGGCCATCATAGGGGTTATGACTATGACGAGCCTCTACTTGCAACAAAAAATATGTTGAACATTGTGAAGGCCATAAAGATTCCAATGAGGCATGTGAAAGACAGTCGAATCAAACTATTGGACATGAAAAATATCCCCAAGTGTGAAGTGGAATACAACTTTGATCTACAAAATCATCTCCAGGCCTTTCATGATGCATGCGCCTTATAGAACATTGAGAATGAATGACAGAAACTAAAGTTGTTCTTTAGGATACTAATTAAGAAGGCTAAAATTTGGTATTGGTCCTTAGAGCCAAAATCAATTAGATGATGTAGTATGATACTTAAGCTCTTCAATGACAAGTATCAAACATACTCCTAAGTGTGTAAACTAAGGAAGAAAATCCAAGGATGGTTACAAGGGACACATGAATCCTTGGATGTAGCCATGGGTAGATATTACTCATTGTTACACTGTTTTCCATGCCATGGTTTTTCTCAAAGGGAGTAGCTCTGTCATATCATAAATGGGCTCAGGATAAAAACAAGGAGAACTCTTGGGATCTATGCCCAAGGGAGGCTTTCAGAACTAGGAGCCCATTAGATCCAAAGGTTGATTGAGTAAGAAGAAGGTGGGTTAAGGAAAAGGGAAAGTGCAAAGGAGTATAACTAGGGCCCTTCCATCCGCAAAAGGAAGGTCTAGTTTTGTGACAATGAGGAGGAGGCACCACTTGATGAAGTGGTGCAACGCAAGACTTTGCCAATACAAGAAATATGTTTATGAAATATTGGTTAAGATAGATAAATGTGGGACTATTTAGATAAAAAGTTCCAAACTATTTTCAAAATTGTAGAGGAGTCAAAAGAGCAAGGTACCAATCATGATCGAAGGAGAATGAAAGAAGCTGAATATGCCCATCAAAGGGGTAAGGGTAAAGCAACTGCTATTGAAGAGGTTATGGATTTCAAAATAGACGATGATGGTGGGTGTGACATTTGCCAACACGAGCATCCTAAGGAATTTTTTCTAGTTGTGTCACACTTGCAGGAATCTGGGGTGTACACTCTAAATTCTAGATTGGCAAAAGGCAAGCACTTAGGAGGTTGCCTTATCCTCAAGGCAACTACAAGTAGTTCCACCAACAAGCCTACATTCTGAGTGAAGCTCCACCTCAACCTCATGAGTAGTACTAGTAGTGGCAACACCCACAGTCATGGGGGATGCCACCACCAAGGCAACAGTATCCTTACTGGTAGCTAGGTTCATATGGGTACTATGTTCAATACCCCATTTCTCCATGTGACTCTTCCAATCATGCCTCTATCCAACACCACTACTACCCTCCTAAGTATTATAAACCATAATCTCCAAGAGGGAAATCCCCATTTTCATATTACCCTCCTCATCCTTCTACACCTGTATCTCCATCCTCAACTTAGTTGCCACTCGCTCCATCCATGCAGGATGAAATTCTAGCCCAACCACAGCAAAGAAACACCATAAGGGCTATTAACTTACAGTCGGCTCCTTAGCTGAGTGGTTGAGAGACTAAATCCTAAAAACCATCCTTTTTCCAAACCAATAGTCCTACCAAGCCCTCACAAATACCTATGGCTACTGACCCTGCTTCACCTTCCTCCTCTACAACATCTTTCAAGATCCCTTCAAACTAGACACCTCCTAGGGTGCATACTATCATGTTGACCCATGTGGTCATAGATTGGATAAAGGTTGGCCACATTCCTAGGAAAAAATTTAATCCTAGAAGTCCCCTTATTTACTTCAAATTGCTAAAAATGAGCCTTATTGGGCTCTTTTGAACTCAAGTTCTAGTGTTAATTTGATCTCTCATGAAATGTGCAAAGCTTGAAACCTACCTCCTCTTAAGAAGACCAACATTCATCTTGAGTTAAAAGATCAGTCCATCACTGTCCCCTTAGGATTGGTGGAGGACATTATGATCACCATTTATGGGTGGTCCTATCCTGGTGACTTCCTAGTGATTTACATGAATAACTATAAGGGGGACTTCCCAATCATCATGGGAAGGTCTTGGCTAAGTATAATAGATGCATGGTTGGAAATCAAAGACCTCTCCTTGGAAATTTCCAAGAAAAATGATTTTGGAAAGATTAAGAGGAAGCACGTTCCATGCATCACATATAGAAACATAAGGTGCCACTACATGTAGAAACTATGGACAGTGAAAAGTACAATAATCACAACATGCAAGTAGTGTGCAGATGTCATGAAAATTCAAAGATGCCTGTACACAGTAGCCATAAAATAAGAGGTAATCCAATGGCTAATAGCTAAATTTGAAAGTAATTCAACTTTGCGCATGGAACAAATTAAGAGTGTAATAAGTGTCTACATTAAAGACATGGATGAGATGGAGCAAATCCATCACCAACTCTTCGATGAACTTGATGACACCAATTGGGGAGAGTTGGAAATCGTTGAGAGCTTTAAATAAGAGCCCCTCAAGTTAAAAACTCTACCAACTAAAATGGAATATGCTTTTCTAAAAAATGGTAAGTCTATCATTATCAATGCAAACCTTGGTCAACAAATGGCCAATAGCCTTTACTTGGTCATATCATGAGCTGACTGGAATTCATCCAAGGATATGCCAGCATAGCATCTACATAGATTCCTCCATTAAACCAAAGAGGTAGTCGTAGTGACGGTTGAACCCCAAACTAAAGCAAAATGTCAAAGATGAGATTGAACAACTCCTCAAGACAAGGTTCATCTATCCCATTGCAGATAGCGAGTGGGTTAGCCCACTTGTGATAATGCTAAAGAAAGGTGGGAAATGAAGGGTCTACATTGACTTTAGGTTGTTGAACATGACAACATACAAGGATCACTTTCTATTACCATTTGTGAACCATTTGTTGGACACCATTTTTGGGCATTGTTACTACAACTTCTTGGATGGTTATAATGGCTATAGCCAAATCCAAATAGCATCAGAGGATCAAGCCAAAATCACATTCATGAGTCCTTGGGGAAGTTTTGCATATATAAAGATGTTGTTCGGCTTGTGCAATGCCCCTACAACATTCTAATGCCTTGCCTTGAGCATTTTCCAACAGCAAATTATTAGTAGGATGAAAGTCATCAAGGATGACTTCTCCATCTATGGGGCTACATTCGAGCAAGCCTTGGAATGTCTTGAGTAAGTGTTGAAAAGGTGTGTGTAGATAAACCTTAAGCTCAACTAGTAGAAAATCCACTTGATGATCTAGGATGACATTGTGTTAGGGCACAAACTATCTTAGAAAGGGATCGAGGTGGACCTTGAAAAAACAAGGATCATCCAAGGAATACCCAACAGCTAAAAATAGTCAAAGATGTGAGGTCATTCCTTGGCCACACTAACTACTACCGGTGATTCATCAAGAATTTCTCTAAGATCACTAAATTCTTCAATTGTCTCGACCAAGGAATGTGAATGTGAATTCTAACAACTTAAGCAAAAGCTCGTAGAAACTCTAATTCTATGAGCACCTGATTGGTCTAAGCCCTATCACATCATGACGGATGCATCCAATTATGCCTTGGAAGCTGTGCACATGTAGTTGGATGATTAGAAATGTCCTTAGTACATTCACTATGTGAGCAAAAGCATTGTTGGTGCATAGATGAACTACATCATAACAGAGAAAGAATTAATGGTAGTGGTGTTCGCCTTGGAAAAATTCAAGCACTACGTGCTTGGGTAAAAGGTGTTTGTGCACACTGATCATAGTGCAATCTGGTTAATGATGAATAAGTCACCGATCACCCCCCATGTCATATGGTGGCTAGTGATCTTGCAAGAACTCAATCTAAAAATGGTAGATCAAAAGGGTACAGAGAAGATGGTTGTTGGCTACTTGTCTCAGTTGAGATGGGACAACAAAGAGGAGGAGAGTTGACTTTTAGATCAGTTTCTTGATGAACTCCTCTTTGTTAAGGCTATAATTGAAAAAGTGCCCTCTAAAACCAACTGGTACAATGGCATTCTCACCTATCTCCTCACTCACGAGATGCCATAGGAGTGGGACAATAGGAAGAAACAACAATTTCTTCACTAGGCAAAACACTTCATGAAAATCAATAGACACATTTACAAGGTGTGCACCAATGGCCTAGTTCAATGGTTCATACCTAATGATGATCAACTGCACGTGCTTCAAGATGCTCATGAGGGCCATTATGGGGGCCACTATGCTAGGAGATGGACAACCATTAAGATCCTTATGGTAGGGTATTACTAGCTAACACTTTTTAGGGATGCTCACTACTTCATTTACTGCTGTGAATATTGTCAATGTGATGGTGGAATGACTACTTGTAAGGAGGAACCTCAACAGTGGATCTAATCACTAGAGCCCTTCAACATTGGGGGCATTAAGTTCATGGGTCCATGAATGCAAAAGAGCTAGTGGCTAAAGCACCTCAATGGATGGACAAGCATGCTTAATTTTTGGAATCCCCTTCTTCCAACTTAGTTGTGGGGGAGATGGCCATCCATGCTAATCAAATGATGTGACTCCTCAATTTTTAACTTTTTTTCACACTATTTTTAGTACATTTTTCCATTTCTTAAATATATTACAATTTCTTCTATATTTTACTTTATTTGGTTTAGATTTTGTTTTTCTTTCTTTATTGCCACTAGCACTTGGTGCAATGGTAACTGCTAATTAATGGTGGCTTGTACTATAATGTTATTTGATTGCTAATGTCTGAATTCTATCTTTGAATTTTGATGTTGATAACTAAGACATGGTTTCTTTTCATGATAATAGGTAGTGAGTCCACGTCATCCACCAATCTACATAACTCTATGGTGTTCCCTTATTTTGGAGATATGAGGTCCCTTCTTAAATGAAACTTTTAATGAACTTGTGGCCTTGGTAGTTTTCAAAATTGAAAAGGATTAAATGGATAGATAAGGTTATGACTTTAAGGGAACTTGGTGCTCTATGTACTTGCCTACCCTCTAAGGATGCATTGGTATTTTTCACAGGTCCTTTGCCATTCCTATGTTGACCAATAACTGGAAGCTAAGTCTTTGCATGGTGTGGTTCCCATCCAAAAACTCAAAAAGAAAAGAAAGAAAAAATAATGGAAATTTAAAGCACACCCCTTGGAAAAAATAATGGGCTACAAGCACTAATTATGGAACTAGAAAGACATGTTACCCATGCCTGAAGGTCCCCTCTAACTAAGGCCCATCTCGCTTCCTGCTTTTCTTTTCTTCTCTCTTTGGAATGATGATTGATTTGTGAGAATATTTTTGTGCCTTAGGGGCTGGATTGATCTTAGAGTGTCACTAAAAGTGGTTGGTTTTAATTTGGACTAAGGATGGACATTATTAGGTCATATTAAACACAAAATCCACAATGGACTTCATGTGATCACGATACGGGACTTTATGTCACTCTCTACTTCATCCACCTATGCTTTCCATAACTCACCTCACTGTTGTTTTCCATGTCTATTTCAATGTCTTGGTTTGATACGGTTAAAGTTCCTTAATAGTTTCTTTGGTGATGTGGCCCTTAATTAACTATAACCGTTAATCATCCATGGGGTTCATGGACCCCTTCATTTGAGGGCATGCAAGGGCATGAGCCTGTTATGGGGAGGACCCACTTGCATACTCCTTGGTTGGGCTAGTTAAGTTCCTCATCCCTTAGACATTTTTGCATTTAAACCTTTTGTGCTTTGTGTTAATTATGTCCAGCTGTGCACTCATTCGTTAATGTTCTCCAAGAAAAATCTCCATTTTATGAACATTATCACCTTCTTTAAGCATTTTCTCATATTCTAGGTTTCTTTAGCTTCCTTTGGACTCTAATTTTGTTGAAAATTTCCTTATTTTTCCTTTAATTTTAGAGGTGCAAAATTTTTGCAAATATCTATGTCAACAAGATCCTAGCTATGTCAATGCAATCCTGTCAATGCAACAAAAAATTCTATATACATGTACAACACTTAGCCAATTTTGCACATTTTCTTCCAAATGCACAAGGAGTTTTTGTAGTTTTTTGAGCCTAGAGCCTTCCAAAGCCCATATCTTGCAAACCGCTTATTTAATTAATCCTGTTCTTTAGTCCTATAGTTACTGTAGGTGAGCTCTACATTGTGGGGGCTAGAAACTTTAGGTTTTTGATAGAAAATTTTGCAAATTTTTTCTAACTCCCACAAGGTTTAACAAATAAAATAACATTAAACTCACTAATTTATGAGAGTTAAACCTTTCCAACAAACTATGGTAGCCATATAAGTGAAATGATATTAAAATAGCCAAATTTGCTATGATCACAACTTAGCCAAGTGTAACTAATCCAAAGAGATAAGGTAACCAAAGTGTTTTAAAGTTACACATCAAACACTAATCCTTAGTCATGTTGTGATTACAGATGGCAACCAAACCAAGAGACAAATGTGGACAGGAGGCGGGATTGTCTCAACCAAGGGACAAGCAGCCTAGAATTGGAAGGGGCTATCAACAAGAATAGCCCCAAGGATAAGCAACCAAAATGCATGCAACATGACCTCTTTGAAAGGAGCTTGAAGTGGAATCTATTCATTAGATTCTAGAAGTTGAAACAGAGCAATCCCACTAGGATGAGGCACTAGGACCAAGGCCAAACCTTGAGGTCACTTTGATGGATGCCTACCTTAGGCAAATCAAATCTAAGAATATCCAACATTTAGTTCTTCAAGAACTAAACTTTGGTATCTTCTTGGACTTTGTCCCAAAAAAAGTCAGAATTCAATTGCAGAGTTCTACCATGTGGCCTATTCTTACCTCTAGTGGAGAATGGTGCATGGGAGAAATCTATCTCTTCTAATACAATAGGTAGGCTAATGCCACTATGAAAATCAAGGACATCAGTGTGTCATACTTGATGCAAGCCATCTCTTAGGCTCTCAAGTTGCTAGAAACTAGGGTAACCTTAGCAATTCTTAACACAAGAAAACTCAGAGGTAAAGAAGTAGTGGGTGCAGTGGTGCTATGGAGTTGACCACAAGGAATATGATGTACTCATAATGACAAAGAGAGCATACTTCAAGATCATGGCCTACCACCTCAATTTGACAATGAGGCCAAGCAAGGTGACAATCTTCTCTACCTGTGCGTGTGCTGCTCTGAGTGGAAAATTTCCTATCAATCTCCCACAATTGATCTATCTTGAGATAAGGAAGCACTTTAAGGAAAACGAGTGTGGGAGAAAGGCACTCCCCTTCCTATGCTTAATTTAAAATTTATGCAAAAGGAGAGGAATAGCCCACTTACTTATATTGTCATAGTTGTATGGTTAAGTAAGCTTGAGGTACATGATTTTTATGTCTTTTATCTTTTTAATGTCCTATGCTAATGGGGAAGGTGAAGAGAACTAATTGACTAACTTTCATTAACTATTCACTAACTAAGTTCTAATCGTTCTAGCACCAGTATCCGTTCCCACTTGCTGCACACACCCTAAACTAGTGCAATATTGCTGGGATTACCAAACACTACTCGTTACTGGGTTACCAAGTGTTGCACATGTGCTTGAAGCGGTCGTACTGAATGCACTTAACTAGGAGAGTCAAGGGTTGAGAGAGATTAATTATCTAGGAAAGCATTTAAACAATTAATAATAATTAATTCCTATTTAGCTTAGTCGACATGCTGCAAGGTTTATCAGAAAGTTCTTCTTTATTGTCATACACAAATGTGTGCTTAGGTACAATTTGCTCGAATAAAGATCCATTCACTTTAAGACTCCTACTATGGTCACATGGAAATTATTCTAACTCTAGAATGGTAAAACTGCTATAGTTTGGCTAAGGGTCTAAGTTTAGATTCCTAGAACAGGGAAAGTCGCCTCTTATTTATAGATGTTTCAGCAGGCCGTGATATCGTGGGGGCAGATGCAATATCACGTATGCAATCATACCCCCATGACTGAATGAAAACTTGTCCTCGAGTTCCTTACAAAATATTGGGAAGGTATGGGATTATTGACTTGAATGATACTAATGGTGAATGGGATGACATGTGAACGTATCATCATTACATCATATGAAAAAATTAGTGTTCATGACAATAAGAGTGAATACTAAACACATTTGACATCCAACCTTATTTGGCAGCTGAGAGAGAAGAGAGGAGAGTGAAAAGAAAAGAAGAGGTCTGTTGCAGCCGACACCAAGATTGCACCTTTCATTGTCCATCCATAAGCGCACCATCGATCTTGTTCCTTGCATAACCATTCCAGCACCAGTCCATTCCAAGTGCTCCCTCCAAATCCAATCCATTGTTGTATGATTGTCATCTGCACATACAACACAGTCTTATATTAGCAAGGGTAAATGAATCATAATGCAGTTGATACCTTGCCTCAGTGTAAGGACCATTAGCTAAGTTGTGATATGGCTGATGCAGATTCTGGAGATATAATATTTGTGACCACCCAAGGTGTAGGGGTTAGGAGAAAATCGAAAAAATTGGACCAGGACCCCCATGACTAAGAGCGAACCTTCGGTAGCGAGAGAATGGAAAAGGATAAGGAAAAAGAAAGATGGAGAAAAAGAGACAACTGCAACGGTGATGAAATGGATGTCAGAGATGGAAATGAACAAATAAATGTTAATTGTGAAAATTTTTAAGGGAAAGAAATTAACTGATACACCAAATAGGAATGCCAGTGGGTCCTCCCCAAAGTAGGCTCATGCCCTTAATGCCCTGACATTCCCACATTCAAAGAGTTCGTAGGCTCTGGAAATGTTATTTGGAAGCAAGAGTTAAAGTCTTAACCACAAGAGTTTACCAAAAAGAAAATAATGCATCAACCAAAATATAGACTATTGATACAACCGGCAATGAGGTGAAGAATGAAGAAAGAACGATGGAAAGAAGAGAGTGGAATGGGATCTCAAGAACAAGGTGGTGTACAGCCCCTTGTGTAGTAATGGGTAATGTGACTTAATAGATCTCATTCCAAATCCAGCCTCAAATAATCCACAACCAGTGACTTCACATTAATGCATTTGGCCAATCCATCCACCTTAAGTAACAAGAATGCTTCCGCCAAAAAGTCACCACCATTCCGACGAAACGAAAAAGGAGAAGGTAGGAAGAGAGAAAGGGCCTTAGTTAGAGGGAACATGTTTATTTAGGTCCATAACCAGTGCTTGTAGCCCAGATGATTATTTTTTCTAAGGGGTGTGCTTTGAATTCTCACTTCTTCTTTCTCTTTTTTTTTGTTTGCATTTTTGCGTGAGAACCACACCATGCAAAGACTTATTATTTTTATTAGCTTAGCTTCCCGATAATGAAGCAATGTTGGAATGGTAAGGAAAACTCAAGAAGAAAACATCCAAGCACCCAAGAGAATGGCCAGTACAAATGCATCAAGTTCCCTTGAAGTCACACCCTTTTCAGTCCTTGAGTCCTTCCTTAGTTTTAGAAATGCCTTGTCACCAATTCGTTGATAGTTCTTATTATTTAAGGAAACAGACTGTACAGTTCCAAGCCAAGAGAGACCATAGAAATTCGTGGATGCATGGATGATGTGGACTCATTGCCTGTTATATCAAAAGAACCATACCTTAGTATCAACATTATAACTTAAAGGTAAAAACCAAACATTAGCAACCAATAGAAAATACTTCATACCATCATCAGGAGCACTTATTAGGTGACAAACCTAACAAAATAAGTAAACACACAAATAAACAAAAAAGTATGAACAATGTTGCAAAACAAAAATAAGAAAAGTTAAAGAAATTTTCAAAACAAAAATATGTAAAACAAAAACTGAAAAAGGAACTGAGGGCCTTGATTGATCAGCATAGATGGCCATCTCCCCCATGACTAAGTTGGAAGGGAAAGGTCCGAAATAATGAGTGAGGTCGTTCTTTCTCCGATGTGTTATGTGCATTGACCAATCTAAATTCATGGTAAGGTTTAAGCTGTTGCACATTGACTAGTAATTTTTTATCGAAGCATTTGTTTGAAGTTTTTGGAATTTTCTAGCTTCCCCCCATTGATGTTTTCAGGTTAAGGGTTGGAAGTTGGTGACACTCTTGCTCCAGTGTATCTATGCTTTCGACGTGGGTGCAAGTTGTTCCACCAGTTAGTTCCATGCATGTTGGTGAGTTGCTCTCCTGATTAGCTATCAACCACTAGGTGTTTTCTTGTTGTGTGGTTGCTACATACAGGCACTTTTGTATGTTAACTTCCTAAGCCCATTGGTTGGATGAGGCAATGTTGAACATTCCTGTACGCCATCACCCTCTATATCACTGTATGTGATGCATGGAACTTTCTTCTTCTCGATCTTCCCAAAAGCGTTTTCCTTAGATATTTCCAGGGAAAGATCACGGATTCCTAGGCATGCGTTTATGGTACTTAACCACACCCTCTCCATTATTATTTGGAAGTCCCCTTTGTCATTGTTTATTTGTATCACTAGGAAATTAGTTGGGTATGACCACCCACACACAGTGGTAACGATGTCCTCCACCAATCCCAAGGGAACAGTGATGGACTAGTTAGCTAGCTCTAAGCGAATATTGCTCTTCTTTAGTGGAGGAAAGTTCCAGGCTTTATACATCTCTTGTGATATTAAGTTGACTCTGGAACCTGAGTCTAGAAGAGCTTTATGAGGTTCATTCCCAACGACTTGGAGATAGATTAAAGGGCTTTCGGGGTCAGAGAATTTTCTGGGAAGGTGGTCCTCCTTAATCTAGTCAGTGATGGCATGCGTTAACATAACCATATGCGTTGAGCTCTATTTTTGGTTTGAAGGGAGCTTCAAAGCCTTATTTGATGGAGAAGTGTTCAGAGGCTCAACCGCTTGTGGTTGTGAGAGCTTGGTTAGATTGTTGGTTCTGAAGAAAGGTCTTCTCTTTGTACGGTTGTCAGAACCAGCAACGGGTTGAAGGTTCATAGCTCTCGTAACATTATGTTGCTATGGTTGAGTGAGGAGTTCCCTTGCATTGCTGGAGCAAGTGATAGTGGAGCTATTAGTGTGAGAGTTGCGGATGGGTTCAGAGGATGGTATGTCTGTGGGTTGTCTCTCCTAGGAGAAGGAGTCCTATAATACTCTCGAGCTTGGTAGTGACGTTGTGGGGTCACATGACTAACAGAGTCACGTGGAGAGATTGGCTACTGCACGTAATAGCCATATGGATCTGGTTGCCAGTAAGGGTATTATTGCCTTAATGGTGGCATCCCCCATGACTGTGGGTATTTCCACTACTGGTGTTGCTCAATAGGTTGTGGCGGAGTTCCACTTGGATAGTACATTAAAGGTTGGTGGAACTACCTTAGGTTACCTTGGTGATAAGGTAACTGTCGGGGTGCTTGCCATTTGTTAAGTCTTGGGTTGAGTGCATACACCCCAGACTCTTGTAGGTGTGAGATTACTGGGTAACATCCCTTAGGATGGTCATATTGGCATATCTCACATCCACCGTCATTGTTTGTATCAGAATCCACAACCTCTTTGGTGATGGCCATTTTACCCTTACCTTTGTTACGTGCATGGTCCAAATCCCTCTTTTTCTTTGTATCATAGTCACTACTTCGCTCCTTAGACTCCTCTACAATTTTAAGGACAATTTCAAATCTACTATCTAAGGAGTCCCACATTTGGTCTACCTTTGCCAACATTTTTGTTGTTAATTTTTGGAGCGGTAAGGTTTTCCTATTCACCATCTCTTCGAGTGGTGACTCTTCCTCCTCCTCACAGAATCTCACTCTTCTTTTTCGGAGGGAAGGATTGCGGTTGTATTCTTCCGCACTTTCTCTCTTACATATCTCTCCTTCTTCCTTGGCTACTTGCTCCAACAATCTATGAACCTAATGGAACCTAAGCTCTGATAATCTCCCTTGGGCATACGTTCCAAGGGTTCTCCTGCTTTCATGCCTAAGTCCATCTATGAGATGGTGTAGTTGATCCTACTGTGAGTAACCATGGCCCGGGAAACAATGTAACAGTGCATAATAATGGCCCATGGCAACATCCAAGGGTTCGTGACTTTCTTGCTTCCATCCTTGGATTTGCTTTCGTAGGTTGGACACCCGGGAGTACGTTTGATATTTATCATTAAACAGTTCTAGCATCGTACTCCACCTTCGAATTGATTCCAATTCTAAGGACCAGTACCAGCTTTCTACTTCTTTTACTAGTATCCTTGGGAACAACTTTAATTTTTGCCACTTATTCTCAATGTTCTACAAGGCACATGCATCGTGGAATGCTTGTAAGTGGTTTTGAGGATCAGCGTTGTATCCCCCCTTAAATCGTAGGATATTATTCATGTTTAGTCTCTTGATCCGGCTATCTTTTTGGTGCCTTGTGGGTATTCTTATGACCTCTGTGATGTCTAACATGCTTCAGGTTGCAAGTAGGGGTTCTTCGTGGTAATTTTGTTTGTAGCGTCTGTGATGTCCATGTAGTTCCCTACTTTCCCTTCTTCTATGTCGTGATTCTCTAGAATGCCCTCGTCCTTGTTCTTGACTCTCTCGTCGAGGTTTCTCACTTTGTTTACCCTCATCCTCATAGTTAGGTTCCTTATGACTGCGTCCTGATATAGAAGGAGAGGGTGAATGTGATGATGAAGGTGAAGAGGAAGGATAACCATCATCATGACGATGTTTCCTACCTTCTCTTCAGTGGTCTCGGCCCCGATCATGATTACGATCAGACTGCCCGCCCTTATCATGTGTTTGTGTTCCCTCATTGAACACTTGGTGTTCGTGGGGATCAGAACTAGGGTTGTGAATCATAGAGTGAAGGTTCTGATACACCACCTCCTCACCTTCTCCAATTTCGCTTAAAATGTGTGGGACATTATGGGGTCCTTTGCCCTTCAACAATGTATAGTATCTCTCCTGTCGCAAGTCCCTTTGACATTGCACTTCTGTGGGATGGTAATCCCTTATGTCATAATTGCATGCAACGTATTTGGCATATAGCTGTGACATGCCTACTCGTGCGAGAGCACGAAGAAGCATGTTGGGGACTACTCAGTCTGGAGGCAACACTATGTTACCCTCCAAGTCTCTCCAGCGCAGTTGTTCATCTTGATGAAGGATAAAAGTAAAGTCGGGTATATAATCATCATGATGAGTATATACCACACGGAATTGTTGAGGAAGTGGCGGTTCTTGGTTACGTGTGTTGTGCCGCCGATTGCCTCTTGTGTTATTCCTAGGCGGTGAAGTGCTTTTGTGTGAAGAAGAAGACATTGTTGTCTTATTCAGTGTGCTATTTACTATTGTCTTATCTTTTTCTTTGATCAACCCTAAGGGTTCGTTCTAGCGTCCCAACGATGTGGATGATTTCCTATGTTCTACGTAGCACAAAAACAACTAAGTCCCTGACAATGATGCCAATGATGAGTGGTGAGGTACCCCTACACTCAACCATACGAATACGAGCGTCTCACGTGTGATTTGGTCGAACTCCAAGGAGTAAGTGCTTACGCGCCCTAATGGAACACTTAAGGTTAATCAATCGTTGTCTTCCCANGTAAGTGCTTACGCGCCCTAATGGAATACTTAAGGTTAATCAATCGNTTTATGTCTTTTATCTTTTCAATGTCCTATGTGATGAGACGCAATATCCCATAGGCCGCAATATCGCGGTCCGTCGCCAAGTCTATAAATAAGAGGCAACTCTCCCTTGTTTCNGCATAGGCCGCGATATCGCGGTCCGTCGCCAAGTCTATAAATAAGAGGCAACTCTCCCTTGTTTCCTCATCCTGGGTTAGAAGTAGGGAAACTCTGGCAGATTGATCACTCCA
>MNCI01037372.1:165659-193919 GCA_015680685.1 Gnetum montanum
GTGCTTGAAGCGGTTGTACTGAATGAACTTTACTAGGAGAGTCAAGGGTTGAGAGAGATTAATTATCTAGGAAAGCATTTAAATAATTAACAATAATTAATTCCTATTTAGCTTAGTCCACATGCTGCAAGGTTTATCAGAAAGTTCATCTTTATTGCCATACACAAATGTGTGCTCAGGTACAATTTGCTCGAATAAAGATCCGTTCACTTTAAGACTCCTACGGGCACATGGAAATTATTCTAACTTTGGAATGGTAAAACTGCTATAGTTTGGCTAAGGGTCTAAGTTTAGATACCTAGAACAGGGAAAGCTGCCTCTTATTTATAGATGTTTCAGCAGGCCACGATATTGTGTACGTGATATTGCAACTCATCAGTTAGGATGGAGGGTAGTGTTGGATCCAAAAAAAGGTTTTATTAATCAAAATAGAGCATCAAATACACATGTATCATCTAACAAAATAGATAGAAATGGTAAAAATAACACATGCATCATTTGATATAATAGATAAAAATAATAAATAAGAAAAAACCTAATGTATTTGGGGATGTGTACTCAGGTTTTCATCCTTACAATTAGGCCAATAACAAAAGAAAGAAGCACCTCCTTAGGAATTCACTTCTCATCAAAGACCAACTGTAATTAGTAGTGCAAGTAGAATGAAGAAAGAATCAAATGAAGCAAATGACAACCACAAGTAAAAAGAAGAGCTTCCTTGTAGAGAACGATGCTGAATAAAGTTACTTGCACTAGAGCCTCTATTATTCATAAATATACCCAAGGTTGCAAAAGATGAATCAATTGATTAATGTCTAATTGAACCTTTGGAGCTTAGGATATAATTTGGAAATGGACAAGGCAAAAGAGATGGGATTCTTTGTAATAATTAGATGATAAATATTTGAATATTCTATTTTCTAAAAAATGATATTGCATCTACGCTTCCAAATATGAAGGAGAATAATAGGCTTAATAACATTCCAAAGAAATATGAAATTCATAGAAGTAATAGGCAAAAAGCCAAAAGAAAAATAAGAAGAAGAAGAAAAAAACATCATTTTGCGATAGTTGAAAATTTAGAATAACTTTGCATGCCCAGATCCAAGTGTGTTAAGTGAAGTGACATTGCTAAAAGACATGAACAAAATCATATGTAACTCCATAGAGAAGGCAAATAAGAGTATGAACCCCAAGATGTTCAAGGTGTTTGCCAATAGGTAAACCCTAATGAAGGAGACACCAAAGAAACTGTTGAATTTTAAGTAGAGTAGGAAGCTTCATTATTCACTTGAAATAGAACACCCAAAATTATTTTGATTTTTTGTGTGTGCCAAAACTTGTTGCATCGATTGACAACAATTGAGGAGTTATGCAAAAGTTGAAATAAAACATGTGGCTTATTAGGCAAAAGTTTCAATCCATTAGTTTAACAAAGGCCATGAAAAATACTTTGCACTAATGCATCTAACTATAAATAATGGTGAATAAAGTTATAAATCTGATTAAAACAATGATGCATGGTTGTAGACACCTCATCCAGATTATCAAACATTTCCCAATAAATCTATTGGTTGGTAAGGCATAGACAACTAAGAGAAATCACTCTCTTCTAGAACCAACAAGTAGCCAATTGAGAATTCGTAGTAGCAAGACAAGTAGTTTAAGAGATAACCATAATGTACAAAGCTTAGAAAGAAGACTAGGATTGATCTTAACATTGGTCCAATCTATATAATCATGTAATACCTGCCAAGTCCTCCAAATGCTTTTGAAGACATGAGATCTAGGAATGATAATCATATGAGGAGAATGAATCCAATTAGCAAAGTGGATACCTTTCCAAAATAGCTTTTTTTTTTTGGGAAACACTTTTTTTAGAGTTCCAATAATGTCAAAATCATACAAATGTTGAAACAATCACTTTGCCACGAATTTAAGCCCTTGTTGCAAATAATTTAAAAGACCTAAACCACCATTTTTCTTAGGGAGAGTAACAATATCTTGAGCAATCCTTTTTCTTAGAGACTATGCTAGAACAATGATGAAGAAGAATAAAATAACTAGTTGGGACAAACTAGGCTAGGATGATAATGATGATTTGCACCATAGTGAATGGAACCTTAACTTAAACGAATAAATTTAGAATATCATTTGAAGTTCCTCGAAAAGAAATATATATTGATAGATATTTGTACACTTTTTTTAGTTTCCGTTTTTACTATTTCTGGTGCAAATGTTATTGTTAAATGCGTCTCTTAAGATATGCTTTGGCAAAAATGATTCATAAGTAACTACATTTCAATCGGTGACGTGTTGGCTGCATTGCATTTTTGTTTTTATCATCGATTTGTTTTTCTTAGGGTACATATAAATCTTATTTCATTACTGAAACTCTTGCTTCGCAGAAGTTCCAATTCAAGGAATTTCGCCTGGAAGGCCAGCGCTGTCGTTTGTTTATCAACATCCGTTGAGCAGTTTGAGTTACAACCTTCTGAGGGATCTGCAAAGTCTCATGAAATAATGCCTTACCCAAAAACATGGATTCCAATGTAGCTGGTGTGATCTTGTAAACATTGTCAAAGACATATCCAGAGGAAGTTGCAAAAATGGCATTGCAGACGCTAACAGAGTTGCAGAGCATTGCCTCAACCGTGGAGAACGTGCGTACAGCATGTGGTAGTATCTGCAACCCCAAGTACCAAATCATCCGCCCTTGCCGCTCGATAAAATCCGGTAACAATTCTTGCGGTGACTGTTCATGCTTCATTTCGAATTTGTTGCCCTTCGCCTAAGATTTTTCCGTCGCAGAGACCAGAAACCACAACACACGGTCCGCCATTCGCTTTCGACCTTGCATCGACATACACAAGGTGATCGTTGCTTTTATATTTGTTTTCTATTCACTGCGAATGCGGAGAATGACATGGTCGAGACATGTTTCGTGCTGCGAAATTACTATCATACGATTTCTAGCATCTCATATCAAATTCTGGATTGCTAAACCGAGTTCATAAAGTACAGGGGAAAGTGAAGCAAATTGTGGGATCCACGTTAAACGATTCGGATGGAGGAGCATCAAATCTGATTACAAATTTTGAATCGGAGAAGTCACCGGCAGAGTTTGCAAAGATGTACGAAAGAGATGGTCTATTTGGTGGACACGTAATCATGCTCGGTGCTGATCCAGCAAGTAAAACGGTCGCGATAGAGGCTCTCTCTGCTTTTCCTGGTAAAATCTGTAGTAAATTTATCAATTTATTTTTCTGGAATGTACATTGCGTCCATGAATAGCATAGATTGATGATGAGATCTTATTTTCTTAATCGATGGTAGACATTGGAATGGAAAGTTTTCTTTGCCGAAATGTCTATAGTTTGGTTTGAAACGTTCGTGGTTGAATTGTACTTTACCCGGCTTCTCCTTGCACAGTATGAATAAACTTCCCATGCTTTTCATGGTTTACAGAAATTGCTTGACATTTTGAAATTTCATTGTTTCTCAGCATAAAATGTTTAAATTGAATTTAAAAGATATTCTATTTCGTTTTATTGGTGAATATTTTTGGGGCAGGTGGATTGCAAGTTGGAGGTGGTATAAATCCTTCCAATGCATGTGAATATCTAGATCATGGGGCAAGTCACGTGATAGTTACCTCAGTAAGCACGAGATACTTTTTATTTTAAGCATTTATTATCTTGACTTGTTATTTGTATATATCATATGGTAATCTTATTCCGAGCATTTATATTTTTAAAGCTTTTCGAATAGACCATGAGCTCGACTGTTTTTATTACATTGTAAAGCTTAGGGATCTGTTGGACTAGTTTAATTCAGTCATTATAGTTTTGCACAATGCCTGTGTACCTTAAGTGTAACCCTTCAGGATGGCTGTGACAATTCCTAATCAACATATATGAAACTTTTTTCTTTCTTTCCTCTTCTTCTTTTGCAAGCATAAAAAACCTAAAATGCTTCGAACATTTCATTTTTCTCTTTCCTCTCAGAGATCCTAATACCATAGCAAACTCCATACTGCCAATGAAATTCCTCGAGCAGCAGCAGGCTACTCTTTCTGTAACAGCACTCCTGGTACTAAATTCATTAGCGGAGAAAAGAAATTTGGCTTGAAACACACTCCTCAAGGGTCCAAAATTTTAATTATTGTCAAAATTTCAGAAAACATCTAAATACATAAAATACAGCAGGGGCATACAAAGCTCCAAGACTTAAAAGATGAAAATTTTAAAGAGGTCTGATATTAAAATAATCTATTAAGATCATGTCGTTAATATGCTTTGAACTGCATTATAATTGTGTTTCAGTAGTTTTTTGCAAGATCTGTCGATATGAATTTGCTTTTCTAATTGAATATGGTACATTTCACTGCAATGACATATTTGTAAAAATATGCTGTCATCAGTACTTCTATACTATGTATTAGCTTACACTCTGATGTACTTTTGAAACTGTTTGTTATGCTTTCTAGTATATATTTGTCGATGGCCAATTGAACATCGAAAGGTTGCGGCAGTTGAGGAACATTGTTGGCAAGTCCAAGTTGGTTTTGGATTTGAGCTGTCGGAGAAAGGTACATACATGTAGGTGCTTTATTTTTGCTAATGTCTCTAACCTTCTCTAAGCAGTGTCTGTGAACTTGTTTTGACTAGCTCAACGTGTCCTGCTTTCTAGATTTTAACCATTTTGAAAGGCTTTTGCATTTCTTCCAATGTTTCATTTACCCTTTCTACCCTAGAAATATGCATATGTGAAAGGCTCTATTAAGTTAGCACCTGTGTTGTCTGAGTAGCCGTATTCAAAATTGTTATGAAGTCACTCAATTTGAAGGAAAACTTTTAGTCCTTTAAAGAACACTTAAAAATAATATACATCTCATAATGATATTCCAAGAAAATTGATGGCTTTATCGCACTCTAATGTAAAGTGCTTTGGAAGCACATCCATATCTTTAAACGCCCAAGATTTTGACCACAAGCAAGACTCTGATGGATAATGTGAAGATTACCATGTAATCACAGTTTCACATTAACTTGGTATTTCAATCTCCAGAGCACTTGCTATATTGTTTTTAAGATGGAGGTTTATGTGCACTTTCTGGAAAGGCTGAAAATATTATTAGCCGAGAATGCTTTCATANTCAATTGCTTTCTTATTAGGGGAAGTTTAGGAGTAGCACCCATAGATGAGAAGATTAAGAAAAGTCATCTTAGGGGCTTTGGTCATGTACTAAGAAGACCAGAGAATGCTCCTTTTAGAAGAGGTCGCTTTATTAAAGTTGAGGGGAACCAACAAACAGGTAGACCAAAACATATTTGGTTTGCTTGTATAAATAAAAACATCCAAGCCTTCGGTATTAATGCTTATTTGGCTCTTAATAGAAGCGACTGGTGTAAAAGAACTCAGATAACCAATCCCATGTAGTTGCGATAAGGCTATGATGATTATAAATCTACATTTAAAACCATCATGGTTCTATGACCATGCTCCAACAATATCTTTCACCCATAGACTGAACTCATACACTGTTAGTAATATATGTAACATTTTCAGATTTCAAATTCAGACCCTAATTTTTACTTGAAGGTTATGAAAGCATTCTCGGCTAATAATATTTTCAGCCTTTCCAGAAAGTGCACATAAACCTCCATCTTAAAAACAATATAGCAAGTGCTCTGGAGATTGANTTCAGTAGTGCACACCGGAATTGAACCTATGACTTAGTGTCACAGCAGAAAAATATTACACCTGAATACATCTAGAATATTGAAAGCTAGCTGTCAATACCAATTTACATTCAACCAAAAAAAAAAAAAGTTTCTTCTGATCTGTACACAGAATCTGCACTCTTGTAGAGCTTTGTACGAGACTGAGTTCACTGCTTCATACGTTTTGTTTTCACTTCAGCTTTCTAAGTTTTATTGCAGTAATGCATCAAAGCCTGTGATTCACTAAAAGTTTTTCCTAGACATCAAAAGTACGTTTTTATCTATTAGTAAGCATTTCTGGCTTACTTCAAAATATTAAACTGTGGTTTCTTGCTGGAATGTTTGGGATTGATATTGGCAGGATGAGGCATATTTCATTGTGACAGACAGATGGCAAAGGTTCAGCAATGTGGCATTAAACAAAGAAACATTAAACTTTTTGTCAACATATGCAGATGAATTCTTAGTGCATGGAGTTGATGTTGAGGGGAAGAAGTAAGATTCACTATTTTTCCATGTATTTTTTGTTATAGATTTAATAGAATATGCATTGGTTTATACTTATTTTTGTGATAATTTTTTGTTTATCAAATTGCTAATGTTGGTTCAAGGAAATGGCCTTTCCTAAATGTTATTGAAAAAGACATATTTCTGTTCTGAGGAATTATTTTCTAGTCATTCAAGATGGTATTTTCCCCATTAAATTCTAATCTTTTGTACCTTTAGGATGTGGCAACCGTTTGAGAACATGGTTTGATCCCAATGGTACAACTTTTGAATGTGAATTATTAAACTCAAACAAACTAAATTACCACTTGAGCGATTAAGCTATTTGCCAATCTTATGTATGTAAAGGAAATTTTAATATATTTATATGTGTTCAAGAGTAATATGGGACAAATGGTTAAATAAATGTCCAAGAGACATAGTTCACTTAGAGCATATGGTTTATAGTCTGTAAGTCACAGGTTCAATCTCAAAGGATACATTGTGACAGGTGCCAACTAGGGGCACAGACTATGGCATGAGGTAGACCGGTGGCCATAGTAAATTATTGTGAAATCTTTTGCCTGTCTTAACAAGTGAGTCCATATTGATTGATGGGATTAATGCACCAAGATGATAACATAGTCAAAATAAATTTTATGAAAACTTTGAGTTTGGTTTTACATCTCATGGATGACTCTAAGAGATACTAGAGCCATTTTACAGCAGAGGATACATAATTTGTAAATACTGTGTTCATAAAATCATTTTCCAAACTTTGACATGCATTTCATCTTTTACAGATTTTGTTTCTTAAAATCTATACAGCTCAAAGTTCATGAGTCTTCATGGAGCCTCACTTATCTCCTAAATATTGGATTCACGGTCTTGTCTTGTCAATGCCTTATCTCAAGATCACCATCGTGGGCTCTTATAGCTATTAACTCCTTTGTAGGCTATTGGATTATGGGAATTTTCCTGGTGAGCCTATCTTACATGGGACTTGGTTCTCTAGGAACTAGATCTTCGTCTCCCCTGCTTGAATTTCACTTTGACCTTCATGGATGGGTTGTGGTATTACTTAGTGAATTCTATTATTCACAATTGCTTAATTTCTTGTAAGTTGGCTCACAACTGTGCCTACCTTGTCTTGAACTTACTTTATGTAATCCTCATGCTTCTTGCTTGTTCAATGAATGTTATCATTATAAATTGAAACTGAAATTTTATTACATTCATAAACCCTTGAGATCTATTGGACAGTAGAAATATACATGCAATGAGTTTTGAAAACATCATTAAGAAAATTACCAAGTATTCTTGGTAACATTTAGAACAAATCAACCAAATTTGCAACTATAATGTCCCATCTATGTCTAATGTGCTGCAATGCAGGACATTGCAAGAAAATATGGTATTCATCTTCAATGCTATTTGTATTGTAGAGTCTGCATATTCGTTCTTCATGAGTAGTCAGCGATCTACCTATTTCCCAATTAATCTAATGCATAGTTTTTGTGGTTGAATGAGACGATAGGAAAATCTGTTCAATACTTTTCAGTCTATCAATAACTGCTATAGGTGCCTTGTACACAGAGAGTAGTTACAGGGTTACAGAAGTTTATACTGATTTAATAAGCTGCAAAGAACCTGCTTAGGATAATAAATTTTCTTTCCAGCCAGCCAGCTTCTTTTCAAATTTATCCACCAGTACTTCCCATATGTTCACTTTCATTCTGCCAAGGAAAAGCGGGATGCCAAGGTACTTTGTAGGAACAGTGTTCTCGGAACACTGCATTCGATCACAAACAGTATTAGAAGTATCACAGGGTTTTCCAAAATTAAACACTTTACTCTTTGTAAAGTTAATGTGAACTCCCGCAGCTGCAAAAGTCTACAGACAATTGATAGTATTATCAAGATTAACTTGTAAGCCTTTGAGAAACCGAGTGTCAGCCACTAACTGTGAATGAGTGAATTCAGAACAACCAGATGCGGACACCACTTCTCGAATATTCCCCAACATTCTTTAATGCCTGGGAAAAGCTCCAAAGCCCTCCATAGCCATGACAGAGATCAGGAGATAAAAGAACACCTTGATGTAGGCCATTTTTACCATATATATCTACTTTATGAGCTCCAGTAATCAAAAGTGAAAAATCTGGATTGAAGGTTAGAATCCTTGTAAAAAAAGGATCATCACTTGGAGCCTCAATGCTCATCTTGTCAAGCTGGATCCTGGGTGGGTAGAACAGCATCCATGTAATCCCAATTAATGCAATCACAGGCTTTACTTATGTCAAGCATTAATGGCAGCGAAGGCTTAGATTGAAGGTTGGCTGAATGTAGAATCTCCTGTCAACAATACTTGATCAAGAATATGTCTACCTGAAACAAAACTGGTTTGCTCTTGAGCTACAATAGAAGGCAGAATCTTACCAATTTTAGGCGTCAAAAACTGTGAAATGATTTTGTACAGTGGAGCAAAGATTGATAGTCCTAAAATCTTTAATATTCAAAGCTTTTAATTTCTTAGGCAATAGGGCAATCCAAATTATATTGCAAATATCTGAACCCATAATATGCCAATAAGATTTAAAGAATTTATTAGGGAACCCATTAGCACCAGGTGCTTTATTATCAGCCATACCATGGATTTTAGCAATGGTCGAGGGGAGTTCAAAACCCGAAGATCAACTGAAAAAAGGCTCTGATCAATTCAAGAAAAAAATACAGATTGCCTCAACGTGTGATACTTCACATGTTAGCAAATCTCACACATACACCAAGTAGAAATGAACATTATCAAACAAAACAAACACATTAAATAGGGTAACAACTTCCAAGTGCCGCGAGTCTGGTTTTAGGACAGAAAGTCATTGCTTTTTTAAAATATGCATCCTATTATGATTGAGCTTTCCAGCAAGTTTAAGAATGTCAGTTTGTCCCAAAAGTTCAACCTTGTTAGAGCAGGCATCTGCTTAAGCAAAAGGCAGTCTCTCTTCAAGCAATGATTTCTTTAACAATGCCACAGCCAGGGGGGTTGCCCTTTGAGTAACCAGAGCCATGTTTTTTAACATGCCACGATTTATTGAGGACAAACATAGATACTGACAAGTATGTGATCCTGATACTAGAAGATCTGGCTGTAGTTAATGTATTTATTTTTGGTTAGTTGTAATCTTTTATACCTCAGTTGCAAAAGTATTATGGCTACTGACACCGAGTATATAGTAATGACAGCTCTAATGAAATTGAAAGGGAGAAGCATTAACTTGAAAAAAATTAATATAAATTAATAATATTATTTTATAATGGGAGGAAACATATGGATGTGAAGTATGGGACCTGTTCAAACCCAAAATAATTGAAACACAGGTACATTTCAAGAAGATTCATAGAAGTTTATAACTGATTGCTATATAGTAGAATCGAACCTGGTTGCTATATAGTAGAATTGAACCTGTGAACTAGGATTACCAGGCCAAGACTCGTACCACTAAGCCAACACGTCACTGTTTATACAGAGGTGAAGCATGACTTCATTTAGGAAGCATTGGATTACAAATTACTTTAACTAAAGAAAATGGGTAGAAATAAAAATATGGCATATATTTTCAGTAAAATTGTACTAAATTGAATAGTGTACTAAAGGAAATGCGATAGAATACAGAATACAGAAAGCAGGCATCTCTGAGAGAAAATTTTCATTGGGTATTCCCCATAAATTTCGTATTACTGGTAGAAGAACCCTAACATGTCCCACAAGGGAAAAGAAAAATTAAAAAGAAAGCCTACTTACCTACATATTGTTGGCGGCAGTATCAACAAAGGTATCCAATCAATAACCCTTGGTTTCTTCAACAGAATTTTGGGTCTATGGTTTCCTTGAGCAATATTATATTTATTGTATTCGTGTGTTATGATATTCTTTTGTAATACATTATTGCACCTGAATTTTAATTACATTAAGCGCAGGCTGGGTATCGATGAAGACCTGGTTCAGCTTCTTGGGAAGTGGTCTCCTGTAAGTAGTTTTCTTTTTAACTCTTAGCTATTTAATTCTGTAGCATATAACATCTAATGCTCACAAGATTTCCTCTATTGTATCCGTTTTAGTAATATACAAGCTTTATGTCAGATTCCAGTCACATATGCTGGTGGTGCAACCACAATGGAAGATCTGGAGAAGATTTACAAGGCTGGTGGGGGCTTGGTTGATGTCACAATTGGCAGTGCACTTGATATATTTGGTGGGAATTTTTCTTATAATGAGGTTGTGAAGTGGCATTACCAGAAGCAGAAAATTAATTATTAAAGTTGCGTAATCTGTGGCACGCGCTCTGGGAAACGGTAAATTTGTTTTTATTTCATTTACTTTAATGAAGATTGTCGACATTTACTATGCCAATGCCGTCATCATTGTCGTGCTTATTTCTCAAATGAGATTGAAATGACAATAATCAGAGTCCAAGGTTTTAATATCATCATGTTGATACCTTCAGCACATTTATAATGTGTCGATCATTCAAATAGGTTAAAAATTTAATAATGATTTATAATGGTTACCTGTTTACTCATAACATCCACGTTTTACGTTTTACTATGAACCCATAACAGAGTTTCCAAATCATGAGTTTTACCACTAAACTAGCATCTTATTGGACATTGTCACCAATTCTAAATGTAACCATACACTTGTTAATGTAACAGTTGCATTGAAATAATCTAGTTTATTAATATTTCATAGAAATTTAAGACGAGATTTTTAATTAAATTTTAATGCCATCCATACTATATCAAAAACTCTATTATCCACCTTTTTTTGAAAAAATATTCAGTTAGCAAAAACAACACAATTATTTATTTCATTTATTTTATGCATTTACTATTAATAACATGAAATTTAAAAATAAGTATTTTATTTTTAATGTTGAACAAATAAAATTAATTCTCATAAAAGCTCTTTTTATTTTTTGTGGGCGACAATGCATGAGCTTATGAAGTAGTGCTTTGTAGACAAGTGCTTAATATAATATGTGTAGAGCACCATAATGATAAAAGTGGAAGCAACAAATGTGTTTGGTAATTGTGTGATTTAGTAAAACACTCTTAGTTGGAACACCATAGGAGATTACTTAAACATTAGGAGGGTATGAGACCTTATAATGTGTATAATATCATAGCCTTAATGCATATTTTCATTATGCATTAAGGTGGTATATTTTTACTTATGCTTGATTAAGTCCCTCTTGGAATGTTTTTAAAACCATAACTTAAAGTGTTGGATCAATGTGAAGATGAAATGAAATTGACTTTGATTTCCATACTAAGACTCATATCATTAAGTTAACACCTCATTGAAATTGAATTTGACATCTAAAAAGGACAATTATTTTTTCAAGAGTAGAAAAAGGTAAAGCTCTCGTTGACTTACCAATTTAATGTATTTCATCTAGTATCTTTGAATTTGGAAATCTATAATGTATTTTTCTAATTAGGAAATTAAAAAAAAAAAAACAAATCCTTACTAATACAAAGTCATATGCTTTAACCAAGTGAACATGAGCTGACATAAATTACTTTTTAAGAATGTTAAAATAACTGTAATTTATCATTGTTTATCAAATGATAATACTAAACATAGTGAAATTATCATCAGAATTATTAGTATATTTTTTTATGTAATTTAAATGCAAAATAGATTTTTAATATTTATATTATAAAAATTTTCTTTTGCAACATTTAGTATAGATTTGAGCATTTCCATATTTGCCCTATTAATTTGTTGCTCAAGTTACTCCTTTAAAACCAACAATTTAATATTACATCAAACAGTAGGCCATTGTTTTACAAGACTTTATATTTAGTCTTATTAGGATCCTTTTATGACATAGTACATAAGGTTATATTCAATTTGAAAATCTTGCCTCAGCCTTAATTTTACTATCTACTTACAACATTGATCCTAGGTGGTGAAACTAGTAAAGTTGGTAGACTTGTTAACTTTGAATTGTTACTTGTACAATTTTTTTTTTCATTCTAATAGTAAAATCACTTGAGAGGGATTTGGCAACCTCATTTTGTTCGGACAATGCTAGGATGATGATGTTGATGAGTATCATTCATATAAAACATACACCAAGGGGTTTCATCTTAGACTTTCTTAGTTCATTTATAATTATAGTAAATTCTATTTCATTTTAGTAGTAATATTTACTAATGCATTTATAAATATAATATTTATCACCAACCTACACCTAAAGATTTCATCCTCTATTTCCTTGATTTGCTCATTACAATGGTAAACAAATAATAAGTGTTTTAAGTTACATCTATTGATGTATTTTGCACATAAATTTATAGTTTTAATTTATCCTAATTGGAAAATCAAGAATTTTTATTCCACATTTTAGTAGTAACTCCATAAAGATTGGGCACTATTTCAAAATTTTTGCTTGGAGATGAGATGATGAGAATATGTTTGTCCAACTTCCATAGTAAGAATTAGGTAGTGCCACCATCATTTAACATATATTATTAATAGAACAAAGGATTTAAACAAGAAAGCATTTATCTACTTTGTAAACTTCTCTAAGATCCTTGCAAGTTTAGAAAGCCTTTAGATGGATTAAATGTTTCCACAATATTGATATTACCTATTTCAAATTGATTTTATTTAATAGCTTTATTGTGTAAAACAACATCCTTTTGTTTCTCATAGCTTATTTGCATTTTTTATTACTGAAATTGAAAAATGGATATATAAAGTACAGACTCAATTTGTAGCTCTAATTAAAAATAGTTCTAGATAGTCCTATTAGACTAATGTTGTTTTAGTTACAAATTGAATAAAAAGATTGTGCAACATGCCTCATATTTTGAATGATTTTTGTTACCAATAAGTTAATGTACAAAATATTGAATCATGGTCTATGACATGAATAATAAGGCATAAAATTTCTTATTGCCTTTAGAGTGGAAGTGTTGAAAAGGGTGTCCAAACTAGAAAAAATTTAACTATAAGTACATCCCAAAGATATGTTGGGAAGGCATTGTTGAACTTATATGAATGTGAATATAAATACATCCCAAGATATGTTAACATAATAAGTGAAAGGAATTATAAAGAAATGTAACAATGCCTGAAGTATAGTTCACATTGGCAACTCCTTGTATGCAGATCTTTACCAACCAGTGAGTTAACCTCTTTAACCACCTCTTGCAGTATAGTTCACATTGGCAACTCCTTGTATGCAGATCTTTACCAACCAGTGAGTTAACCTCTTTAACCACCTCTTGCAGTATAGTTCACATTGGCAACTCCTTGTATGCAGATCTTTACCAACCAGTGAGTTAACCTCTTTAACCACCTCTTGCAGTATAGTTCACATTGGCAACTCCTTGTATGCAGATCTTTACCAACCAGTGAGTTAACCTCTTTAACCACCTCTTGTTCATTGGTGTTGATTGTTGCTCCTGCAAATATAAATGAGATCAATGCATTAAGTGATATGAAAACCTTATTTACCTTGAAAAGCACATGTAAACAAAAAGCATCCAATTGCTTAAAGTTAAAAAGTAACTATGCTATTATTGAATAAGTTGTTCTTAATGATGTAATATATATAAAGTCTAGCAAATAAATATTAGAACAAAAATATTTAAAAATATTTTGCATAAGAACAAGTTGTAATTAAATAATGTAATACATAAAAGTCTAGTAAATATTTCCTATATGTTCTAATAGAGATAATGCCCATAAATGTAGAAGATATTTATTTCCAAGGGATATTGTCAACCTAAGATAGAGGATGGTTTTGTAAAACTGTTTTTGACTCAATATATCACATTCTTTCCTAAACATATTCAAAAGATAAAGATAGTTAAAACAAAAAAATACTTCAAAAGTGAGAAAACATCAAAGAAAACAAAGAGTTTTACTTAAAATCATAATAAAAAAAATTTCATTTCAAAGGCAAACTATTTCCCGCCAACTATAAAGTACAGTCAGCAAAAGTAGAATAAGATCTCATAATTTAAAATTTTAAAGTAGGTGACTCAAAATTAATTATAGAAAAAACAAATATACCAAACTTTAAAGTAGGTGACTCAAAATTAATTATAGAAAAAACAAATATGCCAAACTGATAATTAAAATAATATAACTAACCTGTGGTGAACATACAAGCTAAAAGACGGGTTTGTTGGTAAAAGACGGGTTTGTTGGATGGTTTTTCAGGGTTGGATATAATGACTATTATAGTTACCAAATTTCACCCTGGGCACTTGGTAACTGTTTCATTTATGTTTTCAAAACAGAGCCTACTACATGATAAAGTATCAATTTCAGGTTCAATATATTTATCAACGATACTATTCCTCTGTAAAGCGCACACAAATGATATATCAATTAAGAAAAACTAAATGGCCTCTGCTTACAACTTGCCTCTTTTATGTCACAAATTAAATCCCAAAACGTTATGCTCAGATGTGTCAGATTTATGCAAACCCAGCATAAAGCGAAAGCGAGTCACTTCTACGCAGAAATTGAGTTTACCGTTGAATGCAACTTGATTATAATGTAGCAACTGCTCTTTAAGAAGCTAAAGCTAAAGCTTTCACTCTTTAAGAAGCAATTGCTCTCACATTTTTAAATGTAGTTGCTAATACTACCGCATGTTGAATCTGTGTGATTCTTGATTATCAATGCGCAACCAAGAAGGCCTTCTTTAAGTATGTAATATGATAATTAATATTGCACGCACTGATAATAGCTTACTAGAAATTATACAATTCCATTCAATGATTTAAAGTTAGGCCATACTTGATTTCTTGTAAGCCAGATAACACAACATGAAGCATAGTAGATTCTCTCTCCTGAGAACATTAACTGGAATATATGTACAACCAAGCAGAATATGTACAACAGATATTTTCGAATCAAATAAAACCAGATCAACATGTCTGACTTGGATATGCTTGGTCTTGTAACGAGATTTGTTGATCTTCAAGTAGACAGGTAACCAGAAACCCTGAAAAATGCGATTGAAGGAAATCAGATTTTATATTAATGCAGGACCCTTTCTCATGGATTGTAAACCCAAATAACTACATATGTATATCGAGACATGAAAGTAATGAACATCAGTTGGATGGAAACAACCTTCAAAACACCATTCAATGGCTTCAGGGATCATAGGAAGGTACTTGGCCCTTTATATTTATTAGTTTTTTAACTTTCACTAGACCAGAAACAGGGAATGCCGGGGCCGGCAAATAAGCCAGTTATAATCCAGCAAAATAACTGGGCTGTGACTTCGACACAGAATGATAATATCAACAACAAAGAAATTACATTTCTGAAACCAGTTTATTAAATATATGAAAATCACTAGTCAAGATTGACGAGAAGTCAAGAGATATGGTCAAGCACAAAACCAAGAAGATTCTAGTGTAGAGTTAATTAAAAACAAACAAAAAATAAGCGTAAACATGCTGACCAAATGTCAAATACAGAACCGGAAGTTAAATAGCCCAATAGCACACAATATCAAAGAAGCTATTATCCTAAAGCCACCAAAATTTCTACCTTCAGGAAAGGGCTAAAATCCACAATGAAATCTTCACGTTATTTAACGTACAGTGTTTTAATCCTTTGTCAACTTGAAAACCTAACTAAACGCTGTTGGATTTGAATCAGAAATAATACGCTATGATTGCACCTCCAATGAAAAGATTCTTAATTGAAGGGATCCAAGATTACACCAACCTCCTGCACCTGACAAGATGGAGACACTTCACCGACCTATCATTACATAATTGCTTACTTGTTTGCTCTTTAATAAATCAACAGCAATAGCTTCTCCTTGCATAAATAAATTGTTTGCTTGCACTGTAATTGATGGCTTGCTCACTAGTCTGCTCTTTCACAGAGTTTTGCTCCCTTACATGTGCCATCGAGGAGGACACTACTTCAAGACTCCACTGGGTCAACAATGTCTGAACCACTACTTGATAAAAATCAAAGGGAATTAACCTAATAAAAGCTTACCCGTACTATCAATAATGATATAATCAAGGGCCATTTACTTTCACCAAAGTACCAGATTAATCCGCACCAAAATCTTTGTTTGTTAAAATGTTTCTCTAATGATGTAGACAAAGGGCTCTCTCTGTGTTATATCTAACATGCAGCCTGTTCCTAATTTTCATGTTTGGATTAAAATTTCCCTTGAAAGAATCTTTTTATAAAACTTGAAGTTCATGAGGGAATGAGGCCATCAGACTGTAACAGGTCCATCCTTTCTCTATCCTAATCTGTATCTCTGTACACATACAAAAATGTACAATTTTTGCATAAGAGTAGCATTGGACTGATATGCAAAATAACAAAAAAATAAAAAGGCAATAATAACAGTAGCCAAAGCCAAACATAAGGCCTTGGATAGCTTTTATGAGAAATTAGGAACAACATAGCTTTTAAGCCAAACATAAGGCCTTGGATAGCTTTTATGAGAAATTAGGAACAACAAAAGGAGAAAAATCTATTTATAAATTGGCAAAAATCAGAAACAAGAAATGTAAGAACATTGATGATATCAAAAGCATCAAGGAGGTAAATGAAAGAATTTTGGTAAAAGACTGAAATTTTGGATAGACAAAAAATATATTTTAAAGAATTATTAAATAAAGAATTTCTAAGAGAAATCATCCAAGAAGAAGAATCCAATTTTGATTTGGTTAATGAACCTTGCTTCTTTAAGGTGAAGACAACCTTATCAAAAATGAAAAATGATAAGGCTGTTAGACCAAATAACATTCCTATAGAAACTTGGAAAGCACTAAGAGATACAGAAGTTTCTTGGCTAACACAATTATTTAACAAAATTTTGAAGGATGGAGAAATACCCAACAATTAGGAAAAAAATGTTGTTTCCATCTACAAAAATCAAGAAGATGTGCAAAATTCTGTAAAGTATAGAAGGATCAAGCTAATGAGCCATACTCAGCTTTGGGAGAGTCATAGAGGAGCTTCTCAAACTTGAATCAACAATATCAGAAAATCAATTTGGATTTATGCTAGAGAGGCTATTTTCTTGATGCAACAAATCGAAAAAATTCAGAAAATAAGAAAATCTACACATGATTTTGGAATCATTATTTTGGAGATGAGGGTTTGAAGATCTTTTGGTGTTTATACAGCATTTAGAGGCCGAAGAAGAAGAAAACATGAAGCAAAGAAGAAGTCACATCTGAAATTGCAGATTCCATGTTTTGCTGGAGAAACAAACAGGAAAAATCAATGGAAACAGTCACTATCCCAAAAGCAGAACGAGAAAGGATGGTAAGAAAAGTGAAATGCTTGAAACCTTCCAAGCAGAGTCAAAGAGGGTGATTGCAAAATTGAAGCACCTAGAAACCCTCATGGAGGGTTTTATTGGGCAAATAAAAGTCTTACCAGATCATTTAGAAACTCAACACAAAGAAATCCTTGAAAAAATTAAAACATTGGATACAAAAATTGACAGCATTCCTCCTATGCATGAACAGGCCTAGAGTCATAACCTGCAAAACGTGAGTGTATTGATTTCAGAAACGTTGAAGGAGGAAGAAGAAAAATGAGATAAAGCATTGAATCTGCGCCTCATTGGAGTGCCTGAAAATGGAAAGGAAAATCTAGTTAAAGAAATTCCTAAGGTGCTTAAAGAAAAGCTAAATCTAACTGAGGAACCCTCCATTCTGGATGCTTCCAGAACAGGTCAACAAGGAGAAAGAAGTGGTCATATCACTATCAAATTTAAGGATGTCAGCATAAGGGCAAAGATTTGGGATAACAGAAGATATCTAAAAGGTAAAACGCTATGACTGAATGAAGACCTTCCGTGTAAATAATACACTCAGAAGGTTGAAGAATAGAGGAAAGTGAAACAGGCAAGAAAGAAAGGAAAATTTGCTTATCTGAATATCAAATATGTTGAAACTATTAAAGATGCTAAATAGGGATTAAAATCCTTGCACTGTGGTTTTTTGACCATTGATGGTGTAGATATAAATTATTAGTTTACATAGTATTTCTTTTTTCAATAATTTTGATATTTTTGGAATCATTGAGAAATGGTAGGGGAACAACTCCAACGATTTGTTATATCTAGGTTTTCAAAGCTTTCCAGGGAACATGGAAGACCTTTTGGTTGTTTGGCTATGTTGATTCGCAGTTCCATACAACAATATGTAACAAGTAAAAAAGTGGACAAATACATGCAGTATGTGTAGATTCACATTGCACATCAACAGGTCATTTTTTTCTCAGTTTTTTGCTATGTTGCTCCACGAGAAGCCACTTCTTATGATAAAGAAAATCTATCAAAGGACTTTCCTTTTCAGTGTCTTGGGATGGCTATTGCTGCCTTTTCTCAAAGGGGAAAAATTTGCATTTGTGGGGATTTTAATGCAAGGATTGGGCTTGAGCAAATACTTCTCAGGTTTTGGAACCAACAAGGTTATTTATGGAACCAACAAGGTTATTTAGACTATGAGAATAATGCAGAGTACAAAAGGCTTTCTCAAGACACAGCTTAATCATAGAGGTAGACATCTATTGGATTGGGGTCAAGGTTTAAATTTGGTTATTCTTAATTGCAGCAACAACTTTCCCAATTCTGGTTGTTACACTATCACAGGACCACAAAGCTACTCATGTATAGATCTTTTGCTCACTAATATAAAGAGTCTGATGTCAATTACGTATTTTGAGGCTTGTGATGAGACTCATGTATAGATCTTTTGCTCACTAATATAAAGAGTCTGATGTCAATTACGTATTTTGAGGCTTGTGATGAGGTGATTGAATCTAATCATTGACCACTTTATTTTAGCCTTTTGATCCACCTGCAGCATGTTAGAAAACAGAGAAAGTCAGAGTCTTGCAGAATTACAGACACAGTCAAGCTAGAGTTCCAAGAGGAACTCTAGAAATGATGAAATCCTGATGCAAAGTTTACAGATATTTTAGTGGTGGCAACACAGCATGTTTCTAGAAAAGCAACTACAAAATCCCAGTCTTAGTTTGATACTAAATGTATGGCAGCTAGACACAATGTAAAGGCACAAAAATCTTCCGCAGCTACTAGTGTTTATAAAAATTTGATACCCAACAAAAAGAGACAATTCTTTAAAGATAGACAAAACACTCTTCTCTACATGATTAAGAAATATCCAAGAAATTTCTGAAAGTTGCTTCATACCCTAAAAAGGTTGGACCAAAAATTTTCCTTTTCTGGTATACAACAGTTTTATCAAAAATTGTTTCAAGGAAAGGAAAGTCCTTTGATAGATCAGAAGAATAGTGGCAGTTTATTCATATTATTTGAAGAAAATATGCAGGGCATTAAAAGAGTAGCCTCAGGCAAAGCAGCATATCCAACAGGACTATATGGAGAAATATTGTCTTGAGGACTGTCAGTATGGGAGGTAGTATGGAAAAACCTAAACCATGCTCTCCACAGTAGTTTAGATTAAGAATGGTGTACTAATAAAGGCATTTTTCTTTTCAAAAAAGGGGATAGATCTGATCTAAATAATTACAGATTATTTGTAATTAATAATATCTTTGCCAAAGTTTTGGAAAATACTCTTGAGATGAAGATTGGTAGATATAAAGAAGAAAACAGCTTGCGAGCAATGTCACAAGTTGGGTTTAGACATCACTATTCTACTATTGATCACCTCATCTTATTGATTGTGCAGAAGGGCAAAATAAAAGAAGTTTTATTTGCTTCATGAATTTTTCTAATGCATATGATTCAGTTATTTGGAATAAACTGTGGAAGCAATTACAAGCCATTGGCACCCCTCCATCCTTGTTATATATTATTCAAAGTCTTTACCAAGAGGTGTATATACAAATCACATATTAGGACTCACATGAAAATGTTTTACTGCATAGTAATATTGGAGTGAAACAAAGTTGTCCTCTTTCCCCTACACTTTTTAGCATTTTTATTGATGAACTAGAGTGGATGCTTAAAGTTCTAGGTAAATACTCTACTAAAATTAATGATAATCCTGTGAGGCTCTTGCTGTATGTGGATGATGTAGATGTTATCTCCAAGTCTAAAGAAGGTTTGCAACAAATGCTTATTGTTCTAAATGATTTTTGCCAACAGTCTGGAATGAAAGTTAATGTGCAAAAACCAAAATTATGGTGTGTGGCACTAGAAATCATGATTATTCTTTTACCATTGGTACAGATAAAATAAATATGATCCCAATTTATAGATACCTTGGGTTGGATCTTTCTCACAATTACAATTGGAAGGTTTGCATCAAACAGAGGATTGCAGGTGACTTGAGAGCCTTTTTTGACTTTAAAGCAAATGGAAGAAGGAAGCTATTTTCGCATGAGAAATCAGCAGAAACTTGTTATGCTCTATTGTGCAACCAACTCTTCTGTATGGGTGTGCTGTGTGGGGCCATTGACTTGTTAGTAAATATTGGAAGAAAATAGAAGAGGTTCAGAAGCAGCATTTTTGGCTGGAAGAGTTTCAAGTTAAAATATGTACAATATGATTTGCTGCTTCTAGAAGCAGATATGATGCTCTTTGAGATAGAAGCCCTTTGCCAATTTGTTTCATATGTCCACAATCTCCCTTGTTGCATAGTGACTAAATTTTCAAAGAAAGTCTTAGTGCCTACACAACAAAAAGGGTGGTTCCATGAAGGAATGGTCTAGGTCAAAAAATGGAACATTGAGGATCATTGTGATACAAAACAACTGCATAAGAGTATTAGAGATAAGGCACTTTTGCATATATGGGATAATCCAACAAATAAAAAATAATTCTACTTGACTTACATTAGAGGAAGCATCAACCAGAAGCAGCTTTATTTATGTGCCCTTATACCCCTTTATCTATGATCTCAAATTAGCCAGGTAAGATTAGGCTCTCAGTATTTTAGAATTGAAACAAGTAGATGGATAAAGACTCCATGAGAAGAGAAAACCTGTCATCTATGCAATCAAAGACTAACTGAAGATGAGCATCACAGATTTTTGCAATGTCCTATTTTAGAGCATTGTGACCACAAATGGCAAAATACAACGAAAAGCTTAAAAAACCTATTTGATGTAGCACCAAGAAAACTTGGTATCTTTATTGATTAAGTGTTTGCTATGCATGCTATGTATATTTCCTCTGTCTAATAGATCCTGCATATTTAAGGATGTAATAAAAAAACTATTTCAGTTTTAGTTTCATATGATCTTCATTGACTTGGAAAAAGCATATGACAATGCATAGACCTAATAAATATATTAAAGTGATTCAGGACATGTATGAAGGAGCTAACGCTAAAATTAAAACAGCTTGTGGAACATTTGATTTTACAGTCATAATAGGTCTACATCAAGGGCCTACACTTACCAATACTTATTTGCCATTATTATGGATGAGCTGACAAAATCAATACAAGACGAAATCCCTTGGTGTATGCTATTTGTAGTTGATATCATGTTGGTGGATATAGCTCAAGAAATATTGCTTCTAAAATGGAGAAGTGGATAAATGCTCAAGAATCAAAAGGTTTAAAAATTAGTATTAGTAAGATAAAATGTATGGAATGCAATTTCAATAACAACATAAACAATAGTGAAATAGAAGCGACAACTGAAAAACAAAAAGTCCCTCACTGCAAACAATTCTACTACCTAGGATCAATCCTCCAAGCAGATGGTAAAATTGATAAAGATATAAACATAGAGGATGGTCAAAATGAAGAGAAACTAGTGGTTTTTTATTTAATAAAAAAATTCCAATAAAACTATTTTACAGGACAGAAATCAAGCATGCTATCTTATATGGTGTTGAATGTCAGGTAGTGCAAAAGAGGCATGAACAAAAAATTGATGTGGCAGAAATGTGAATGCTTAAATGGATGTTAAATGTTACTGCAAGAGATAAATTGCATATTACAAACATTAAAGGAAGACTTGGAGTGGCTAATACCTTACAAAAACGGAAGCTTAGATGGTTTGGACATGTGCAAAGAAGATCAAACAATAAGCCTATAAAAGGGTTGCTACATCATTGTTTCAAGAAAGTCACCGAAAGGAAGACCAAAAAAAGACATGCAAAAAACAATTAAAGAAAATTTGAATAAACTGCAAATAAACAAAGATCTAGCTCTTCATAGAGGTGAATGGCGAAAAATAACTCATGTAGCTGACACCATTTTGTTGAGACAAGGCTAGGATCATGAATGAGTAGCCTTGGATGTAATAGAAATAATTGATGTGAAACCCTTTTGGCTAGTAATCTAGTTACTTTATTGTCAAAAACAGATGGCTTCTCCTTCATGAATACCCCAAAATAGAACCTGTTTCATTCTTCAAGCTTGTTTTAGCTCCCTTAATTTTCAATTAGTATTTTCTATAATATGTTGATCCTTCTACAAATAACTAACTACTTGTGTTCCTCAGTTTTTTTTCCTTCGTAGTGCCAACTTTACCAAAATATCTAGCTAATTCCCAGTTTTGTAAGGTTTGATACCTGTTCCTTCCGTTTACTCAGATGTTAAAACCATCAAAACTATTTTCATCTTGATCAAAAAGGATTGAATCATCTTATATACCAATTAACCAAACGTAAAACAACAATATCTAAACTTCTTGTGTGATTCAAACAGTACACAAACAAAGGCCTCTTAGAAAATCTCTTTTGCCTGGCCGCTTCTTCTACATACTACATTAAAGAAAGAACTGCAATTCTATTTGCTTACTAGATAACAATGCAATTAAGAAACATAATCAAATCTTTCCATGTGAAAAACTAGCAACTCTGTAACTTTTATGACATTCCAGACGAACATAAGTGATGCTTTTGCAATGCCACTTAGCAAAGAATTGAAGTAAATACCTTGTGATATGAATTCCTTGAAACCCTCCACATTATGTTTTCAAACAGCTACATTTTCCAATGAAACTTTCTACACTTACTGGGCACGTATCCAATTAAAGACATGATCAAGTTTTCCAGCATAGACAGTCCGCAATTCCACCAAATTATACAACTCCCCCAGAACTTATGTACTGCTTTTGCAATGCTACTTACAATGGAAATGCAGGAAAGATCTTGTGACATGAATTCCTTAAAAGCCTCTACATCAAGTTCTCTGACTGGTAAAGCCAATACTACGTTTAACCTATGGTTGTAAAGATAAAAATCTCTTACAGAAGGATCATAGTCCATTGAATTTACATTTCCCTTTAAAGATAGGCATTCAACTAACAACAAAAATTAAATAACCGTTTCCTTCTTCATAACAATCCCAAGATACAGATTTTACATATGTTTCAAGGAAGCACATTAAAAATAACATTAGACTAAAATGGCTACATAATGTAAAACTATAACATCATAGTCTAAAATGCTACATAAAATTATTTTGGTTCACATCTAAATTTAATAATCTACTAACGTCCCGCTTTAAAGTTTGATCTTACTGAGAAAGGGGCATTAGTTTATGTTCTCTGAAGCATCAGTGGAATATAGGTTTTGAAAAACCAAAGCATGAGAATAAAATATACAAATAAAAGCACTGCAACATGTATATCAGAACTAATTTTGCAATAACAAAGAACGTATCTACTACCCTAAATAGAAATTTATTTTGTAACTAAATATCCATGGAAACAATTGCTAAACGCACAAGGCATATAAATGAATAGGCATGGAATAATTAATTTGGCACCAACAGCGGGATACCTACACACCTTAGGATTCTAGTTCATTCTTCGTCCTTGGTTTTGTCCCTATCTGAGCCAAATTCGGAGGGAAAAGCAGTCCTCCCTACAAACAACACACGAAACAAATCAGAAAACAGGATCCTATTCCACAAAAGTTCGAAAATTTCCAAAATACCACAACGCAAATGCGAAAACAAAATCAAAAAACTTGAAGAAAAAGTCCAAACAAAATTTTCTTCGCAATACGCCCGTAAAAGAACAAAACGATTCAGTGATAACAATCAAAACAATGAAATGCACGAGGAATTTGATCGATTTCCTTCACTAAAATACCGAACCCTACATCTTTACCATGTCGCGATAGCAAAAAACAAACTTCGAAGGAAATAAAAAACACGACCGGACACCCTAACCTTGGATAAAGTAATCGGAAGAGGGCCAGCCGCGCTCGGAGGCGAACGAGAGGCACTCGTCTTGGCTAAGGCCGCTACTGCTGCTGCTGCGGCTCTTGGAAGTTGTTCCGTTGGCGAGCCGGCCGATAATGTCAACGATAGCAACAGCGCCCCTGGCAACGGCGGCAGCTTCGGAATCGGAATGCACGCGAGGGCGGGAGCGCGTATTTGAAGGCAAAGGAGGAGGAGGCACCCAATAAGACGCCCCTGGCAAAAACGGCAGCCAATCTGGTGCCGATCTCCACGCAATCATACTGTGAATTGCTTCTTCCAACCGCCGCGCAGGCGCCTCATCGTCGGAACCGCCTAAATCTACCTCTATTACCTGAACTTCTTCCCGGCCTCCTCCTCCTCCTCCTCCTCCTCCTCCGCCTCCGCCTCCGCCTCGCCATGAGGATGAAGAGGAACACCATCTCGTGCCCGTGCTCCAACTCGATCCTGTGATCACCGGTATCAACGCGCGGGTACTCTTCGCCATACGTGCCGCCCGCGCTAACCGCTGCGCCATTGTGGATTGATTTTGATTCTGGAACTCCTGTCTTGCAGGTTTCTTGTGGTTCTCTTTGAGCGAGCTCCCGGAATACTCAGAGCCTGGAGGCCTCTCGAATATTGTCAATGGACGAACGGACGGATGGATGGATCCGCAACGCTGGTGTTTGGTAGTGTTCGTAGTAGGAATACTGCAATGTCCGATACAATTGCACAGAGGTGCAGCAGTTTTATAGTTTCTGTCGAGTCAATCGGTTTGGTCGGGTGGCCGGAACGAAATTAGCGTCCACGGAAACCAATATATAGACGGACTTGATGCACACGGTTTTTCCGCCGCTATCATGAACCCTACAAAAAACAAACCAGAAAATGTCAGCCAGGATTGCTCCGATCTGCTGCTGTGAGTTTGTTTTAAGTAAAAAAAGCAATTGTAGGCATAAATACGGATAAAGTAAGCTCCGGAAGAGTGTTGCATAAGGATTACGGACATGATGATTGGTGGAAAACTTTTGATCTTTGGGTGAAAATTAAGGTGGTGTTAATAGATAGACAACATAAAGCACCATTCTAATGTAATAAGAATTGCAAAGGAAATGAGCCACCATTTGGGAAAAACATATCAAAGTTGTGAGTGAGTAATGTAAGAGAACTTGCGATTAAGGTTGCCATGGCTTTTATGGTTATAGTTTTTGTGTATTGTTTTTTTTTTTAAATAATTGGAACAGCTTTATTATGTTTGAAGAGCTAAAGGATATATTGGAGATATTTTGGCAAGTTACGAATTTTAAGGTTTCGGGTTACTAATTGTAATGAAATAAGCATTGATACAACTTTAACATTTAAATAATAAAATATTTTAACTTCATATTTTTGTGTTTGCTTTAATTTTTTGAGCATAACTTTACCATGACAATAGGTAAGCGTAAGTAGTGTAAGAGTATTTTTTTTATGAAATTCCAACTCCTTGGATATATAGGAATAGTGATATCCAATAGAATCAAACTCGTGATTTGGACTTGCTAAACCAAGATCCTTACCATTAAGCTACCACTTCATTTAATTTAATTTTGGAGAAACTGTCAATGAATTTAATAAAATTAAACATATTGAAAAAAATAAGTTACAATCTAAAGATGTCAAATTTATTTTAGCATTAAAGAAAAGATGAAGTATAACATTTTTATCCAAATAAAACTCAGGTATCACAACTTAATATAATCTGTTACTAACCAATAACAATAATATAAGAATACTAGCCTAGTAACCCAAATCAAAAAGTTCAATTTTACTAAATAACATTAAATTAACTGCATCTTAAATAACTCATTGACACTTCAAAGAAGAAATTTTATGGGTTTAAAAAAATTTCCGAAAGGAATTCTCAAACTGCTCTCTTCAATGCATTCAAAAGGATTTGAGGGAGACCAAGTCAAATTTGAGTTTAAAATATTCTTTCCGATATTTTGAACAAATAGTAGATGCGTGTGGGAATCATACGTGGACTCCATGTAGATGCGTGTGCTTTTGATGCCTGCGGCGTACCTGCACGTGTGCTATCGTGGCCTGCTCTTTAGGCCCCACCACCCCAACATGGATGATACCCATGAACCCATTTTACTGCTTCTCTCTATCCACTCCAAGGGAAAGCACAAATCATTTGATCCACTCAACAACGTTTTTAGACTGGTAAAACAAGCCGAAGGCGTGGCCTTTTTTACGTCACTGGTGTTTCTTTTCAGCCCTGTTGGTAAGTGTACGGTTTTACCTTCACAAATTTGGGGGTCACTTGGTGGTTTTGAGCAGTGAACGAGAGACCCACCGTTCACAATTCTCTCTGCTGTGTCACATTTGAATTTTATTTAGAAGTTACTCAACCCTCGAATGCTGTCAAGAATTGTTATCAAACAACGAGAGAGAGTTTTATACACAGATGCTCTGTAAGTACAACCCCACACAGGCCACGATTGGGAGAGAAGAAACAAAGAGAAATGCTGCAGCATCCCTACCGTAAGGCACAAGCCCAGAAAGTAGGGTACCAAATGATTCGAAGCTAGAAACTAAAATAGAAAAGGTGGGTGCCAGTAGGTCACATGCCTAAAGCATATGATTCTCAATTGCTGAAGGAGAATCCGATCAATAGTTAAAATTTCACGGAAGTGTTGGGTTGACTTTATATCTTGAGTATATATAGTAATAATCTTGGGTTTTAAAGCTTCAAGTTATGTAAGTAGGCTATTCACCATTTCACCTAGTGACTATTATTCATCACTTCTTACTTGGTCAAAGGATAATTAAAAAAATTCAAAGTGTATTGATCTAAATAAAAAGTCACATAGTTTTAGAATGCTTTTTCATATCTTTATTCTTATGGTTAGAGGATAATTAAAAAAATTCAAAGTGTATCAATCTAAATAAAAAGTCAAATAGTGATGAGTCATAAATTGTTGGCTGCGATATCGCACCCATGATATCGCGTACGCGATACGATATCACAGCCTAGACGCGATATCGCAGCCTATCTCCTCATCTATAAATACGAGGTAGGCAGATTTGGTAGGCAGTTTTTTGAGTCTTTTTGGAAGTTTGAAGTTTTAAGTTTTTAGTTTTAAATAGTTTTCCTCTCAACCTTTTTCTCCCAATGCATGCCCGCAGTGTGGTGATTGTAATTGTACGGCATCCTTATTTGAGTGTGACGTACTTGGACACACACATGACCGACAATAAAGATCGAGATTACTTCATCATTACAGCATCCACTTAACTTAATTATTTAATTGTTATCGTTATTTATTGCTTTCTTAGTTAATATGTCTCTACCCTTATCTCCTAGTAACGCGGAATGAGTACGACTTAATCACGAGCATTTAAGTGCGACTACTTGATAACCCAGTAGCGTACCTGGGCCATGCGCTTGGTAATCTCAATGGTAGTCATGCACAAGGTCCAAGATGTGTACGGATGATTAAGGAATGGATGCTCATTACACTTAGGCTAGTTTAGATTCTCTCTCACTCTTTCTCTCTCCTAGCTTAGTTGAGATTATTTACCATCACACCCAGGAGTAGCATTAGTGTAGGAACACATCATACACCTCATTCTGGACTAAACCATACGTGACAAAGCTAATACTAGTCCAGGTGGGAAGACAGTGAATTACGATCTATGAGTAACTATCTAGATACCACAACTAGTCCATCTGCGGAGTTCGATCGGATCGTGCGTGAAACACTTGTATTCGTATAGTTGAGTGTAGGGGTACCTCACCACTCATCATTGGTGCTGTTGCCGAAGACAGTGCTAGTTATCTAGGTTAGTTATATCATACAAGATCGTTGTATAGGAATTAACGATACATCTTTTA
>MNCI01037375.1:2568-26322 GCA_015680685.1 Gnetum montanum
GTAAACGCTGGCGTAAGCGTGCAGCGTATACGCTGGGGTATGCAGCGTAAACGCTGGCGTAAGCGTGCAGCGTATACGCTAGGGTTTGTGCAGCGTAAATGTTGAAGAATCGACAGCGTAGACACTGAGTCGGGGGTTTGAAAACAGCAACGAAGACGCTGATGAGCGTAGACGCTGGGGAACGTAAAGTCTGTTTAGGGAAGAGGCCCTCCTTCTAGCGCCAAAAAATTGTGCTGACCGAAATCGTCGGTGCAGGGCTGGAACGTTACGGGCACCGAAAGATCCACGGGCAAGCGCAGTTGACCCTGCCTCCGCTTGAGGGTAAGCTAGAGTGGACGAAGGCAGAGTGCCTTGAACGGTCCGCACGCGGATCAAACAAAGACTTCCCTGAGCGCCACCGAAGTGTTATACGCTGGGTTATGTGTAAAACAGGGCGCAAACGGTGAAATAGGCGTACAGCGTAAGCGTAGAGGAGCGTAAACACAGTCGGTTGTAAACAGTGTAAACAGATAGGCCCAGCGTAAATGTATGCAGACGTGCAGTGTAAACAGCATAAACAAGTGTAAAGGGCGTAAACAGGCGCAAACGACGTAAACAGTGAGCGTACACGGACACGGACGGAGCATAAATGTAAGCAGGCGTGAACGAAGCGTGGGCCAAATTGACATAAAACTGTAAAGGAACTTACAAGAAGCGTAAACAATAGATTATAGAGTTAAAGTGTTGTGCACCAGTCTAACGCAGTTGTGTAGGGACACAAGGCGGACGTAAAGCCCTGGTGGACGGAGAGATGCAGCGGGCTGACACGGTAGGCAGAGCATGGACTGTGCTCGGCGTACAGGACTTCAGCGTAAGCGTAAGCGTAAGAGGGTTTCTGCAGCCTAATTGCTCCGGGTCTGGTAAATTTCTGCGGGCCTGGTAAATGCGGAAAACTGGGCTATTTATAGGGGTAGGGTTACCGGGAAAATCGGACGAGGAGACACGTGGCGTATAGACCGGTTGTTACAATTTAGAAACATGATATACGCTGGGCGTATACGTTACAACGGGCCGGCGTATACACTGGGCGTGTACGCCGGGCGTATACGCTGGGCGTATACGCTAAGCGTAGATGAATAGATGCTGGCGTATACGCTAGGCGTGTACGCCGGGCGTATACGCTGGGCGTATACGCTGGGCGTAGATGAATAGATGCTGGCGTATACACTGGGGCGTATACGCCGAAGGGTGTCCACTTGCTTCAATTCTTGCTCTTCGGTGTAATCTTCACATTGCCATTGAAGATCTGGTCGTCAAGCGTGTGCATCTATCGTACTTGGGCGTGTACGCTAGAGAGCTAGGCGTACACGCTGGGCGTAGACGCCGGGCGTAAACGCTGGCACAACATTTGGAACCAGATGTTACGATTTTCAAGATTGCCCTGCGTGACTTCAAATGTGACTGAAGCCACCCGTGGATCATGAGGATCCGCTTCTTGTCAGACAGATGCTAAACTCTAAGATTTTTGTGGTGTTTCAAAATGTACATAACAACTATACATTATCATGTCCTTCAATGGACTATTCTTGGGATGGAAACTGAATTGTGATGGTTACCCTAGTGGGAATCCTCATCTCCTTCACCTTTTCATAAGATATTTCTGATGTGATGTAGGCGGTCTTGTTGTCTTCTTGTTTGGTAGAGCTCTCACCTTGATCTGATGAAGCTTTCTCTTCAAGCTTTTCTTCATTTTCTTTTCGGGAGGAGCTCTGGTGTTCTTCTTCATTGACTCCTTCATTTTCTTCTTGAGAGGCCAAAGCTTCTCCCCATCCCCATGATGACTCTCCATGAGTTGGTGGCTCTTCTTCTTTTTCTTCATCTTTGGAGCAATCTTGATATTGCCCCCAAACATTGGACTCAATATCCAAACCCCAAGTGAGAAAAGAAAATTCATCGGATAGCCAAGCCATAAAAGGGCATTCCTTTGGAGCTCCACAAGATCTAGCCTTTAGATAAGCCTTCAATACATGCTCAGGGCAACATCCCATCACATATGGAATAAAAGGCTTTCTCATTGCTCTCTCAAACTCCATTAGCTCTCTCTAACCTTCACTACCAAACTTGAATTGAAAGATGATGAAATCTTAAGCAATCTAACCCTCCTTTTATAGGTGCTAAAATGTTTAACTTCCATCCAAGTGTCTTCAACCAAGCTTCCTTCTTTCTAGGCATTCAAACCATTTGTCACAATCCTCACTAAGTGGTGGATGAGTCACCTTCCCCACTTGTCAAACTTGTAGAATTCCACTTGTTTTACTTGTAGGCTTCCACTTGCCTCATTTGAAGGAAAGATAATGTTTCCAATATAAATAAAGCATAATTAAATATAATAGACACTATATCCTTAGTAATATTTACATAATACTATGTACTTTTATTTTGTGTAATGACATCTTCAAGTTGTATGCAATTGTCCCAAATAATGTTTTATATGCAAAACATTATATGGAAATTGCAATTCCATGCCATCCAAGGTTGATAATTTGTAAGTATCCTCTGACAATTGCTTTGTAATTTGAAAGGGACCAATCCATGTCGGTGTAAACTTATTTGGTTTCTTCATATTCCATAATAGGACAAGGTCTCCTATCTTGAAAGTTCTTTTCAAAGATTTCCTATCAAACCATCTTTTAACTTGAGAGGTATTCTGTAACAAATTATCCCTTGCTTTATCTACTTCAGCTTCTCTTTTAATAAGCAAAGTCATGAAACTTCTATCTTTATCAGTCTTTTCACTATATCTTTGTACAAATTCAGAAGCTGAGCTTATAATCTTGTTTGTAATTCTTGCTGGCAAACCATAGACTAAGTTATATGGTGATGTCCCAATAGCTTTCTTGAATCTGATTCGATCTGACCATAATGCGGATTGTAGATAATCAATCCAATTTCCTGGATTCCCATCCATTGATTTCTTGATATAAGCGATAAGCTTCTTATTAGTGGATTCCGCTAAACCATTTCCTTGAGGATAATAATTTGATGAAGAAAATAAGAAAATAGATCTTTCAGATGCCCATCTGATAAACTCTTCGGATTTGAAGGCGGGTCCATTGTCTGACACTAACACTTCGGGTACACCAAATCTACTTAGAATGTGGTCTTCTAGAAACTTAATCACGTCTGATGCTGAACTTCCTCTTAGAGCCTTTGCTTCAGACCATTTAGTGAAATAATCAGTAGCTGTGAGAATAAACTTGTGTCCAGCTCTTGAAGGAGTAATTGTACCAATAAAATCCAAACCCCATTGCTGAAATGGTCTATCTGCAACTACTGGCTTTAAAGGGGCTCTAGCCCTTTTAATCTTGGGCCCATGAACTTGACATTTATAGCATTTTTGAATCTTTGAACTAATGTCTTGATACATGGAAGGCCAGTAATATCCATATCGAAGTATATGTTGCATAGTTGACTTAGGGGATTCATAAAATAGATTCAAATGATCATGAAATTGTTCCAAAATGAAACTAATTTGATCATTATGAACACATTCCAATAAAACTCCCCGAAAATCCTTTCGATATAATATACCATCTTTAACAACAAATCTTCGTGCTCTTTTGAAGAAAGCTCTCTTTTGACTTGCAGTTAAATTATTTGGGATTTTCCTGATAGTAAGAAATTTGAGAATATCATCATACCAATTCTCTTCATGGGTGTCAAGTGTATAAACTTCACTTTCTCTAGTCATTAACTTGGCTAGTCCCATTCCCTTAATTGTCTTGCATATTTCCAATGAAAATCTGAAACTTTGCAACTTAATAAGCCATTTTCCTCTTTTCAATCCAATCTCATTTTGGGATAGGAATCGCTTGACTGCAGGTTCAATTAGCATAATGTGAACTAATGAACTCTCCAAATAATATTTAAAATGCTGAAGTGCCTTGATGACTGCGAAAGCTTGTTTCTCTAAGTCTGAATAATTTAACTCTGAACCTTTCAACTGATACCCAAAAAATCCAATTGGTTCATCTTGACCTTCATTATCCTTTTGTGTTAGAACAGCAGCGATAGAATCATTTGAAGCAAAAGAGTATAACCAAAAATCTTCTTTAAGTCTAGGCTTTACCAAATATGGAGCCTCTTGTATAGCCTTTTTAATTTCTGATAAAGCTCTCTCTGATTCTGGTGTTTTCTCTACTTGGACATCCTTTTTTAGCATATGCATCAAAGGTTTGGTAATTTCAGTAAACCCGGGGATGAACTTTTTCACAAAGTTTATCTTCCCAAAGAAAGATCTAAGAGATTTCTTACTTGTGGGATGCTCAATATTCTGTACTGCTTGGATTCGGGAATTGTCTATGGCAATTCCTTCTTGACATATCACATGGCCTAATAAACTTCCAGATTTAACCCCGAAGATACACTTCTTAGGATTTAATGAAATACCAAACTCACGACATCTGTCGAAAACTTGCTGGAGATGATTAATATGATCTTCTTTTTTCTTTGAAAATATTGTAATATCATCCAAATAAACCACCACGAATTTGCCTAATAAATCCTTGAATGCTAAATCCATTGCTCTTTGAAAAGTAGCTCCAGCATTTGACAATCCAAATGGCATTCTTTGGTAGGCAAAAGTTCCCCATTTGGTGATAAATGATGTTTTGTATCTATCATTCTTATCTACCATGATTTGATTATAACCTGAGAAACCATCTAAGAAAGAATATACTTGACAACCTGAGACTTTAATCAGCATCTCATCAATTCTTGGAAGTGGATACTTATCCTTTTTTGAAGCATCATTTAGATTTCTAAAGTCTACACAAAGTCGTATATCACCATTTTTCTTTCTTACTGGGACAAGGTTAGCAAGCCATGTCGAATATCGTACTGGATATATGATTTGTGCTTGCAACAACTTCTTGATTTCAGCTTCCATAGCTGGTTCAAATGATGGATTAAATTTCCTTTGTTTTTGCTTGACTGTTTTGCAACCTTCTATTAAAGGAATCTTATGTGTCATCACATCTTGCCTAAAAGCTTTAAGATCATCATAAGACCAAGCAAAATTGTCCAAATTATTTCTTAGACATGTTAACAAGTTTTGCTTGAAACTCGAATCTCTTTCCTTTGTAACATTCAACATCTTTGGCATCTTGTCTAATCCAAAATTCACTACCTCGAAAGCTTGACTATCTGGGTTTTGTATATCCTTTCCAGTAAGTAAATTTTTCTTGAACTCATGTTCCAAGTCAATCATCCTTTTTGGAATGAAATTAGCTTTGGAATTTGATGACGTTTCAGGTATCACTTGACCCTCAAATTCTTGTTTATTTTTCATAAATCTTAGTACTTGATCATCATCTTCAAATACTTGTAAATGTCTTATATTATCTGGTACTGATGGCTGATGTTCTTCTTCAATCATGACATCTTTGTAACTCTCTAATAATTGCATATCCAATGTTGAAGCTGCCTTTGCCAAATCATCTGCTATAAGATTCTCTGCTCTGTTTATATGCTCTATTTGGCAATGTTGAAACTGATCTAACATCTTACAAGCAAGTTGCTTATAAGGTCTTAAGAATGAGCTCTTTACGACACAGTTACCTTTTACTTGTTCACAGACTAATCTTGAGTCTCCTTTTATAGTGATTTCTTTGATCTTTTTGTCTAGAGCTATTCTCATACCAATGCATAAAGCTTCATACTCAGCCTTGTTGTTAGTACAAGGAAAAGATAAATGAATTGCCTTGAGAATTTCAGGTGTACCATTCTTGAATATAACTATTCCGACTCCTGCACCTTTTGAATTACATGAACCATCAAAGTATAACTCCCATTTATCCTCTTGCTTTGATTGTTCTTTTTCAGGACTATAACTTTCTTGGAGTGTACAAATTTTGTTTTCAACACCTCCTTTTTCAGCCATTTTACTTCTTCCATTTGAAGTAATATTATCTATCATCAAAGGTTCGCTATAGATGTAGATTTGATTTGGTTCTCCTTTCCAAGGTAACCACATGTGAGAATAATCTGTTGATATGTAACCTGAGAAATTCTTGCTCCAACTTCTACTCAATAAGAGACTATGTGAATCTGGTATATCTGCCACTTGAATAGTTACTCTACTTCTGATGCGGGGTTCAGAAGCAATTTCCAATAGAACATTTGGTAATTGACCCACAATCTTCACTCTACTTTTATCCACTTGAACAATCTTTTTATTTGATTTTTCAGGAATCAAACCAAGTTTCTTACATATAGACAATGGCATTATAGTAGACGTAGCTCCAGAATCAACCAAACAATTGTGTAAGAATTTATCCTTTAATTTCATTGTCAAAAGGAAAGGAGGAGCTTCCTTATCATATGAAGTCTTTAATTTCTCATCATTGTTAGACACATAACTTAACTCTGATTCTCTAGCTCTCCTTTTACCTTTAATGAATTCTAAAGCCTTTCTTTGCTGATCTCCTATTTGAAGCAACTGATAGAGGCTAATATTGGCTTTGACATGTTTAAGGTCTTCTATCAAATCATATTCTCCATCACCAATGAAGCTTGATCTCTTTATCCATTTGTTGAAAGACTGATTTGGAGTGCTTTGCTCCACTTGATTGTCTTTACCTTTATTCTTATCCCTTCTACTTGGCTCAAAAGCTTTTCTCTTAGTAGATGGATCAGTAATAACATTTGGGGGTCTAGAAGTAGTTAGTCTTTCCTTAGATCGAAGACTATATCCATTTTCCTCATTGTTATTACATTCTTCATCTGAAGACATATCTTCTTCAGAACTTGATAGAGAAGAAGTATCACTAGATCCATTGCTAGAAGATTTACTTGCATAATGAACACTAGATAACTCATTATCAGATTCAATATCAAGAAAGTTGGACATAATAAGGTCACTTTCATCCTCATCTTCTACTAACTTAGTGTCTTGATGTTTATGCTTTCTATTTTTCCTTTCTTCCTTGATATTAACTCTTGCCAAAGCTTTTTCAAGCTTCACTATTTTGTTAGACATATCTCTCATTAATTGTCCTTTTTCAGATCCTACTCTTTCATGTTCTTGCTCTATCTTAACATGAGATGGACCTGGTAAAGCTTTAAATTGAGCAAAATCTTGCATAGGAATCATAACTCTTTCTTCTCTTTTTTGAATTGCAATATTTTCTTCAGGATTCAAGTTCAACTATTTTTCTAACTGTATAGCTTCACTAAAGTAGTCATTTAGTGTAGTTAAGTTTGGAGTTCTCCTTAACCAAATTGAAATGTTGGGGTTGACAGCCTTAAGATAAGTTTCTTTAAGCATTTCTTCTGATGGCCTATATTGTCTTTGAAAGAGTCCACAAATTCGTTGAAACTTGATGTTAAAATCTCTAATTGACTCTTTAACTCCTTGCTTAGCTTGTATTAGCCCACAGTATAGTTGTTGTTGATCTAATTGATTACCAAACTGGGCTAAGAAAAGATTCTTCATGTCATCCCAACTTGTAATACTATTACTTGGTAAGTTCGAATACCAAATCTGAGCCATATCCTTTAAATTTGATACAAACAACCTACAAGCTTGATCTTCATGTTGAATATTTACATGAGCTAAAGCTAACTCAAACATGTGAATATATTCTTCAGCTAAATAAGCTTTTCCAGGAATAAAAGGCTCAGACAAATATTTGTAAACTACCTTAGGAATATCATTGTAATTCTGAAATCCTAATGGTGTAACTCTTTGCCAAGGATTTTCCATCATATTCCTTTGTATAATTGAACTCTTAGACTTTCTAGATCTTCTCTTATGAATTTACAAACTAGATATAATGGGTGATCTTCTTGATCTTCTAGTTTTCACTCCACTACTTGTTCCCAATTCAGAAAATTTCTTTGGTTCTTCTTCTGACGAAGAATCAGTCTTAGAATCTAGAATATCTTGTGAAACTTTGAAACTTTCCAAACTATCAATCTTCTTGGTAATGAACTGAAAATAGTATCTAATTACTTAAGCCTTTATAGTAACAAGAATTATTGATGTACTAAAATTATAAGGCTTATGAACCTAGAGGCTTAATTTTCAGCCCTCCTTCTAGCGCCAAAAGAACTGTTGGCGACTGTTTGGTATGCGACCGCCAACGAGTGTCCTCGAACAGGATTTAGGTGCCTGTTGGTCTCTGGCAACACCAAGGCCCAGATACCTCCAAATAAACTCAGTAGTTAATGTGAGTATGTGTGTGTGCTGTTGCGGCGTGCGGTTGTGAGAAATGTAACGATTGCGTTGCGTGTAAACTACAAATGACTTACTTTAAAGAGATTCAGCCAACTTTGCCAAGTACTGTGAGTTCTTGAAAATTTCCTATTTTGTTCAACTGCCTAGTCTACGCGGTCCTTATAATACCTACTTGTAACAAATAAAATTTTGCAAAAACATTTGAGCACAACTCCGCAATCTACTCCTAATTTTCCCCAGAGAAAGAGATAGTTCCACAAGAAAACTAGAAATAGAGCAAGATTCGATGGAAATAAGCAGAAAAGAAAAGAAAGCAGATTTGTGTAGACCTCAAATATTTAAACAAGGTAAAATGACACGAGTAAACACTTCGCAATAAAGCTATCCCAAATTCAATATCTACGAATTGTTCAAACTTCCAAGGCTCAAACAAGCAATATCTTCAAGACAATCCTATTATGCTACCAAAAATTGCTGCGTAAACTACCACGTACGAGACTCCATTTTGACTAGATAATAGATGTCAACGATTGCATTCAAACAGAACCTTTAAAAGACTTGACAATTTCTGATTGAAATACCACGAGAATTCACTTTAAAGATAAAAAGAAGCTATTCTGGTCCCATCAAAATACCAAAGATTTTCTGAACCCTCTCGACTACTGAATTGTTCAACGGCGTGACTACAAACAGAGGCTCTCTTACAACAATCCCAATAGCAGTTCCCACACGTTGCACAATAATGAAATTTACTACTAAAATGCTCTTAAGGCTTTTAAACACAAGCGCTTCTATGGCAAAATTTTAATAGAAATTTCTATCGGGCAACAAGAACAATAAGAGCAATCTAAAAATCCCAAAATTACTTGCCAAGGATGATACTATCTAAACCACTAGCTAAACAATTTAAACAAAACAAAAAATAAAATACATAACTCACAGGACCATGACAAAGAGGCTGAAATCTTTACTCTAGCAAGCCATCTTACAAGCAATCTTCTTTACAAATCTTCCAAGATCCCAAGTGTGATGTGTGAGATCCAATGTGTTGTGATTCTCTCCTCCTTGACCCCTGAAGCCTTTCTATAGGGTTCCAAGGTAGGTAGGGACGTTACAAACTACCTCGGGTGGTTTTAACCACCATAGAGACAAAAAAGCTACAATGGACAAGTGTCCTATTCCATGGCTAAGTGTCTTCATTCAGTTGCCAAGTGTCTTCATGTAGTTGCCAAGTGTCTTCATGCAGTTGCCAAGTGTTCACCATGGAGAGAAACAAGTTGTAGGTGACAAGTGTCCCATGCAAGTGACAAGTGGCCTTTGTGGAGAAAAAGAGGTTGTAGTTGACAAGTGGCCTTGGTGGTTGAGAAGTAGCCCATTTAGTTGACAAGTGGCCATTTTGAAGACAAAAAGGCTATAGTTGACAAGTGGCCTTGGTGGTTACAATATCATAGAAAATTAAAATACAATCACTAAGTTACATAGAAATATAAGCTATAGTTGCAACTTACTGCATACATATATATCCTCTTTATTTTTCTTTTTCTTGGAAATATAGGAGGTGGTGGTTGGATGGTATTATAAACTCATGTAATCTAACCCTCAAAAACACATAAACATTTTTCCCACAGGGCCTTTGTTTATCAGAGATTTGCTATTTGATTTGTTCTTTGTGAAGTAAACAAATATTCAAGCCCAGATCCAGGTACTTCAAATCCTGATCTCTCCTTGTGGCAGCGTCCAAGAGTGTGCGCTACTCCATTACTGTTCCTGTTGAGCAAGAATGAAAACACCTTCTTCTTCACAAGCCCTTGACCAATCGTGTTGTAGCAAGGTGGAACAACATCGTCCACAGAAATTTCTCTAAACCCAAGACCCAAAATGCCATCAAACTTGCCAACTATAAATGTCAAGCTCAGCTCACTGGTCACCTCGGCAAAAACCTGATCCCTAATAACGAGATCCCCAACTGTCATGGCATCTTGACTCAGAAAACCCGAAACTACCCCGAATCCATACCGGTGTCAAATATCACTGTAAATTTCTACTGAGGAGTTCCTATGCCGATCTCGCCATAGTACTGCACGTCCAGATAATTCTTCAACCCCACGTAATCTCCTCTCATGTTCGAAATCCCATTCAGGTCAAACTTCCTGCACAAAGCCTCCGAAAGTCTGCCGTTGTTTCTCTCCACATACTAATCCTCTGTGAATTGCAGAAGAAGGCATGACTTTCCAACGGTGGAGTCTCCAACGAGCAAGATCTTGAACAAATAATTGCAATTAGTGCTTATCTTCGGCTGCTGCTGCACTGCCGCCATCTCCACATCTTTTGCGTCTGCCATGGCTGCACAAATAGAGAAAAAGAGAGGGAATCTTGAAACGATGCAGATGGCTTCCTCCACCATTTGCATGGATTCCTGGTCCTGGCTGCAGGCTCCGATGGGAAAACCAGTCCACTTGATCATGACACCCTCCTGGTTGGGGAGGCGCAGGGTGGGAAGATTATCTAGGATGAGATTCACCTGGTACAGATCGTTGATTTTCCGCTTTAGGGTTTTGATGTCATTTTTGCTGAGTGGCTTCAAGGTACAGAGAAATAAGGTTTCATTGCAGAGCATATTAAAAACGTATGGTGAATTTTTAATCCGATCTCCCATGAGCAGCTCTCCGATATTCTCCATGCTTTTCTTGGCTCGGCATTTCAAGCAATGTCAATGGTGGCACTTCCTTGAAGTAATATTTCTCTCAAAGGTGCAATTGAATAATAATAATAATAATAATAATTCAGTGCTTCCAAAACATGAAATTTGGATTCTGGTAAGTCACTGGTCAGCAACGCCGTAAGCTACTGTTGTCTAATTTAGATATGAGATGGTTCAGTGTTTTGGCAGCTATTTCTTGCCCCACAGGACTGCCGTTCTTTAGAAGCCACATCAACGCAGGCATCGAATCGGCACTATCCACACATGTACGGACGGATGTCCTCGTTATGACTATAGAGATTTCTGAGAACAGTTGCAGCATCTTCCTTTGCTCTTGAAGAGCCAATTTCGAAAATCTGGGCAAGAGGGGAGATTCCACTAGCTGCAGTATAACCCATTTTCTTTCACTCTTTTCATTGGACAACATGCAGAGCAATGCCACAACACATTCTTGTTATTGTTCCAAAGAAAGACTAAGAAGTGAAATAACAAGTTGCACACCTTCCCTGCCTTGAAAAGCATACCAACCTGTTCCATGAAATAGCCAAATGTGCCGACATTAAGCCTCTAGGTTCATAAGCCTAGAGAAAAGTTTATAATATGGTTATAACTTTTTCATAATCTTTTCTTGGCAAAAGAAAAGATTATTCAAGTGGTTATAACTTAATCCACTTGAAGTTACATTTTTATAAATGTGCCAACATTTATAAAAATGTTGGCACATTTTTACCATTTCATGGAACAGGTGGACTTATTTGCAAATGGTGAGGTACAGAATCCTAATGAACTGAAACTGTTCAAGGAGGATTATGTTCTTTCTTGTAAAGAATTCTGCAACAGTTAATTAACCATGAAGTTGGAATAGAAATGAAAATGTTGCTGAATTGAATGTTTTGAAAATCAAGGGATAATGACATTGCAATTGGGAATGTTGGCATGAGGGTTTATCTAGAGTCAAAAGAAAATGGTGTATCAATTGTAGATATCTCTCTAGCTTATGATAGAGTAGCTCTAGTTACTTTTTCTGTAATAAAGTGCAGAGAAGATGAATATGGAATCGGCCTTGATATAACTGGGATTACATTCGAGGTGCCACAAATTAAAATGTGAGAGTACAACTCCACTTATGCATTCGGTTGTATACGCATACATATATTTATATATCAACCCATGCATCAAATCCATGGTTATTATCTCTACTACTATGATATAAATAACAATAAAATATAATATTGATTTAAAAAGGGAATTTATGCAACAATTGTTCAAAGTCCTATGAGAATTGAACACTTGTCAATTGAAATGGTGGTTATAACCACCAGAAAGGCCACTTGTCAACTACAACCTCTTTATCTCCACAATGGCCACTTGTCACTTGCATGGGACACTTGTCACCTACAACTTGTTTATCTCCATGAAGACACTTGGCAACTGAATGAAGACACTTGGCAACTCAATGAAGACACTTGGCAACTACATGGGACACATGTTAGATGCAGCATTTTTATCTCTTTGGTGGTTGAAACCACCCAAAATTGTTGTAACTTACCTAACTTGTTGGGCAAGTAACCTCCTAACTTGTTGGGCAAGTAATCTCCTAATTGGTTGGCCAAGTTACTTGGGAGAGAATTTAGGTGAGATATTTTTGAATATGTAACTCACCTACCTACCTTGGAACCCTATAAAAAGGCTTCAAGGGTCAAGGAAGAACATTGGAATCACAAGGGACTTCTCATATCACACTTGGAGTCTTGGAAGATTTGTAATGAAGATTTCTTGTAAGATGGCTTGCTAGAATAAAGATTTCAGCCTCTTTGTCATGGTCCTGTGAGTTATGCATTTCATTTTTTGTTTTGTTTAAATTGCTTAGCTAGTTTTTTAAATAGTATCATCCTTGGCAAGTAGGGATTTTTAGATTGCTCTTACTGTTCTTGTTGCTTGATAGAAATTTCTATTAAAATTTTGCCATAGAAGCGCTTGTGTTTAAAAGCCTTGAGAGCATTTTAGTAGTAAATTTTGTTATTGTGTAATGTGTGGGAACTACTATTGGGATTGTTGTCAGAGAGCCTCTGTTTGTAGTCACGCCGTTGAACAATTCAGTAGTCAAGAGGGTTCAGAGAATCTTAGGTATTTTGATGGGGCCTGAATAGCTTCTTTTTATCTTTAAAGTGAATTCTTGTGGTATTTCAATCAAAAATTGTCAAGTCTTTTAAAGGTTCTATTTGAATGCAATCGTTGACATCTATTATCTAGTCAAAATGGAGTCTCGTACGTGGTAGTTTACGCAGCAATTTTTGGTAGCATAATAGGATTGTCTTGAAGATATTGCTTGTTTGAGCCTTGGAAGTTTGAACAATTCGTAGATATTGAATTTGGGATAGCTTTATTGCAAAGTGTTTACTCGTGTCATTTTACCTTGTTTAAATATTTGAGGTCTACACAAATCTGCTTTCTTTTCTTTTCTGCTTATTTCCATCGAATCTTGCTCTATTTCTAGTTTTCTTGTGGAACTATCTCTTTCTCTGGGGAAAATTAGGAGTAGATTGCGGAGTTGTGCTCAAATGTTTTTGCAAAATTTTATTTGTTACAAGTAGGTATTATAAGGACCGCGTAGACTAGGCAGTTGAACAAAATAGGAAATTTTCAAGAACTCACAGTACTTGGCAAAGTTGGCTGAATCTCTTTAAAGTAAGTCATTTGTAGTTCACACACAACGCAATTGTTACATTTTACACAACCACACGCCGCAACAGCACACACACATACTCACATTAACTACTGAGTTTATTTGGAGGTATCTGGGCCTTGGTGTTGCCAGAGACCAGCAGGCACCTAAATCCTGTTCGAGGACACTCGTTGGCGGTCGCGTCCCAAACGGTCGCCAACAGTTCTTTTGGCGCTAGAAGGAGGGCTGAAAATTAAGCCTCTAGGTTCATAAGCCTTATACTTTTAGTACATCAACAATTATTTGTAAGGCTTAAGAATTAGATACTATTTTCAGTTCATGACCAAGAAATTTCATAGTTTGGAAAGTTTCAAAGTTTCAAAGGATATTCTAGATTCTAAGACTGATTCTTCATCAGAAGAAGAAAAAAAGAAAGTTTCTGAATTGGGAACAAGTAGTGGAGTGAAAACTAGAAGATCAAGAAGATCACCCATTATCTCTGGTTTATCAATTCGTAAGAGAAGATCTAGAAAGTCTAAGAGTTCAACATTTCAAAGGAATAGGATGGCAAATCCTTGGCAAGGAGTTACACCATTAGGATTTCAAAATTACAATGATATTCCTAAGGTAGTTTACAAATATTTGCCTGAGCCTTTTATTCCTGGAAAAGCTTATTTAGCTGAAGAATATATTCACATGTTTGAGTTAGCTTTAGCTCATGCAAATATTCAACATGAAGATCAAGCTTGTAGGTTGTTTGTATCAAATCTAAAGGATATGGCTCAGATTTGGTATTCAAACTTACCAAGTAATAGTATTACAAGTTGGGATGACATGAAGAATCTTTTCTTAGCCCAGTTTGGTAATCAATTAGATCAACAACAACTATACTGTGGGCTGATACAAGCTAAGCAAGGAGTTAAAGAGTCAATTAGAGATTTCAACATTAAGTTTCAACGAATTTGTGGACTCTTCCAAAGACAACATAGGCCATCAGAAGAAATGCTTAAGGAAACATATCTTAAGGCTGTCAACCCCAACATTTCAATTTGGTTAAGGAGAACTCCAAACTTAACTACACTAAATGACTACTTCAGTGAAGCTATACAGTTAGAAAAACAGTTGAACTTGAATCCTGAAGAGAATATCACGATTCAAAAAAGAGAAGAAAGAGTTATGATCCCTATGCAAGATTTTGCTCAATTTAAAGCTTTACCAGGTCCATCTCATGTTAAGATAGAGCAAGAACATGAAAGCGTAGGATCTGAAAAAGGACAATTAATGAGAGATATGTCTAACAAAATAGTGAAGCTTGAAAAAGCATTGGCAAGAGTAAATATCAAGGAAGAAAAGAAAAATAGAAAGCATAAACATCAAGACACTAAGTTAGTGGAAGATGAGGATGAAAGTGATCTTATTATGTCCAACTTTCTTAATATTGTATCTGATGATGAGTTATCTAGTGTTCACTATGTGAGTAAATCTTCTAGCAATGGATCTAGTGATACTTCTTCTCTATCAAGTTCTAAAGAAGATAGGAGAGATATTTTTGAGATATTTTTGGGATATTTTTCCTAGGAAGAGGAGAATCTCATTTTTTGGGAAGTCTTATACACCACTTAGAAGACTTAACATCTCATTTTGAAGAGGCAAAATTAAAAAGATATATATGTGTATGAAGTAAGTTGCCACTATAGCTTGTATTCCTATGTATTTTAGAAATTATATTTTAATTTTCTATAATATTGTAACTACCAATGCCACTTGTCAACTTCTTTTTCTCTTTGGTGGTTGCAACCATCTAAAATTGTTGTAACTTACCTAACTTGTTGGGCAAGTAACCTCCTAACTTGTTGAGCAAGTAATCTTCCGATTGGTTGGCCAAGTTACTTGGGAGAGAAGTTAGGTGAGATATTTTTGAATATGTAACTTCCCTACCTACCTTTGAACCCTATAAAAAGGCTTCAGGGGTCAAGGAGGGAGGAGGATCACTGGAAATCATCATAACACTTGGAAGATTTGTAAAGAAGATTTCTTGAAAGATGGCTTCCTAAAATAAAGATTTCAGCCTCTTTTTCATGGTCCTGTGAGTTATGCCTTTCATTTTTTATTTTTTTTAAATTATTTAGATAGTGATTTAGATAGTATCATCCTTGGCAAGTAATTTTGGGATTTTTAGATTGCTCTTATTGTTCTTGTTGCCCGATAGAAATTTCTATTAAAATTTTGCCATAGAAGCGCTTGTGTTTAAAAGCCTTAAGAGCATTTTAGTAGTAAATTTCGTTATTGTGCAACGTGTGGGAACTGCTATTGGGATTGTTGTAAGAGAGCCTCTGTTTGTAGTCACGCCGTTGAACAATTCAGTAGTCGAGAGGGTTCAGAAAATCTTTGGTATTTTGATGGGACCAGAATAGCTTCTTTTTATCTTTAAAGTGAATTCCCGTGGTATTTCAATCAGAAATTGTCAAGTCTTTTAAAGGTTCTGTTTGAATGCAATCGTTGACATCTATTATCTAGTCAAAATGGAGTCTCGTACGTGGTAGTTTACGCAGCAATTTTTGGTAGCATAGTAGGATTGTCTTGAAGATATTGCTTGTTTGAGCCTTGGAAGTTTGAACAATTCGTAGATATTGAATTTGGGATAGCTTTATTGCGAAGTGTTTACTCGTGTCATTTTACCTTGTTTAAATATTTGAGGTCTACACAAATCTGCTTTCTTTTCTTTTCTGCTTATTTCCATCGAATCTTGCTCTATTTCTAGTTTTCTTGTGGAACTATCTCTTTCTCTGGGGAAAATTAGGAGTAGATTGCGGAGTTGTGCTCAAATGTTTTTGCAAAATTTTATTTGTTACAAGTAGGTATTATAAGGACCGCGTAGACTAGGCAGTTGAACAAAATAGGAAATTTTCAAGAACTCACAGTACTTGGCAAAGTTGGCTGAATCTCTTTAAAGTAAGTCATTTGTAGTTTACACACAACGCAATTGTTACATTTCTCACAACCGCACGCCGCAACAGCACACACACATACTCACATTAACTACTGAGTTTATTTGGAGGTATCTGGGCCTTGGTGTTGCCAGAGACCAGCAGGCACCTAAATCCTGTTCGAGGACACTCGTTGGCGGTCGCGTCCCAAACGGTCGCCAACAGTTCTTTTGGCGCTAGAAGGAGGGCTGAAAATTAAGCCTCTAGGTTCATAAGCCTTATACTTTTAGTACATCAACAATTATTTGTAAGGCTTAAGAATTAGATACTATTTTCAGTTCATGACCAAGAAATTTCATAGTTTGGAAAGTTTCAAAGTTTCAAAAGATATTCTAGATTCTAAGACTGATTCTTCATCAGAAGAAGAACAAAAGAAAGTTTCTGAATTGGGAACAAGTAGTGGAGTGAAAACTAGAAGATCAAGAAGATCACCCATTATCTCTGGTTTATCAATTCGTAAGAGAAGATCTAGAAAGTCTAAGAGTTCAACATTTCAAAGGAATAGGATGGCAAATCCTTGGCAAGGAGTTACACCATTAGGATTTCAAAATTACAATGATATTCCTAAGGTAGTTTACAAATATTTGCCTGAGCCTTTTATTCCTGGAAAAGCTTATTTAGCTGAAGAATATATTCACATGTTTGAGTTAGCTTTAGCTCATGCAAATATTCAACATCAAGATCAAGCTTGTAGGTTGTTTGTATCAAATCTAAAGGATATGGCTCAGATTTGGTATTCAAACTTACCAAGCAATAGTATTACAAGTTGGGATGACATGAAGAATCTTTTCTTAGCCCAGTTTGGTAATCAATTAGATCAACAACAACTATACTGTGGGCTGATACAAGCTAAGCAAGGAGTTAAAGAGTCAATTAGAGATTTTAACATCAAGTTTCAACGAATTTGTGGACTCTTTCAAAGACAATATAGGCCATCAGAAGAAATGCTTAAAGAAACTTACCTTAAGGCTGTCAACCCCAACATTTCAATTTGGTTAAGGAGAACTCCAAACTTAACTACACTAAATGACTACTTTAGTGAAGCTATACAGTTAGAAAAACAGTTGAACTTGAATCCTGAAGAAAATATTGCAATTCAAAAAAGAGAAGAAAGAGTTATGATTCCTATGCAAGATTTTGCTCAATTTAAAGCTTTACCAGGTCCATCTCATGTTAAGATAGAGCAAGAACATGAAAGAGTAGGATCTGAAAAAGGACAATTAATGAGAGATATGTCTAACAAAATAGTGAAGCTTGAAAAAGCATTGGCAAGAGTTAATATCAAGGAAGAAAGGAAAAATAGAAAGCATAAACATCAAGACACTAAGTTAGTAGAAGATGAGGATGAAAGTGATCTTATTATGTCCAACTTTCTTGATATTGAATCTGATAATGAGTTATCTAGTGTTCATTATGCAAGTAAATCTTCTAGCAATGGATCTAGTGATACTTCTTCTCTATCAAGTTCTGAAGAAGATATGTCTTCAGATGAAGAATGTAATAACAATGAGGAAAATGGATATAGTCTTCGATCTAAGGAAAGACTAACTACTTCTAGACCCCCAAATGTTATTACTGATCCATCTACTAAGAGAAAAGCTTTTGAGCCAAGTAGAAGGGATAAGAATAAAGGTAAAGACAATCAAGTGGAGCAAAGCACTCCAAATCAGTCTTTTAATAAATGGATAAAGAGATCAAGCTTCATTGGTGATGGAGAATATGATTTGATAGAAGACCTTAAACATGTCAAAGCCAATATTAGCCTCTATCAGTTGCTTCAAATAGGAGATCAGCAAAGAAAGGCTTTAGAATTCATTAAAGGTAAAAGGAGAGCTAGAGAATCAGAGTTAAGTTATGTGTCTAACAATGATGAGAAATTAAAGACTTCATATGATAAGGAAGCTCCTCCTTTCCTTTTGACAATGAAATTAAAGGATAAATTCTTACACAATTGTTTGGTTGATTCTGGAGCTACGTCTACTATAATGCCATTGTCTATATGTAAGAAACTTGGTTTGATTCCTGAAAAATCAAATAAAAAGATTGTTCAAGTGGATAAAAGTAGAGTGAAGATTGTGGGTCAATTACCAAATGTTCTATTGGAAATTGCTTCTGAACCTCGCATTAGAAGTAAAGTAACTATTCAAGTGGCAGATATACCAGATTCACATAGTCTCTTATTGAGTAGAAGTTGGAGTAAGAATTTCTCAGGTTACATATCAACAGATTATTCTCACATGTGGTTACCTTGGAAAGGAGAACCAAATCAAATCTACATCTATAGCGAACCTTTGATGATAGATAATATTACTTCAAATGGAAGAAGTAAAATGGCTGAAAAAGGAGGTGTTGAAAACAAAATTTGTACACTCCAAGAAAGTTATAGTCCTGAAAAAGAACAATCAAAGCAAGAAGATAAATGGGAGTTATACTTTGATGGTTCATGTAATTCAAAAGGTGCAGGAGTTGGAATAGTTATATTCAAGAATGATTCACCTGAAATTCTCAAAGCAATTCATCTATCTTTTCCTTGTACTAACAACAAGGCTGAGTATGAAGCTTTATGTATTGGTATGAGAATAGCTCTAGACAAAAAGATCAAAGAAATCACTATAAAAGGAGACTCAAGATTAGTCTGTGAACAAGTAAAAGGTAACTGTGTCGTAAAGAGCTCATTCTTGAGACCTTATAAGCAACTTGCTTGTAAGATGTTAGATCAGTTTCAACATTGCCAAATAGAGCATATAAACAGAGCAGAGAATCTTATAGCAGACGATTTGGCAAAGGCAGCTTCAACATTGGATATGCAATTATTAGAGAGTTACAAAGATGTCATGATTGAAGAAGAACATCAGCCATCAGTACCAGATAATATAAGACATTTACAAGTATTTGAAGATGATGATCAAGTACTAAGATTTATGAAAAATAAACAAGAATTTGAGGGTCAAGTGATACCTGAAACGCCTTCAAATTCAAAAGCTAATTTCATTCCAAAGAAGATGATTGATTTGGAACATGAGTTCAAGAAAAATTTACTTACTGGAAAAGATATACAAAACCCAGATAGTCAAGCTTTCGAGGTAGTGAATTTTGGGTTAGACAAGATGCCAAAGATGTTGAATGTTGCAAAGGAAAGAGATTCGAATTTCAAGCAAGACCTGTTATCATGCCTAAGAGATAATTTGGACAATTTTGCTTGGTCCTATGATGATCTTAAAGCTTTTAGGCAAGATGTGATGACACACAAGATTCCTTTAATAGAAGGTTGCAAAACAGTCAAGCAAAAACAAAGGAAATTTAATCCATCATTTGAACCAGCTATGGAAGCTGAAATCAAGAAGTTGTTGCAAGCACAAATCATATATCCAGTACGATATTCGACATGGCTTGCTAACCTTGTTCCAGTGAGAAAGAAAAATGGTGATATAAGACTTTGTGTAGACTTTAGAAATCTAAATGATGCTTCAAAAAAGGATAAGTATCCACTTCCAAGAATTGATGAGATGCTGATTAAAGTCTCAGGTTGTCAAGCATATTCTTTCTTAGATGGTTTCTCAGGTTATAATCAAATCGTGGTAGATAAGAATGATAGATACAAAACATCATTTATCACCAAATGGGGAACTTTTGCCTACCAAAGAATGCCATTTGGATTGTCAAATGCTGGAGCTACTTTTCAAAGAGCAATGGATTTAGCATTCAAGGATTTATTAGGCAAATTCGTGGTGGTTTATTTGGATGATATTACAATATTTTCAAAGAAAAAAGAAGATCATATTAATCATCTCCAGCAAGTTTTCGACAGATGTCGTGAGTTTGGTATTTCATTAAATCCTAAGAAGTGTATCTTCGGGGTTAAATCTGGAAGTTTATTAGGCCATGTGATATGTCAAGAAGGAATTGCCATAGACAATTCCCGAATCCAAGCAGTACAGAATATTGAGCATCCCACAAGTAAGAAATCTCTTAGATCTTTCTTTGGGAAGATAAACTTTGTGAAAAAGTTCATCCCCGGGTTTACTGAAATTACCAAACCTTTGATGCATATGCTAAAAAAGGATGTCCAAGTAGAGAAAACACCAGAATCAGAGAGAGCTTTATCAGAAATTAAAAAGGCTATACAAGAGGCTCCATATTTGGTAAAGCCTAGACTTAAAGAAGATTTTTGGTTATACTCTTTTGCTTCAAATGATTCTATCGCTGCCGTTCTAACACAAAAGGATAGTGAAGGTCAAGATGAACCAATTGGATTTTTTGGGTATCAGTTGAAAGGTTCAGAGTTAAATTATTCAGACTTAGAGAAACAAGCTTTCGCAGTCATCAAGGCACTTCAGCATTTTAAATATTATTTGGAGAGTTCATTAGTTCACATTATGCTAATTGAACCTGCAGTCAAGCGATTCCTATCCCAAAATGAGATTGGATTGAAAAGAGGAAAATGGCTTATTAAGTTGCAAAGTTTCAGATTTTCATTGGAAATATGCAAGACAATTAAGGGAATGGGACTAGCCAAGTTAATGACTAGAGAAAGTGAAGTTTATACACTTGACACCCATGAAGAGAATTGGTATGATGATATTCTCAAATTTCTTACTATCAGGAAAATCCCAAATAATTTAACTGCAAGTCAAAAGAGAGCTTTCTTCAAAAGAGCACGAAGATTTGTTGTTAAAGATGGTATATTATATCGAAAGGATTTTCGGGGAGTTTTATTGGAATGTGTTCATAATGATCAAATTAGTTTCATTTTGGAACAATTTCATGATCATTTGAATTTATTTTATGAATCCCCTAAGTCAACTATGCAACATATACTTCGATATGGATATTACTGGCCTTCCATGTATCAAGACATTAGTTCAAAGATTCAAAAATGCTATAAATGTCAAGTTCATGGGCCCAAGATTAAAAGGGCTAGAGCCCCTTTAAAACCAGTAGTTGCAGATAGACCATTTCAGCAATGGGGTTTGGATTTTATTGGTACAATTACTCCTTCAAGAGCTGGACACAAGTTTATTCTCACAGCTACTGATTATTTTACTAAATGGTCTGAAGCAAAGGCTCTAAGAGGAAGTTCAGCATCAGACGTGATTAAGTTTTTAGAAGACCACATTCTAAGTAGATTTGGTGTACCCGAAGTGTTAGTGTCAGACAATGGACCCGCCTTCAAATCTGAAGAGTTTATCAGATGGGCATCTGAAAGATCTATTTTCTTATTTTCCTCATCAAATTATTATCCTCAAGGAAATGGTTTAGCGGAATCCACTAATAAGAAGCTTATCGCTTATATCAAGAAATCAATGGATGGGAATCCAGGAAATTGGATTGATTATCTACAATCCGCATTATGGTCAGATCGAATCAGATTCAAGAAAGCTATTGGGACATCACCATATAATTTAGTTTATGGTTTGCCAGCAAGAATTACAAACAAGATTATAAGCTCAGCTTCTGAATTTGTACAAAGATATAGTGAAAAGACTGACAAAGATAGAAGTTTCATGACTTTACTTATTAAAAGAGAAGCTGAAGTAGATAAAGCAAGGGATAATTTGTTACGAAATACCTCTCAAGTTAAAAGATGGTTTGATAGGAAATCTTTGAAAAGGAATTTCAAGATAGGAGACCTTGTCCTATTATGGAATATGAAGAAACCAAATAAGTTTACACCGACATGGATTGGTCCCTTTAAAATTACAAAGCAATTTTCAGAGGATACCTACAAACTATCAACCTTGGATGGCATGGAATTGCAGTTTCCATATAATGTTTTGCATATAAAACATTATTTGGGACAATTGCATACAACTTGAAGATGTTATGACACAAAAATAATATATGTATATAGTATTATGTAAATATTACTAGTAATTATGCTTTTTTTATATTTGAAACATTATCTTTCCTTCAAATGAGGCAAGTGGAAGCCTACAAGTAAAACAAGTGGAATTCTACAAGTGACACAAGTGGAATTTTACAAGTTTGACAAGTGGGGAAGGTGACTCATCCACCACTTAGTGAGGATTATGACAAATGGTTTGAATGCCTAGAAAGAAGGAAGCTTGGTTGGAGACACTTGGATGGAAGTTAAACATTTGGGCACCTATAAAAGGAGGGTTAGATTGCTTAAGATTTCATCATCTTTCATTTCAAGTATGGTAGTGAAGATTAGAGAGAGCTAATGGAGTTTAAGAGAGCAATGAGAAAGCCTTTTATTCCATATGTGATTGGATGTTGCCCTAAGCATGTATTGAAGGCCTATCTAAAGGCTAAATCTTGTGGAGCTCCAAAGGAATTCCCTTTTATGGCTTGGCTATCCGATGAATTTTTTTTTCTCACTTGGGTTTTGGATATAGAATCCAACGTTTGGGGGCAATATCAAGATTGCTCCAAAGATGAAGAAAAAGAAGAAGAGCCACCAACTCATGGAGAGTCATCATGGGGATGGAGAGAAGCTTTGGCCTCTCAAGAAGAAAATGAAGGAGTCAATGAAGAAGAAGAACAAAGCTCCTCCTGAAAAGAAAATGAAGAAAAGCTTGAAGAGAAAGCTTCATCAGATCAAAACAAAACATGACAAAGAGGCTGAAATCTTTATTCTAGGAAGCCATCTTTCAAGAAATCTTCTTTACAAATCTTCCAAGTGTGATGTGAGACTTCCTTCGTTCTTCCTTTTTTCTTCCTCCGTTCCTTTTTTCTTCAGTTCTTTTGGCGTTTAAGCGAATGAAACAGTTCATTTGGCGCTAGAAGGATGGCTGAAAATTTCAACAGTTCTTTTGGCGCTAGAAGGAGGGCTGAAAATTAAGCCTCTAGGTTCATAAGCCTTATACTTTTAGTACATCAAGAATTATTTGTAAGTCTTAAGAATTAGATACTGTTTTCAGTTCATGACCAAGAAATTTCATAGTTTGGAAAGTTTCAAAGTTTCAAAGGATATTCTAGATTCTAAGACTGATTCTTCATCAGAAGAAGAACAGAAGAAAGTTTCTGAATTGGGAACAAGTAGTGAAGTGAAAACTAGAAGATCAAGAAGATCACTCGTTATCTCTAGTTTGTCAATTCGTAAAAGAAGATCTAGAAAGTCTAAGAGTTCAACATTTCAAAGGAATAGGATGGCAAATCCTTGGCACAGAGTTACACCATTAGGATTTCAGAATTACAATGATATTCCTAAGGTAGTTTA
>MNCI01037375.1:38913-281327 GCA_015680685.1 Gnetum montanum
GCAGCAATTTTTGGTAGCATAATAGGATTGTCTTGAAGATATTGCTTGTTTGAGCCTTGGAAGTTTGAACAATTCGTAGATATTGAATTTGGGATAGCTTTATTGCGAAGTGTTTACTCGTGTCATTTTACCTTGTTTAAATATTTGAGGTTCACACAAATCTGCTTTCTTTTCTTTTTTGTCTATTTCCATTAAATCTTGCTCTATTTCTAGTTTTCTTGTGGAACTATCTCTTTCTCTGGGGAAAATTAGGAGTAGATTTGTGGAGTTGTGCTCAAATTTTATTGTAAAATTTTATTTGTTACAAGTAGGTATTATAAGGACCGCGTAGACTAGGCAGTTGAAAAAAATAGAAAATTTTCAACAACTCACAGTACTAGGCAAAGTTGGCTGAATCTCTTTAAAGTAAGTCATTTGTAGTTTACACGCAACGCAATCATTACATTTCTCACAACTGCACACCGCAACAACACACACACACATACTCACATTAACTACTAAGTTTATTTGGAGGTATCTGGGCCTTGGTGTTGCCAGACACCAGCATGCACCTAAATCCTGTTCGAGGACACTCGTTGGCGGTCGCGTCCCAAATAGTTGCCAACACCTATAAATACCACACTTGGGTGCACTGTTGAGACATAGAAGAAATAGTGAAGATAGAGTTAGATTCATAGATTTTTGATTTCAAGCTTTGTTAGTTTCTAGTGCATACCCATAGTGTGATGTTAAGTGATTGTACGACATCCTTATTCAAGTGTGATGTACCTGGACATGTTGCATGTTTAGAAATAAAGATCAAGATTACTTCCATCATTACAGCATCCACGTAGCCCTATTATTACTTTAAGTATTTAATTGTTTATTATTTTCCTTAGTTAATATTTCCATTTATTTCTCTTTATTATTCCTGCCATTAAGTGAAATGAGTACGACTAATCGTGAGCACTTACGTGTAATTACTTAGTAACCTAGTAGTGTATTGTTTGGTAAGCCTATTGACATATGCTTGGTAACCCCAGCAGTAGTTATGTAAATTCCAAGGCATGTGTGGATGGCTAGGAATGAATACTCATTACACATAGGCTAGTTTAGACTTTACTTTCCATTGGTAATTAACTGAATTAATTAATCTCTTTATTATCATTAGGCGTAGCTTAGGGCCAGACAACATTAAGAATCATATGCCTCACTCTGTACTAAACCATACATGACAAAGCTACCACTATTCTAAGTCAGAAGATAACAAACTACAATCAAAACATAACAATTTTGATGCACAACTAGTCCCATGCATAGAATTCGACTAGATCATGCATGAACACTTGTGATTCATATGGTTGGGTGTAGGGGACCTTTCCGCTCATCACTAATACATATAATTAAGTAATTTTAGACTTTAGCACTTGAAATGTTTTAGATCTTGACACCATCTCATGGAAAATCTTATTTCCTACAATATTACTTGATTTTCTAGTAATAGAGTTATATCCATTATTGTCTTGGTAAGTGATAGCTATCCATTCAATGATGCAACCATGACATGCAATTCAAGAAATAATATTATAATGAAGGTCTAGTTTGCTAGTCCTAGCCATGCCAAGTAATAAGTTTGAATTCATAACCTCTATATTATAAGTAAAATAGTCTATCATATAATGATTAAATTTATTACAATAATTTGTTTTTCATAGTAGTGGTAGGGTTTTAATTGTTATGGGTTTTTCATAGTAGTCCTAGCCACCAATGTTTTCAGACATTCCACTTGCTTGATCGTACCATTAGATTCAGGTGGTAGGTTGTAATCTTTGAAACACCACTAGGAAAATGCATGTTGGAATCGTTTTAGCATTGTAACTTTCACCCCTATACTTAAGGTTGGATTTTCATTGTAAAATGTAAGCTTTGTAGCCCATAAGCTGCAATGTCACATACCATAACTTTTTGCAGCTGAAAAATGCCTCACAAGTTGTCATAGCCTCACTTCCCAAGTGCAAAAGACCATATCATATCTATATTTAGGCTTGGGAAGGTTGAAAATGCCTTGAAAATTGTCAAATTTGACATTTTCATGGAGTTTTTTGTAGGCCATAACCACAACTACATTGGAGCCACCTAGACCTAGTGTTGGTGGTGTTGGGTTTTCATTTTCCTAGAAAAACCTAGGATAGTTGCCATAAAACCTAGCATGGATGTCACAAGGCTAGCATTGGAGTTGATGGGTTTCTATTTTCTTCATGAAGCTAACATTGGAGTGGTTGGGTGTTTTTTTGCTCCATCAATTCTAGCATTGCTCCACCAATTCCAATGTGGATCCCAAGATGAAGTGTTGTTCCCATAAGGCCTACATAGATGGGTGAAGCTAGCATAGTTGGAAAAGTTTGTTTACTATTTTTGATATTTGGAGTGGTTTTGGTGGCCTAGGTGCATTAAAAATTACCAAAAATGGAAAAGTACATTGGGAATGATATCCTACCACACCTATGAATTACATTCAGCTATCAGCAATCATGGTAGAAAATTTGTAGTAACAAATTGAACACCAATAACCTATTTAAATAAAACTCCAATACTTTGAAAGGAAATTTTTCAAACTAGGAATTGGCTAAGCATTTGAGACTCTTGGAGTAATTCCCCAACACTAAAAAGGCAAGCACATATCTTACCCTCCTTGGTAATCAACATTGCACATACCTTACCCCCCTTTGCAACAACGTTATATAACCTTATCCCCTTTGCACCAATGTTGTATAACCTTACCCCCTTTGCAACCAATGTTGTAGAACCTTATCCTATTTGCACTAATCTTACAAATCTAAGTGAAAAACCCTCAAGGACTTTTGATGATAGAAGTTGGGAAAAACCTGGATTGTGAGGTTGACTGAAAATCACAAACTCTTAGCTTCAATAGGCTTCAAGCTTCATCCGAGTAACTCCTTATGCATCCAAGCGCATAATTTATATAAATTCTTGGAATCTTTATTTTTAATATTTTATTCTTATAATAAATCATGCAGTTCATTTGTTGTGCAAATTTATTAAGATTTTATTTTGTGCATTCATTTCTAGATTGGACCTACATTATTTTTCAAATTTATTTACCTCTATTCACACTCCCTAACTCCTTGGGTGATTAACAAGGCTGTCTAGGATGCCTTGGATCCTCTTTCTTAGAGGCACTTGGGATCCAAGATTAGGCTATTTGACTGAAATTTTTGATTTTTCAACAACTAAATTTTTTAGGAATTATAGTTTTTAGTGCTAGAAGGAGGATCTCCATCCAAGCTCTTTGTCAAATCTGATCTACCCTTTCAGAAATAAGTTTTGCAACCATAAATAATTAAAACCCATAACAATAAACATTATTATTGGTAAGCTTCCTAGTAGTGATAGGGTCATTTAAAAGTAATTTGAAAAATCCATAAGAGGAGATCATAGGTGGTTAAATCTACTCACCTGTATGATATTTTTGAAGAACTTAGGTAAGAATATAATAACTTATTTAAAGACAATTCAAATTCAAAACCTCTAAATAATGTAATAACCAAATTATTATTTTGACCTTACATTTTGAAGCTCAATCTTGTTAATCCAAGTCACCAAGGTATAGCTTTCTTAATTAGAGCATGTTAATTTTGAAGATAGAAAAAAATAAGTTGAAGTTGAATATATGAAAATCAAGATAATGTCAATGATTAAAATAATCCAATGATAATAATGAAACTAGAGAAGATAAAAAATTTTGTGAATATTGTTATTAGTAATATAAACTTGATCAATTTGGATAGATAGGTTGTGAAATAATTTTTTCCTTATCTCACAAGAACATTGTTAACTTAAAATTTAAAACTCATGTTGACAAGTAGACTATATCTAATGGGAAATATTTTCAAAGTTAGATCAATTATGATAAACCATGTGATGGAAAATTTGTGCCATCATTTTTTTATTGGATCTTCCTTTTCTAAAAAGGTTGGTATTTCATCAAAAGTTTCTATTGCAACCTTGAATCCGTTTGCTATTTTAACTTCAAACATGAATGTTGAAAGTGATGTAAAAGTTGTTAAAACTAAAATTCTTCTTCCCACCAACAATTAATTTTATTGCTTTGATTTTTTAAAGCATTATTTGTAAGGTTGCACACCTAAGCACCTGAGCAGACATATCTAAAATTGGGAAGCTTTTTCTCTTCATGTTGCTTTTTTATTATAAGATTATTGTTTTTAGTTTTGTTGGGATGAAATTTAGTTTTGGTTCTTACAACCCTTGATTATCTGTATCATCAAAAGAGAGAGTTTTTTAAAAAATGTCTAACGATTTTGAGATACCTTTCAACAAATCTTGGATTTTTAAAAAAAATTATTATTCATTTTTAAAAGAGGTTTGACATCCCCTCCTTGTGTAACAATTCCTAATCTAAAAATTACAAATTGTAAGTTCCACTCTAATTGATAATGCTAAATTAGAAAACTCTTAACTTATAAAAGAGTTCAGAGTTCCTGCTCAGCCATTGGAAACACAAAATTTGTTTAACATCCCTACAAAAGTTGTTTGATATCCCCTCTCTATGTAACAATTCCTGATCTAAAAATTACAAATTATAATTTCAATTCTAAATGATAATGTTGAAGCAAACAACTCTTTAACTTATAAAAGAGTTTAGAGTTCCAACACCTATGTGTTATTTTGCATGGCCATTGAAAACACAAGAGTCATCTTCAACCCGACACCTATGTAGTGGCTAATAGGAAGCACCAAAACATCCTGATGTTCTATAAAATTATAGGTGGAATAGTGTTCGTGCTAATTTTAAGTAACCTTCTATTGATGGATAAATTTTGGTCACACCAACACCTAGGAAAAACTCGTTTGAAAAGACTTTTGCTTAGAGTGCCTCCTGTATGGGTACAGAAACTCAAGAATAGTCTCACTAGAAAGGGCCATGTGACACTTCAAAACAAAATAAATTAAACTAAAAAGTTGGGAGAATTCAAATCGAACAACTATCTTGAAATTCAAAACTTCATGGAAACACAATAGGTATCAAGAAAATTTAAATTTTTCATGGTCTCGTTGATGTTGCTAATTCATCATTACCAATGGTGTCCACTACTAGGCAAGAAGACTGCAACCATCACCTAAAGAGAGGTAGAGAAAAAGCTAGATCTCATGCCACTGAGTGAGAGAGACCACCTACTGGTGTCATTTGCTATTGGCGAATGAGGAGAAAGAAAAATGAAAGAAAAAATACTTCGAGAAGAAGAAACTATCTGGTTAGGGACTATTGCAGTGAGTTACTTGTTGTATGCTGCTATGCACACTTGCAGCCACTATCCCACGTGTTGTCCAAAAAAAAAAAGAAGAGAGAGATCTGTCCAGTGTTCCATTGCCATGTGCCTCGCTACCTCCTACCACACAACCTACTGTTGGTGGCAGAAAACCTAGGGAGGCCACCTATTGTAGCTTCATCATTGCAAAGAGAGGAAAAAGAAAGAACCTTGTTGTAGTCACTAACTTGAATCTACAGAGAGAGGGAGGTTGTCTATTGATCCCTTATCCTCTGACATCACCCTATCGCTACTAAAAGAGGCAGAGAGATTTGTCCAGTGTTCCACTGCCACATGCCTTGTTATCACTTACCACACAACCTACCATTGATGGCAAAAAACCCAGGGAGGTCACCTATTGCAGCTTCACCATTGTCGAGGAGAACAAGAAGACAGAACCCTGCTATAGTCATCAATTTGGATCTACAGAGAGAGGGAGGTTTTCTACTGATCTCTTGTCCTCTAACATTGCCTTGGCATTACTAAAAGAGGGGGAGACAGAGAGAGAAAGAGAGAGATGTCATTGTTATCTATTCTACATGTTGTAGACATGTTGTTTGCAGCCTTTGTTTCCTAGTGTGCATGTTGTTCTGTCTACCACATGTGTCATCGGAGAGAGGATAAGTTGGACCTTGATGAGAGAGAGGTAGGCCCCAATGAGAGAGAGGCTAGCTCCCAATGTGAGAGAGAGGTTGGCTCTGATGAGAGAAAGGATGGCCCCCAATGTGAAAGAGAATGGAAGCCACCCACCCCCTTCTTCAACATTCGCTCACCCACCATCTTTATAGCTACTCATCTAGGTGTTTAAATGCCAACATCCCACATTGGTTATGCCGATCACTCAGGTCATTACACAACTTCTATAATGCCTAAGATCATCAAGTCATCCACCACCTTCGTAATTGTCGATTACGTCCACCACTTAGGCTGAACATAACTCTTGCCATTATTACAACGGTTACGTCCACTACTTAGGCTTTTATGTAACCCACATTCTACACCACCTAAGTCGTCATGTCCATGCCATCATGACATGGTAACATAACCACCACCACAAGTTCACCATTATGAACCAGGCCCCATGACATGCTTGTACAAATTAACTTTCTTTGCGCTCAGTGCTAGGGGATTATACTTATTGATCATGGCCTCATGCCTACCATGGGCGATGTTGGCATCAACACCTTCTAATAAAATAGTAAGAGTTGATTTGAAAACTCTAAGTCATAAGTCCAATTCTGATAGGTAATGCTAACTTATCTATCTTAAGGTATACTTATATCTTTTCAGCATGAAGTAGAAGTTTCACAGGGCATTAAGCAACATTATTCGTGTTAGCCACTTTCATGATTTTCATGTATCTTAATCTCTCAATAGATTTTAAAATAAAGAATGAATATCTATGTAAATGTATAGCTATCAGTTTACCAGTGCATTAAGGAACATTATTGGTATGAGCGACTTTGGTGATTTTCATGTTTTTTAATCTCTCTACAAATTTGAAGACAAAGAATGGATGTCTGTATGTAAATATCCAGCTATCATTCTCAGCGGCAAAGCTCCTTTCCCTTGGTTTTTGTCCATATGTATCTTCATAAATTTAGAAAGAAAATTTTATCATGAATTGTAAATTGTGTTAGTTGAGTATCGAACTATACTGGGCTTGGGATTTTATTGCTTATTATTCAGTCTTGTCTCAATAAAATGGGTTACTTAAAACTTGATATTTTACGTCAGAGGAAAAGAAATAAGGAAAAAGGTTTTGGCTCAGTAATTCAGTAAGATTCTAGTTAGCCATACTAAGTTAGTTGTAAATAATTTTTTAAAAAAATTAAAACTAGTTTTATAGATCTAATAAGTCTCTGTAGGACCAAGTAAAAATTTCCTTATAAACACCGATGAGCATCCGAGGCATGATCATCCTCGAACTGGCCCTGCAAGAAAATAAGCTCCAGCAACGTTCACGGAAACTTTGCCTTCCGCCACTTTCATCAGAATTTCCCAAGGGAATATGTGTCTATCTCCCTTGCAGCACCTCGTTCTTGTCTGCTATGTGTCTATCAAGAAATATTGGAAACTGCTGCAACGTGTTACAGTAATGATATCTATCACTTGAGAAGTACGTGCCATATATTTTCTATTTGGAGGATAATGACAGAATTAAATTCCATGCAGAGCTTGGCAATCTTCCCCATTGTTGCCACGGAAACGGCTGTGCTGTCCAAGGGCATCTTTCTGTTTTACTCTAATATGAAACTGTAAAAAACTGAGGAATTGGCCAGCTTTATATCCAAACTGTAACTCTATAGTTGGAAATTGGAATCACATGACAAAAACTTGCCAAACTTGGAAGGTGGCAAGCAGTCTTATCAGGTTAGTCAGATTCGAATACAAAACGCAATTTCCTTTGCAAGGTTTACATTGAAATGGGTTTATCCAAGTGTCGTGGACTGACAAACTCATTCTATCAGAAAACCTACAAAATAGATTTAATAACTTAAATACTTAATTTATCCGCACTAGGCAAAGTTCATCTCCCAAAGTATAGCGCTGTCAGCCAGAAAAACCCATTCCATTTGTCATGTGTGAGCTAGAGGTATGCTACTTGGTAAAAAATGAAATTCTGGGACACTAAAAACTTACTGGGGGCAACGTTGGAATATTATATGAACCACAGAAATCATGACCAAGCAATTATTTCATTAAGTGATGCTAGGATAAAAAAAACTTAAGTTGGATTGCTCCAACGTGGAAAAATAGGAAGTAATTGAGGACCTGGCTGGTGCAGCGATGGATAATGACAATAACTTTCAATATTGCTCTGGGTCAAAACTGTTGATGTCAAACACTCCCATGCTCTCATGGGGCCATGATTATCAATGTCTCTATTTCTCTCTCTTAATAACCACAGTAAAAATCATGCAAGTGGTGGGCATTTAAACTACCGAGTGGCTATAAAAAGGGGTGCTCTCTCTATCAGTCTTGGAGGGACAACTTCCTCTCTGGAGGTAACGATTTCCTCCTTTCTTGTTCTCAAAAGTTTGTTTCTTGAAAACTTTCAGGTCTAATCACCCATTTTCTTAAAAAAAAAAAAACCCTCGTTTCTCAATCCCATTTTCGACTTTGTGTTTAGGCAGTCCTTACCTTAGTCCTGGGATAGGTAAGGTGGTTTTATTTAATTATGCAATTTTAAATTTATTTTCTAAAATTTTGCATTTTACTATTTGACTTTTAATTTTATAAGTATTGCAAGTTTATAGATTTATTTTTCTTTTCAAAAAAAATTATATATATATATATATATATATTAAAAAAATATAGCATATGTTAGAGTTTATTTTTTCTTTATCAAAAAAAATATTATTTCAATATTTTATTTTCTTTTTATGCAATTTTATAGTTTCATTCTAACAGTTATATTTTATAGTTTTGTTTTATGAACAAACTCTCCTCTACTTCTAATTGACCAGTCACTCATATCATCACATTAAGGAAACAACAAGCCTCACGTTTTCCAAGTTTTATTCTTATGAGAATTTGGACTAAGATGGTAGCTAATCAACCCCTAGCTCCCTTGGTCAATAACCCCTTTAACTTCACTAATTATTACAACATCCCAAAGTCACTCCAAAACATAAATTTGTTCTACAATTGCACAAACGCTACTAGTGATGCCCGTCAACATGTACAATGTTTCAAAACCTTACTTGGGATCCACAACATTGTCCAAAATGATGTAGCATATAGAGTATTTGTGACAACATTCTGAACCAAAGTAACCCAATGGTTCTTAATACTTCCCAATACTTCCATTAACTCATGGTAGGAGTTCAAAAATAAATTTTTGACTCAGTTTGACAAATTCACAAGCCCTGCCATAACATCTAGCAACTTTACCAACCCAAGAAAGCTACCTAGGGAAAATATTAGGGATTACAACCTTAGATTCCTTCACCAGCTGGCCTATGTGCCAAGTGAGATGCATCCACAACATGATGGCATCATCAACTTTTACCTCTCTAACCCATTCTTTGCCTATGTCATCAAATCAGACCCTAACATAACAGAAATACAAGAAGCAATGGCTAAAGCAGTGGAGCTAGAACAAATTACCTTTATGAACAACATTCAAACCCAGTTTAGGATGATGAGCATTAGTAATCCTATGCAATATAACCCTCTACCTCTATTAACTTTCCCAATGGCCACTATTATGTTTCAAACTTCTGTTTCCCTTCAAATGACTCAACCTACAAACAACTACTTTCAAGGTCCCACATCTTCTTCATTCCTACCATCTAACACTAGTTTGAATGATAACTAATCGAAGGCCTTAATCCAATCAATCGTAAATCCAAATGGGATATCCAATCCTACTGAACCCCCAACTCAAACTCAAGATCAAATGACCCAGGTATTAACTTCATTTCAAAAAATTTCCAATGAAATAGTTGAACTAAAGCATAACAACAAAAAGGATCCTATACGGCTAGAAAAGCCAAGTTCATCAGCCAATGATAATTATTATTGCCTCCATAACACTAAGCAATATTATAAGAAGAATTTTCCTCAATTTTTAGCATTAGATGATGACAACACCCAAGGTCAACAAAATGGAAAGCCTCCTATTATGGTCCTTAATGTACCTCGTGAAACAGAAAATGAAGAGGTTTCCTCATTGGAGCAAGTTATGGTAAACAACCCCAACCCCTATAATGCTCGCTACCATAGGCTTACTAACATTATAAACAACCCATAATAATAAAATAGGAATGACCCTTACACTCCTCCGAACAAAAGAGCTCCTAATCAAAGTAACACAAATACTCAAACTTTGTCATCCCAAACAAACACTCCCCAATGATCAAACCCACCTTCTATACTTATAAGAACTCCACCTCAACAAAAAGCTAAAGATGAACACAAGACTTACAATCCAGTTGAGGATTTGAAGAAAATTAAATCTAACATCTCAATGTATGACCTTTTACAATTTAACGAAATGAAAGAGGTCGTTCAAGAGATAGTTCATAAATTAGAAACTAATAAAGGAAAATCCCCAACCCTTGAAAGGCAAGTGCACTTCACAAAAAGTCCTAACACATTATCACTACAAAATGTAAACAATTCCATGATGAGCAAAAAAGAGCAACCTCCTTTCCTAACAACTCTAATTATTTTAGGAAAGAATGTTCACAATTGTTGGATGGATTCTAGAGCAATTGTTAATGTCATGCCACTTGAGGTATGTAAGACTTTAGGAGCACAAATGATACCATAAACAAAAAATGTGATTCAACTAGGTGGGTCCAACGTACCTATAGTAGGGTCATTAAAAGGAGTAAAAGTGCAACTTAAACAATACCCTATGTTCACATGTTATACAGATATCCTAATAGTTGACATGTCACCTACCTATGTTGTGCTCCTATCCAGGACTTTTGGAATTGTGTTTGGGGGCTTTTTTAGGTTAAATTTCCTAGAGCTATTAATCTCTATCAAAGGAAAATCTAAATACATGACTATACCTCGAGAATCCTTCTACAAACAAGTACTTACAACCTTGGATCAACAAAATCAATCTTTGGAAGATCAAAACACTAATCTTTATATTGGGGTTATTGAGGTTGAACATAGTGAATGTGTTGTAAATGACTATGTGAGTGGAACTACAAAAATAAATCTTGTCTCTCATGTAGATTTCACCCAATCCTATCAAAGTTCTAGAGAAAGTGAAAAAATCTATGGAGACACCTTGCCTTATCAACAACACGATGGATTTTGTCTAAGAAATCCACAACCTTTAGGGAAAGACAAAGATATAAATAAGACCCTACCTCTTAAAATATTTGAAGGTGTGCTAAATTTTAATAACACATCCATGAAACATTCTCCTAGAAAGGCTATATTCGATGACCCACCAAGACCTAAAATTATCATTGAAACTTATAGCAAAGAAAAACTTGATACAAAATGATCAAGTAAGTCAAGATTAGGTCTTGATTTTTGTAATCTTAAGGATTGACAAATTGTTAAACAATGTCTTGATAGGAAGTACGTTGGTGAAGTCTTTAAGATAAGAGACCTAGTCTTTGAAAAAGGTAGAACATTTCACCAAGCAAATCTTCAAGGTAAGTTCTCTCCTATGTGGTCAAGCTCATTCTAAATTAAAGACGTCATTGGCCCCAATGTGTACGAGGTTTTTGATGTGTAAGGACATAAGTTACCTAGAAATTTTAATGTATTCCATCCAAACCATTTCTACTCAAGTGGCCCACATGGACACCTAGTAGATTCTTAGTCACATGTTTTATTCCTCTTCGTCATGCATTTCATTTGTGTATAGTTGCATTTGCATATTTTCTTTGCATTTCTATCATTTTTTTCTTGGCATATTGTTTTGATTTTTGCTTTGCATATGATATTAATAATCATTATGGTCTTTTGAGTTACTAGGCACTAGGTCATCAGAGCACCATTGGAAAATAATGTTAGTATAATGCTTTATATAATATTTCTTATTACTATTACATAAAATCTCTTTTATACTATCTATTTCAATAATGCTTTCATTCTTCTAAATCTTTTTCAAGGTTTTAGTTTCTTTAGTTATGTTGGATTATGAAGCATAAGATTTGTGCTAACTTATCATGTAATCATCATGATCATGTGAGTGTAGGATAGGTGATGTTGAAGAATGGTTAACGATAATCACTAGGTGACCTTGGAAAATCCCATTTTCCCTCTCATAACCCCTAGCCCTAAAGTGTGATTATCCATGGCTACTCTGTGAACCACGGGGTGAAGTGTGTTCATCTCCACTTGAGAACCCTTAGCCACCCAAGAGACTTGCTATGATGTCATCAAATTATAATCAAAGGCACATACACGAGGGTTGAATTGCACCATGGGCAAAGTTCCAAAATGACCGTGTTCATTGGTAGTGCAACTAATTGGCCAGACTTGTGTTGGAATTCCTACCTTAAGGATGAAGTACACCATGAGCAAAGTATTCTAAAAATAAAAATAAAAAGTAAAAAATAAATAATAATAATAATAATGAGGACCATGTTCATTGGCAATGTAATAAGTTCTTAAGTGTGATGGAGTCCAGCAGTGATCCTCACCTTAACCTCCATTTCCCCTTTTGAACCTATTTTCCCAAAAAAAAAAGCAAAGAATCCCTTTTCATCCATTTTCTTTTTCAATGTCACAAAAAAAAAAACAACAACAAAAATTCTAAGTAAAAATCTGAAAATTGTGATTAACCACAATCTAATATAAGCTTGTCCTCCTCATTAAGTTTAGTATGGGTCTTTTGCTCAAAGTAGTCCGCATGCTGTTGAATTTTACTTTCTAAAAAGATTGGGAAAGAAATTATAATTATATTTTAATTATATATATATATATATATGTAGTTAAAATAATAAAATTATATATTTAGAATTTGACTAAATAAGATGGTGTGGTTTGGATGGCCCATGTTTAGTTCTTTTTTGATTATATGGTTATTTTAATCATGTTCATATTAGTATAGTTTTCTTTTAAGTTTCAATTTGCCCATTATGTGATATTTTCAATTACATCTTATTTTAAAATTTTTGTGGTCTCGTTCCTTGCACTTCCATGTAATTAAAAGTTTGGGACTAAGTGTTGATGTCAACACTCCCATGCTCTAATGGGACCATGATTATCAATGTCTCTATTTTTCTCTCTTAATAACTATAGTAAAAATCATGCAAGTGGTGGGCATTTAAACTACTCATGGTGGTCATTGATGGCAGTAATTGCAGACATTAGTGGTAGACGTTTCAGAAGTTACAGACACAGTGGGCACTTAAATTGGAGAATATGGATGTTATTATGCAAGAAGTTGTGGCGATTTCTGTAGTTGTTACTGTTGGTGCCAACACACCCATGCTTGGCATGGGGCCTTTGTTTATTTAAAAAAAGAAGAAAGAAGAATAAAAAACTAAAAATAAAATAAAATAAAAATTAGAAAAAAAAAGATGGGTTACCCTAACCCTAAAATTAGCTATAAAAAGCCATCAAGGTGATGGATTTGAGAGGAGGAGAGGAGGAGAAGTCAAGCCAGGAAGCCCTAGGCCAATGAGGCCAGGGCCATGAAGCCATGGACTGAACCTCCTCTTTCTCTGGGTGGTTGGCAGTGTGTGCAGCAACAACGGTTGGCTGTTCGCAGGGCATTGGTGATGTTTGATCGCAACTACACATGATTCTTGCGGCAACACAACCATGCATCCTGTCGGTGGATCTTCTCTCTATCTTCTTTTATTTCAGCAAATGGCTTGTGGTGGACGGTGGATTTGTGCATGATGTTTATGCAGTTGGTGGTTCGCAGGGCATTGGTGATGTTTGATCGCAACTACACATGATTCTTGCGGCAACACAACCATGCATCTTATCAATGAATCTTCTCTCTATCTTCTTTTATTTCAGCAAATGGCATGTGGTGGACGGTGGATTTGCGCATGATGTTTATGTAGTTGGCAGTCCGTAGGGCATTGATGTTTGATCGCAACTACACATGATTGTTGCGGCAACACAACCATGCATTCTGTTGGTGGATCTTCTCTCTATCTTCTTTTATTTCAGCAAATGGCATGTGGTAGACGGTGGATTTGTGCACGATGTTTATGTAGTTGGCGGTCCGCAGGGCATTGGTGATGTTTGATCGCAACTACACATGATTCTTGTGGCAACACAACCATGCATCCTGTTGGTGGTTCATGTTTCTCTCTCCTTTAGTTTTTTTCATTTTTTATCTCTCTCTATGTTTTCTATCTCTCTATCACTTGGTCACATGGCTCTTTTCAGTTGAGACTATTCCTAGGTTTCCATACCTATAAAGGAGGTGCCCTAGGCTATAGTCTCCTCAAACGAGTTTTTCTGGTGTTAGCATGACCAAAATTTATGCATCAACAGTTACATGAAACATGGGCATTGTTATTGGTTGGTCGCAGTGGCTATAAAAAGAGGGGAGCTCTTTCTATCAATCTTGAAGAGACAGCTTCCTCTCCAGAGGCAACAATTTCCTTCTTTCTTTTCTTTTTTTTATAGGTTTCTAGCTAATCTTCGAGGAAAGTCCAAAGTAAGAGCTAGTGGCTCAAAATCGAATCCTTCTGAGTTTTTTTGACAATGGAAGAAGGGTTCTCTTTCTCTTCTTTCTATTTACAATAATGCAAGTAACGCAGCCCATGCACAGGACATGAGATGTGCAATTTGTTTTGCGTCAACAGCTTATCTTAGTCATGTAGATGTGGGTGAATGATCTTCCTCTCTATGATGGTGTCCAAAAGGTGGCAGATAGCAGTAGGCTTTGAGGACCACAATTGCTGCCGTATGCAAATTGCGGTGGGTAGTTTCTCTTTCTCTCTTTCTGTCTTTCTCTCTCTCCCTCTTTCGCAGGCGATCATAGTCTTCCTGCCCAACAAGGGACACCATCAGTAGTCACGGACCAGTGGCATCAGCGAGACAAAGGAAAATTCATCTCTTTTAGTTATTTATTGTATTGAAGATAATTATTTGATTTAAATTTCAAATATCTTTTTAGTTTATTATTTGCAAAAACCACATAACTCTCTCAGCCTCTCCACTTGAGACTATTTCGGGGTTTCCATACCTATATAGGAGGCACCTTAGGCAATAGTCTCCTAAAATGAGCTTTGGGTTAGTGCAACCAAAATTTATGCATCAACAAAAACAAAGTAGTAACAAACTATGCAATAGCTGCTTGAGTCAACGGTAGAAAAATGCACGTGAAATCTGTTGCTGCTAATTTGCGTACCATTTGCCGTTGTGCATTTCATATTTATTTTTCAGTTAATAGTGCACCTTTCATGTGGAAACCAATCCCTATGGAACTGAGGTCTGCTTTGAAAAGCAAGTTGAAAATTGACGGGGTCGTTAAGTCTTTCAGATAGCTCCATTATATGTATGCATGTGTGTGTATATAACTCTTCGGTTAAGAGCGAGCTAAAGCACACAGAGAAGTTACTAGGTACATTTAGCCTTTGGTTTTGTTAACATGGGTTTTAGATATACCCTTAATGGTTGTCTATTCAAACCATGGATGAATCTTGCGAGGTTTTAAACAATTTGGTAAGAAAGGATCCTTAATCTCTAAAAAAAAACTTGCTCTTCGTTAGTTAACCTTTTCCTTTTCAGTTATTCAATCACAAGACAATTTATATCTTTCTAATACATGTATTCTAAAGTATATTATGTAGTCCACTGTCTCATATCAAACTGGAATTAGAAATACAGATCCTAAACGTATCCGGCCAAATTTGTTATAGAATTCGAAATGTTCCTGTATGTTCCACGTTCATGCGAGGATGGCGACCTTACCGTGACAATGTTACTGTTGGATGTTTAAAAGTTCATCGTTCGAACTGTCAAATATCAGGACTTTATTCAAACTCTTCGGTACATCCGAGGAAACTTTACCGTTAAAAGATGACTACACTTGAGTTTGGCTTCGGTCGCTTTCCAAGGGAATTTCCCATTACCAAAGAACCATCAAACTTTTTAATATTTGCTTAGATTTTATAGTGGCCGGAGCGTCCAACAAATGGCGCACTAAGTTCTGTGAACAGGTGGTCAGCCTGCCACGTCCTTGGACCAGAGGAGATGCTTCTTATCAATTGCATAATTTCAATTTGCGAACTTGGTTATGTCCGTACAAGCGTTATTCCTCTCGAATATAAAATTAAATAGCACGCAATTACTAATGAGAATCACTCCGGTCCATTCTTGCCTGCATTGTGGATTTTTTTGTTTTTTTCTTTCTAATTTGGTTGAACCCTTCGTAATCGCACTGTATTGGTGTATCAAATCTCCTGAGTCCTGACTGCCATGAAGGCCTGTTAAGAATTTCATATTGGTTTTCTGACATACATACCACATTATACCTTTGGTCAGATGGGCAGGATTCCAACAATAGAGGCACAAATTATTAAAAAAACTTTTCATTCCCATTGGAGGGATAAAATTATGAAGCATGCCTCGCGAGGGTCTCACAATTGGGCAACACACCCCATTCGTTGTCAGGAATCTCTCGAACAAAATTTATGCTTGATTGCAGAATATCTGAATCCCGGAGCATCGTGATTAGCTTATGTTTTTTTTTTCTCTCTCTCTTCCTCAAAATATATGCGAATTATCCAGTACTGTCATCTTCAGTTAAGCATACAGTAGTACCTGTTGAAAAAAACTAACTGTGAAACGGTAGATCACAGCAATGAATTAGCAGTTGCTTATTCATGAACTACTCCGATAGTTTTAGAATTTTTTCTAAATATGACATAAGACTTCTAAACGGGTTGTGAAGATCTATCTCAGTTAATTTTTAGATGTTTCCAATTTTGTAACCACAGATGTGGTTATTTAAGTCTGCCCTGGGATCGGTCATACACAAGAGTTAAGAGTTCTCCCATTGCATGAGAGAGAGGCTTCTTCTTGTTCTCTCCTTGTGATGAAAAGAAAAGCTTGTTATTTCCATTGCTGATGATAAGATTTTTCTGCAATTGACTGTCATTCAACTACTCTTTATTTTCATCTCATTTCATATTTTGCTGCCAGATCTACTAACAGTGGCATCAGAGCTCCCAGGTTCATAGTCCATGGAAGTGTTGTAGATCGTGCATACAAATTTTACAAAATGGCTGACAAATACAAAATAGGGAAGTTCAATGGAAGCAACTTCACATTGTGGAAAATAAAGATACAGGCAATTTTGTGTAAAGATAATTGCCTTGCAGCTATTGGAGAAAGGCCGAGAGTTCATAGATGACGGCAAGTGGAATGAAATGGATGGAAATGCTATTGCTAATTTACACTTAGCACTGGCAGATGGGGTTCTTTCAAGTATTGCAGAAAAAAAGACGACCAAGGAAATATGGGACACTCTGACAAAGCAGTACGAGGCTAAATCACTCCAAAACAAAATCTTCTTGAAGAGAAAACTTTACACTCTTCATATGGCAGAGACCTCATTGGTAACTGACCATATCAACACCCAAAATACTTTATTCGCTCAACTCACATCGTTGGGCTATAAAGTAGATACAGGTAAACGTACAAAAATTCTACTTTAAAGTCTACCTGATTCATATGATCAACTCATCATCAACTTGACCAACAATGTCCTTATGGATGATCTTGTCTTCGATGAGGTTGCAGCTGAGGTTCTTGAAGAAGAAAGTCGATGCAAGAATAAGGAAGATAGGTTGGCAAACAAGGTGGAGGCCTTAACAATGATGAGAGGGAGATCCATGGAACATAATTCCAAGTGGAACCAAATTCATGGTAGATCCAAGTCATGAAGTAGAAGGAGAAACATCACTTGCTACAACTGTGGCAAGAGAGGACACCTAAAGAAGGAGTGTTGGAACAAGAAGAGTAATGAAAAGAATCCTCAAGGGAATGTGGCAAGTACCTCATATGACGGTGATGTTCTATACAGTGAGGCAACCATTGCTGAAGGCAGACAAAAGCTCATTGATGCTTAGATCTTGGATTAAGGAGCAACATGGCACATAACCTTTTAGAGAGAATGGTTTTATTACTACAAACCAATCTCAGAAGGATCTGTGTACATGGGAAATGATCATGCTTTGAAAATCACTGGTATTGGTACTGTCAAGATAAAGATGTATGATGACACTATTCGCACCATACAAGAGGTATGACATGTGGAGGGCCTGAAGAAAAATCTACTATCTTTAGGACAACTAGATGATATTGGGTGCAAAACTCGTATAGAGAATGGGATCCAGAAGATTACCAAAGGTGCGCTTGTGGTAATGAAGGCAAAAAAGGTTGCTGCAAATCTGTACATGCTTATGGGGAACACACATCAAGTGGGAGAGTCTTCTGTTGCATCAACTAGTTTGGAAGAAGAACCGACGATGTTGTGGCATCGAAAGCTTGGTCATATGTGAGAACAAGGTTTGCAGATTCTCTCTAAACAGAGACTTCTTCTTGGGCTCAATTCAGTATGTTTACCATTTTGTGAGCATTGTGTTACTAGTAAGCAACATAGATTAAAGTTTAACACATCAACTACTAAGAGTAGAGGCATCTTGGACTTGTTGCACTCTGATGTTTGGCAAGCACCAGTGACTTCCCTAGGAGGAGCAAGATACTTTATATCTTTCATTGATGATTTCTCGAGGCGATGTTGGGTGTCTCCAATCAAAAGGAAGGCAGATGTCTTCTCAGTTTTCAAAGTTTTTAGAGCGCAAGATAGAAGTTTGACTGGAGTAGAACCTTGTATGGCCTAGCAAAAGCATAAGCAACATAGAATGACAAGGTAGAAAGGATGGTGTGGAGATATGATTGATCTTCAATCAAAATATGATTGATCGTCCGATAGTTTTAGAATTTTCCCTAAAGATGACATAAGACTTCTAAACATGTTGTGAAGATCTATCTCAGTTAATTTTTATATGTTTCCAATTTTGTAACCCCAGATGTGGCTATTTAAGTCTACCTTGGGATCGGTCATACACAAGAGTTAAGAGTTCTCCCATTGCATGAGAGAGAGGCTTCTTCTTGTTCTCTCCTGGTGATGAAGAAAAAAAAGCTTGTTATTTCCACATTGCATGAGAGAGCGGCTTCTTCTTGTTCTCTCCTTGTGATGAAGAGAAAAGTTTGTTATTTCCATTGCTGATATTAAGATTTTTTTGCAATTGCCTGTGGTTCAATTGCTCTTTATTTTCATCTCATTTCATATTTTGCTGCCACATCTGGTAATAGTATCCTCTGGAACATGCTTCGAGGTACTCGGAAATGGGATTATCTGCTGGGTTGTTCCAAGAGTGTGGAGATTTTCTGTCTGCAAAACCCAGGCTGGGAAAAGTGCCCTTTAATAAAATGTCCAAGAGAGTGAATTTGGTCAGGCTTCCAAGGCTTGCAGCTCAAAAAATTAGAGAGAGAAGTACAAGAAGTACAGCACCAGAGGATTGCTGTAATGCAAGGTTAAAACAGAAAAATGAGAACAGAGCCCAAGCCTGATCTTCAGAAAGAGGATGAAGGGATGATTGAAGCATTCCGGGATTATCAGAGATTGCTTGTGGAGTGGCGGATGAAATTCAGTTGAGAGTGGTGGAGGGCAAAGTTCCTAATGATATTGATGGAGCTTATTTTCTTGTAGGACGAGGTTTGTTTGATGATTATGGCTCATCTGTTCATCCCATGGATGGCCATAGCTATCTTAGAAAATTCAAGATCTCCTCTTCTGCTGTTTTTTACACTGCCTGGTGAAATCTCCCTTAAGTTCAAATCTTATTCACTGATCATGCAAACATATACTACATGAATTTGTCTTGTGGATTTGGGTTTTTGATTTACAACGTTCATGTTCTGTTACGTTCTGTGATGATAAATATGATCCGAGTGTTTGAGTTACAAAGGCTATATATGTTTTGTGGGTTTTCTTAAACTAATGCAGATACGAAGAAGCAAAGACTGCACAACATGACAGGGACAAGGATGGTTGGAGATTTACATACAGGGGACCAGTGCTTTTCATCAGAATAAATTCGGACTCTGCCAGTTACTGCACGAACTCAAGGAACAGTAAAATGAACTCGTGGAAATTTGAATTTTTAACTCTTTGACCTTTTCAAAATATATAGATTTCTGACACGGCTCAAGAGTGGCGAGTTACTCGCCCAGCGAAAAAAACTCGAGACTCTTTGTGAGTACTTGCAAAGCCTTGGCGAATCTCGTAACAGCGCAGGGGACCATTGTCTCTGAAACTCATGAAGAACGTTGCCAATACAGGTGGGCTTTTTTGGTCCAGCATGTTGTGTGCATTTGGGAAGTAGGTCATCCATATGAAATTGATCCTTGTACTCTCTCTAGTCTCTACCATTGGACCATCCACGTTTGGACCATGCCTTACCTGATTAATTTTAATGGGAAAATGAAGTTGCTTTTGTAGCTTTACCATTACTTTGCCAGAGACATAATGTAACAATCTGTCTAAAATAGGTGCAGAATTTTGTGGAACAAATCAGAGGCAAAAACAGACAAACAGAAATAGCAACTGAACAAAAAAATCCATCAAAGAAGAATTGGTAGATATTTTTAGCAAGGAGTTCAGCAGCATACGTGCATTGGTGGTGAAGACATTTCTGGCAGGTGAGTGTTTCTTTCTTTTCTTTCAAGGGATCATCCCTATAGAGCCCTAGGGAAACAGTTTTTTCCCACTTCAAAATGGACAGGACAAGAAAACTTATTGAACTGATGAAACGTGAATGTTAGGACATGCTTCTCCCCATTGGCAACTTCTGCTTTTACCGTATGAAATGTGGTCATCCATTTTGCTTTCAAACCTCAAAGTAACTTCGTAACAAAATAACGTAAAATTATTGGAAATGAAGTGCTGAACCAGTATATAAGTGAGCGGTAGCAAACGATAACAAATTATATAAGTTGCAGAGTTGGGTTCTTCCGTGATAGTGGTACCGGGAAAAAAATTCCAGAGCAACGGACTAACTATGGTCCATGACTGGGCCTCGACAATCGGGTCACGCGCAACGTTTCTGGTATGTTTTCTTTCGCCAAATTTCTTTGTCGATTTTTTTGAGAGAAGAAAAAATAAAAAACATCGGCAAAAAGTAAAGTAACAGCATAAATACCTCTTCCACTAGTTGACCTCATCGAATATACGAATATCTGCAACAGTCTCTGTTTTTCCTCTAATGTTCGGTATCGCTGAGGTTCGGTTTGTGGGATTCAGCCCATGTCCCTCCCTGACGTTCACAACGAAGAAGGCAGCTCAAACCTAGGCAGCACTGCAGCAGTGTTTACATCTTTGCCTAACCGCAAAGTTTGTGGGTTCTGCACGTGGCAAATGCTTTTGAAGAAACAGATTCACAGAGCTCGGCCAAGTTTCTCATCCATGCCTCAGTGCCTCGGCTCCGTCTGCCCTTGCAAATGGTTTTCCTTGCAAAAAATGTTTGGTCGGTATCCGTGTTTCTGAAGAATTTTGTCTCACGGTGCATCTGGAGTAGTTGCTTGGGTTTCTTATGTTCAGGGTCTAATACGGGCAAGAGGCTGCTAGATCCACAGTAGATGTACATGACGATGAATTCTCCCGCAGATACTAATCATCCGGCAAACCCCCACATCGTGAAAATCTTGATTCGCCCCGATCTATGTGCCGCTGCATGAACATCGGTTGGCAGGCGCAAATCCCGGAAAAATTCATGGGATTTTCCAATGTAAATACTGCGATTTCATCCCGCAAAACCAAATTCTCTTAGGCAAAGATATTTGAAACACTTGCCTTTCGATTCGATCGTGAAATAAAACCCTAAAACTGAGTATGAACGTGCTGAACGACTGGACGTTGGTGGGCATGTTCTCGAGCATTTGTAGGCGTAGTTTTTTAAGCCAGTGAAAGAGAGCCGGTTCAACGAGTTGTCGGATCTGAAACTTTGCTGCCACGACTCGTCGATTCGGTGATTTTTCTGACTTTCTAGTCCCGACTTGGTGATTTATCGTGATCCTTAAAACATCCTGATTCGATATATTTTTCGACCTTTTAAACATTGTGTGAATCCATGTTTATACCCAAAGAAAGAAAGGCAAGTGATGTTCTTAAGTTTTCCTTCATCATTGTTGAGATGATTACAGTTACATATTCGGTAGACGTTTTGGATTTATGTGACAGAAATATACTTTTGAAAACATTACCAAGAAAATTTGCATGTAATGTGCTCCAATGTAGAACATTATGGGAAAATGAGGTATTTATTTTCAATGCTATTTGTATTGCATATTCATTTTTTCATAAGAAATTTTGTGCTAATTGTGCAATGTAATTGATGAAGAATAACAACAGATAAATAATTTGTCTTTCAAGTAAAGCCTCTGTGATACTATTCAAATGCAATGCAAATGTCTTTTCAGCCTTCTACATTTTTACAAAGTTTTTGATATACATTTGGTTTTACTAAATTGTAAACTTTGTTAGGATTAAAATAAAGAATATACTCTTCAATATTTTAACTATTAAGCAATAGAACTCACTCATGAAGTTATCCTTTACCATAAATTTCCATCCTCATTTTTTGGAGTATTTATTAAATGAACATGTAGAGTGTAGGTTATAAACCAACAAATACCTTCAACCTCTAATGGTGTCATCTTTGCTTCAAGAAGCATAATATCATATGATATCTGTTTCTTCACTTTAAATTCATCAAGCAAAAAAAAAAAAAAAAAAGCTTTTCTTTTTTCAATATTTATTTGATGGAGCAAGACTAGTACAACACATTTATAAAGAGTAGGAGGTTGAACAATGACATGATAAACTTGGTTTCACATATCCCAAGTTAGAATAGATTCCTTCTTATATTTGCTTTTTAAAGCAAATAAGGCTTTCATACCACTTACAACTTTTTAATGCAGAGATCCTATTTATAATTGTAGGAGTATTCTAGGCCAAGATATTTGGAAGAGAAAATTATGTTCACATTTTCATCTCTTATAGTAAAATTGTACATCCTATTTCATATACTACAAATTATATTTTTTTTTTGTTTGGACATTAAATTTTATTCTTAAATGTTGACAAAAATCATTAAGAGTATTACGCATTTACTATAAAGCTTCCATTGAATTTGAAACTAAAGGAACATAATCAACAAAGAGTAAGAGTCTTACAAGACAACTTCCAATTGTAATTACAAACTCAGTTGGTATTGTATGCATTCACTCTTCATGTTTGTCAATAACAAAACCAAATAAAGTAGGAGAAAGAGGACATCCTTATTTAACACAAACAAAACTATTAAATAGAATTCTTTCTTGTCCATTTTTAAATTGAATACATACCTCTTTGTAAAGTTTTAAGATAGTAAATAATAGTGCTCTATGAACTTTTAAAATTTCTAAGCATCTCCATACTTGCTTCAGATGATAAAATTATAGACCTTAGAAAATTCTACGTAGCAAATAAAAGTTTTCTTGTATAGACCTTTTGCTTTATCAATAAGATATTTTAAAGTGATGAGATGATCTATAGTAGAATGTTGTCACCTAAATCCTATCTAGGAAATTGCATTCATTTGATTTTCTTCAACCTATCTTCTAAGCATAGATTTTAGAATCATGTTTAGAACCTTAGTGAAAATATTGTTGATTACAATCAATCTACAATTATTTATATCTCTATTGTTTTCTTTCTTCAAAAGAATGGTTACTTTATTGATGAACCATTCATTTTCTAACCCTACATGCATAGTCAAATTTAACTTCTTCCAAATGGCATTCCAAACTAATGACCCTCTTCATTTAAGTATTTTTCCATATAAGTTATGGACATCAACAATTTAAAATGAACAATATATTTCCATTGTTATGAATACCTTAGATATTATCATTATTATGAAATAAAGCTTGATAAAAAATTTTAATATCTTTAAGGGAGAAAGCATAGTTTTTTCTTCTTGTACTTTGAAATGAATGTAAAAAATATTTGGAATCTTTCTCTATTATTTTTAATAAACTTTTTATCTCTGTTTGACAAATTTCCTCTTCTTAGTTTAAATCAAATTTTTATACACTTTGATAGTCTCTATTGACTTTTGAGTCTTCAATAAAATTCTCGTTGTCTTATATTCTTTATCGAACTATTGTTGATTGTTTGTATTTTGGTCATTGGAAATATGTAAGGTAATCATAATTAGATTTTTTGTAAGACTTGCACTTGGATTTCAAATCTTTTGAATTTCATTTTGAAAACCCTCCTTTATTTTTGAAATGCTTTTGCCTTCTAGAATATTTAATATGTTGTGTATCTGTTAATAACATGAAGCATAAAGGACAATGACAAGATTCAATAATTTCTTTATCTACTTCAAAACATTTGATGGTGCAAACATTGTCTAGACTAGAAAGAAGAAAAACAAAATCAGAATTGCCTTATAGTTCTACAAAAGTGAGGCCACCTAAATTTGGATATTTATTGGTGTTATTTTGAACCAATAGATCTAGTCCTTGTCCTTATTTTAACAATTATTTTCCTTGTGATTAAATTGTTTATCTTCATAGCACCAATTCCATGATGTACTTTTCTCATATTTTACAAACCCTTGAGTACTCCAATGACTAATAGGAACTTGACTAGAAATAATTTTTAGTATTAAATTCATCATATATATAAATTTTTCCTCTGTGAAAAAAACTAGCAATATCCATTCCAAGGGATTAAAATGGAAAATCTCCTCATAAACCTTCTTATTCATTGAGAGTAGCTTCTAAAGATGGAAAGTAGTAAAAAATTAAAACTAAAAGAGATTTTTGTTGTAATGTTTTTAGCCAAATATGCCAAAAGTATTCATCTACCCTTTTCTATGTAGACTTGCTTATAAAGAGAATTTTGAACCAAAATAGCCAAACCCCTAAAAGGTCTTCCAAAATCTATGTTTCTTTTGTAAGCAAAAGATAAAATAGAAAAATTTAAAATAGGAAATATTTAGAGAGTTTTTGACTTTCCATATTTTAGAAACACCAAAAATGCCAAATTTATTAAAACAAAGATATATTATATAATACTTTCACTTTATCTACTACCGATCCATCAATGTTAAAAACCCATAAGGAAGTTATTTTATTTCTTTGTGAACTTTTTAAAATATTTAGTTTTGATAATTAATATATTACCTTTTACTTCTAACAAAGCTACAAAACCTTCTCCTATTGCTTCTTTCACTTTCTTACATTTTACAGATTTTTGTAAATTTCTTTTTTATGAGATCTTTGTTGTTCCAAATTTTATAACCCTTTTACCTTTTAAATAATCGCAAGGTTTTTGGACTTTGAATCCATGACTTAGTGTTACAAAATTTTGACAACAATGTGCTTAGATTTATAGGTCAAGAATGAATATCATCCTTTATTTTAGGTGGTTTAATACGCTTGATGTTATTTATAACTGCTATCATGTCTTGATGTTATTTCTGATTTCCATATTTGTTTATCTTGCCGCTTGCGCTGAACCGTCTGGCTTGCACACTACTTCCACTGATTTACCCGCCATTAGTCCGCCCAGCCTACCCGCCGTAAAATAGAAACTTTCACTAAAACAAACCTGTAATTGACTGCGAAGTTCTTTATTCCTTAATAGATGAAACCATCGCACACCAAAATCACTTTAAATTTAATTGAATTATTGTTTGCACTGTGCAGTTCTAAGTAGGAGAGCGGAAGTGTTCACCTTGTAACACTAGATGCTCAGAGACTGAAAGTGGCAGCAAGACTTGAATTTCCTGCAGCGTTCTTCTGTTGTCTTAGATTCCATGGCCTATGGGTTTCTTCCTGAAAAATCAGCAATGGAATAAGACAGCAGAGTGCAGAAACCGAAAAAGGGGGAAGCGATTAAGAAACTAAAAATTGTAATTTGTGTATATATTTAACTACATATACAGACAAATTTGATGAATACCCGATCTTCAGGGGTTGCATGGGTCGTAGTGCCGCCATATCCCACTGAATCAGAAAAGTAGAAGGTTAATTAAACGAAAAATAGTGCAATTTCAAAGTGTGGAGATACTAAGAGAGAGAATTTGAGCTGCATGCATGAGTCCTCCACCCTCCCGAAGTTCATTGTTGATTATTGATTAAAATGTTGGCTGCGAGCCTGGGATTTCAAAATGAGTGCTGCTGAAAGCCTAAAAGTGGCAAAAGCCGTTTACCTTTCCGAGTTGCTCACTTATGTATGAATTGTATATGCAACCGCATTTTAGAATTTATATCCAGTGGAGTTACATTTTAATGGCTTTAATGGAGGGCGCTGTGGATAGAGAGTCTCTGCAGCAAAAGGCTTAATTCCTATTTTATCACCATATCTGATCTCAGTTCCATAGTTCAGATGTAACTATTTAAACTGGATTTTAATCCAATTTACTTTGTTCTACGTTGGAATTTTAAATTCTGTGTTGCATGAATCGCGCAGCCAACTTATCCACGCAATCGTGCCTTGGAATTCACGGTTTTCGTGAAAGCATGCGCGCACTCACCTTCATGTTGCAGAGCGCCATAGCGATTCGTTCGTGACTACATATTGTTAAAGATGTATCTGCAAATTTTGGCTGGGGACCAGGACGGTGAAACGTATTTTCCATTGCCATCAACGAAGCCGTGAACCTTTGTCATTGGTTCACACTTTCAGTTTATGGGTTCTCTTTCATTATCCTTTAAAAATTCAAATTGATTTTAAATAAAATTTAGAAATGAATTTCTTACATTGCGCTTCCATGTTTGTTGGCATATCCACTTTAGCCATGTCTATAGATATATACCTATATGCTAACGTGCCCATGCCCCGTCCTCTTTAACTTTTTAATTTTGCTCCACTATCCTAGACCTTTCGTTTTAATTTTTTATTTTTTTTCTATGAAGGCATGGTTCCCCTTTCTTATTATTTTTGCTACTTTGTTCCTAAAGATGCTATATTGTATGATTCTATAAAGTTCTTCCATAATCATCCTTTTCAGTTCTTAGGTGGGAAATCATAGAATTTGTAGCAAAAGTGTTAGTATTTATTTGTGGAGATTTTAATGCAAAGATAGATTTGTTGGATAACGATAGAAACAAATAGAGGATTTGTTGAACAGTAAAAATAAAAAAAAAATAGAACACACAAGATATACATGGTAAAACCCTTCAATGTGAAGGGAAATATCCATGAGGCAAGGCAATTTTTTTATATATATATATTTAGGACTCACGAGTACAAGGCTTCTTTTTATCTTTGCAATTGCACATAACAAGCTCACACTATGCCTATATTTATAGCATAGCGTCTCTTGAATTTCAGGTGCTTAACTTTAGTAATGCCTAGATTACAAGCAAAAGAGAATCCAAGTTACATTGGGTGCTTAACTTTCGTAATGCCTAGATTACAAGTAGAAAAGAGTACAAGTTACATTGAGTTAAACAACAACTCAATTTTATGCCTACTAGTTTCCCAAAAATAGAAAATTAAAATCCCAAAAAAAAGAGAGGAAAACATCAATTTTCAAAAACAAAACAAAAATAAAGGGAAATATGAGAGAGATGGAAAAAATACAGAATAACCTCTTATTAACTCAACAAGGTTCATATCAACCAAAAATTATTTAGTGGCAATATAATGTTGGTAGGTTAGACATTGTTGAACATCACAACTAAACCCGATATTCTGCATATGACACTATGAATAGCATAGGTCAAAAGCTATTAGAATGGACAAAATTTTTTTATATTTTCATTAGCAATGGACTTGCTAGATTTTTTCAATCTTCATCATTCACTTTCACAAGACCTCAAGGTAACTCTTACATTGATTTGCTTTTATGTTGTTCTGAAGATATTGATTTTATTAGGGAGTTAAAAGTTGGAGGAGATTTAATGAAGTCTTGCCATAATCATGTTGAGTTTTTATTGTAAATTCTAACTTACCCCAGCAGTAAAGGGAAAACATATGAATGTTGCAGATAAAAAATGACCTTTTGAAAGACAACATAAGAAGCTTGAACAAATTTTGCTTATAGCAACTAAGCAAGTTTTACATTCACAACAACAAGGTGCTCAAAAGATTTACTTTGATGAGGATTGTATGTAGGCTAGGTAGATTCTGTGATAATGATGAAGGAGTCATAGTCTCAATTCAAGGGGGACATAGAAGTGGAAGGTAGATCCAAGGCTTTATCCTAGATGGTTACTCTGGTTTTTTTTAGGCCTATTAGGCCATTTTGTTGGCTATAAAATAAGCTTATTTTTGGACATATTTAATCTTGGTCTTCATTGTCGATGTCCTAACTGATATATGTATGTAGAATCCTTCTTGGTTGTAGACTTGGATATTATGGTGACTAGTAGTTATTTAATTTTACGTGTTGTAGTGATTATGATTATTCTTATTTAATACCTATTGTTTTGGATGAAGAAGGCACTATCAATTAAGCTTTATGACTTTATTCATTGTATATTGTATGTTTGATAATTGTTATTTTATGTTTTAAATGCTTCATTCATGTGGAGACCGCAATTACAAACTCTATATTGAATTAAATAGTATTTTAGATGTGTTTCAATTTTGGACACTGTTTTATGTCATCCATCCTTGAAGATGAGCTAAAAGTTAATCATAGGCATGTGATTTCTCATAGTTTCATTATAATGATTATGCCTTGTAGTTTCAGGAACATTTGGAAGATTGTATTGACAAAGCTAGTTGCCTAGCATATTAAATTATCAAATTTTTAGACTTGTTGGTGGATATTGAATTTAACTAATTTGGCATAATTGTTTAAGTATTTCATGTGAATGTAGTAGTGATATGTTCCATCTTTGTTGGCTAGGCACTAACTAAAGGTTGGTAGGAGAATGTGATAAATCCCCTAATTATCTTTCATTTAAATTTCATTGGTTTAAATTTTTATTCTTTTACTATATGAAGTTAACAAAGTACACTGATTTCCAAGATAGAAAATGGTAATTATTAATAATCTTTTCAAAAGGTATGTTTGACTAGAGATAGCATTTGTAGTAAGAATCGATAAGATATCAATTCTCATAAAATTTTTGACAAACTTTGATGCATAGGGATATCACTATTTACCACAAGGATAGGTGGGAATTGATCCCAATCTTATTAATACTTACAACAAGTGCGGGAAGGATCAGTATCATTGGAGTCATGGTAATTTTGAACCTTCAGTAGAGGAGAGATACTGATTTAGACTATGTCCATAGTGTGCAACAATAAAATAGGAAGGAGAAACATATCATGACTACTATGAAGTTCGATAAGTGAAGATTTCTCTAGCAAGGATATCAATTAACATAGATTTCCATAATATCTATTGATATGATTACATACTTTTTTTTTGTAAATTAATTTGTGATATCTTCAAGTATAAAATAAACCTCCTTCCTCAAAGGAAGGATAACAATTCATACCCTAGGAAAACCCAAGTCATTTTAAAGCAATTTCCTATTTCCTAAGAGGTGTCGAAGGAGCTAGCTAAACCTTGTGGCAATTGTTAATCATTAGAGTCCACCAGCAGCTGTTGAGGTTACTACACTATAAAAATAGTGAGGAAGACGTATAGATTGGATGATATCTCCCTTATGCTTCTTGAAATTTATATTTTGTATTTAATGGCTTCAAATTGATTTAATCATTAAATTCAATTCTTGAACTTGAGTTAAGAGTTAGGGTGAGAATTTGTGATTTAACTTATGATTGTAAGTCATAAGTGTAGGATTTAATTACAATTGAATTTAATCATTTACTTTGTCTTAATGTTTTTTTTTTTTTTTTTACTTTCAACCATTCATCCTTGGACATGACTCATGGGTTGGTCATAGATGAGGTGACATTGCTATAATGAAGGTAATCTAGCATCAAATTTTGGCTACCTCATCATGCTTGCATAACCTTTTTTCATAGCATAAAAGGATATGAATCAAACAAATGATCCTCTTAATAAGAATAGTAACATAACTTTGGAAATTTGTCATAAACAATCTTTTACATATAATTGATTTCATTGGCATACAGAAGAATTTCTCAAGTAAAGAATTAAAATCCATCTTAATTATATATCAAAATCCATAAAAACTACTAGCTATAACTAGCATTCAAAATGCTTAATTATCCTTGTTTGAGAGACAATATCCCTTTGAACTTTTTTAAAAATTAATAGAAGATTTGGCAATTCAACAAAATAAGGAATCTTTTAAAATTCAAGAGATACTAGATTGAAAAAGGAGTCTACTTTTAAATAATTAATAAAGCATCATGATGATTGAACACTAATATTAAGGATTTTAGAAACTGTCATCAAATCAACAATTTCTACCAACAAAAATGAATTTGATAGATAATGTGCATCGACAACATCCAAACCTTGATCCTTCTAAACTAGATTTAAATTACTCAAGAAATTTGATAAATAAGGTAACTAATCTAGAATCTATATGAAAACATATTTTCCAAAAATTTATTGAGTAATAAATTTATATAAATGCTTAGATAATTTACAGAATGGCAAAGAAGTAGTGGATCCGCTTGAAGGATCACCTATTAAATTTGGTAGCATTGCACATAATTTCAAATAGATTTTCTACAGGAATAGTTGATCCACTAAAAAATTAGATTTGTCGAAGAAATTGATATTTGTTCCTAGTTATCTTTTTTTCTTCTTCTTTTTCCTTTGGGTATATAGTTGATGAGCCGCAATATCGCGTACGCGATATCGTGTACGCGATATCGTGTCTTCTGTCAATTTCTATAAATAAGAGGCAACTTCCCTTGTTCTGGGGAGTTAGACTTAGACCCATAGCCAAACTCTTGCAGTTTTACCATTCCAAAGTTAGAATAATTCTTGTGTGCCCGCAGTAGGAGTCCTAAAGTGAATGAATTGTTATTCAAGCAATTTGTACCTAAGCACACATTTGTGTACGATAACAAAGATGAACTTTATGATAAACCTTGCAGCATACAAATTAAGCTAAATAGTAATTAATTTTTGTTGAATGTTCAAATTCTTTCCTAGTTAATTAATCTCTCTCTCAACCCTTAACTCTCCTAGTTAAGGACACTCATTATGACCACTTCGAGCATGTGTGTAGCGCTTTGGAACCTAGTAACGATTAGCGTTTGGTAATCCCAGCAGCCTTACACTGGTTCAAGATGTGTGTGGCAAGTGGGAACAAATACTGGTGTTAGGAACAATTAGAACTTAGTTAGTGAATAGTTAATGAAAGTTAGCCATTTAGTTCTCTTTACCTTCCCCTATTAGCATAAGACATTAAAAAGATAAAAGTTATAAAAATCATATACCTCAAGCTTACTTAACCATACAACCATGACAATACAAGTAAGTTTGTGAAGACAATGATTGATTAACCTTAAGTGTTCCATTAGGGTGCGTAAGCACTTAGTCCTTGGAGTTCAACCAGATCACGCGTGAAATGCTCATATTCGTATGGTTGAGTGTAGGGGTACCTCGCCACTCATCATTGGCACCATTGTCGGGGACTTAGTTGTTTGTGCGCTACGTAGAACATAGAAAATCATCCATATCATTGGAACGCTAGAACGAATCCTTAAGGTTAATCAAGGAAAGATAAGATAATCTTTGCATATGAGCATTTCACCCTGTAGGACTAACACAAGAGACAATCAGCAGCATAACACACGTAACCAAGATCCGCCAGTTCCTCAACAGTTCTGTGTGGTATATATTCATCACGATAAGTATGTACCCAACTTTACCTTCATTCTCCATCAAGATAAACAACTACATTGGAGAGACTTGGAGGTTAACATAGTGTTGCCTCTAGACCGATCAGTCCCCAACATGCTCCTTCGTGCTCTCACAAAAATAGGCATGCTACATTTATACACGGAGTACGTTGCATGCAATCATGACACAAGGGACTATCATCCCACAGAAGCGTAATGTCAAAGGGACTTGTGACAGGAGAGTCAGCACACATCGTTGAAGGATAAATTGCCCCATAACGCCCCGCACATATTAAGTGATATTGGGGATGGTGAACCTACCTCAATAAGTTCCCCACAAAATGATGTTCCCCCTCCTAACAATGATCAGGAGGTGGTGTATTAGAACCTCCACTCCACGGTTCACAACCTTGGTTCTGATCCCCACAAACATGAAGTGTTCAATGAGGGAACACAAATGCATGATAAGGGCAGACGTTCTAATTGTAATCACGATTAAGGCCATGGCCACTGAAGAGAAGGTAGAAAACACCGTCATGGCAATGGTTCTCCTTCTTCTTCACCTTCATCATCACATTCACCCTCTCCTTCCGTGTTAGATATCAAGAGGCCATAAGAGTTCCCACAATGCACCAAAAAGATAGTAGGATCAAGAGGTTAGACATGAATAACATCCCATGGTTTGAGGGGGGATACAACACTAATCCTCAAAATCATTTGCAAGCGTTCCATGATGCATGTTCCTTGCAAAACATAGAGAACAAGTGGCAAAAATTAAAGTTGTTCTCAAGGACACTGGTGAAAGAATCGAAAAGCTAGTACTGGTCCTTAGAATTGGAATCCATTCAAAGGTGGAGTACAATGCTAGAACTATTTAATGATAAGTACCAAATGTGCTCCCGAGTGTCTAACCTATGAAAGCAAATCCAAGGATGAAAGCGAGGAAATCATGAACCCTTGGATGCTTCCATGGACCGCTATTATGCAGTGTTACATCGTTTCCCTGGCCATGGTTATTCATAGCTGAATCAACTATGCCATCTCATAGATGGACTTAGGCATGAAACAAGGAGAACCCTTGGAATGTATGCCCAAGGGAGATTATCAGAGCTTAGGTCTCATTAGGTTCATAAATTGCTAGAGCAAGTGGCCAAGGAAGAAGGGGAGCTACATAAGAGAGAAAGTGCAGAAGAGTACAACTGAGATCCTTCCCTTCGAAAAAGGGGAGTGAGATTCTGTGAGGAGGAAGAATCATCACCACTCGAAGAGATGGTGAATAGGAAAACCTTGCCGCTCCAAAAATTATAAATAGAAATGTCAAAAAAGGTAGACCAAATGTGGGACTCCCTAGATAGTAGGTTCGAAACTGTTCTTAAAGTTGTAGAGGAGTCTAAGGAGCGAGGTAGTAACTATGACAAAACGAAAAAGAGAGAAATGGACAATGCACGTAACAAGGGCAAGGGCAAAATGGCCATCATCGAAGAGGTCGTGGATTCAGACACAGGTGGATGTGAGATATGCCAATATGACCATCCTAAGGGATGTTGCCTAGTGATCTCACATCTACAGGAGTCTGGGGTGTATGCACTCAACCAACCACTTAATAAATGGCAAGCACCCTGACGATTACCTTATCCACAAGATAACCCAAGGCAGTTCCACCAAACTTCAATGTATTATCCAAGTGGAACTCCACCACAACCCATTGAGCAACATCAACAGTGGCAATACCCACAGTCATGGGGGATGCCACCACCAAGGTAGCAATACCCCTACCAGCAACCAGATCCATATGGCTACTATGTGCAGTAGCCAATCTCTCCACATGACTCTGTTGGTCACATGACACCACAACATCACTACCAAGCTCGGGAGTATTATAGAACTCCTTCTCCTATGGGAGATAACCCACATACATACCATTCTTCGAATCCATATGCAACTCTCACACTGATAGCTCCATTACTACCCGCTCTAGCAATGCAAGAGGAACTCCCCACTCAACCATAGCAATGCAATGCCACGAGGGCTGTAAATCTTCAACCTAATGCTAGTTCTAACAACCGTATGAAGAGAAGACCTTTCTTTAGAACCAACAGTCCAACCAAGCCCTCACAACCACAAGCGGTTGAACCTCTGAACGTTCCCTCATCAAATAAGGCTTCAGAGCTCCCTTCAAACCAAACACCAAGCTCAACACATATAGTTATCTTAACACATACTGTTACTGACTGAATTAAGGTTGGCCACCTTCCCAAGAAATTTTCTGATCTTGGAAGCCCCCTAATCTATCTCCAAGTCGCTGGGAATGAACCATGTAAAGCTCATCTGGACTTAGGTTCTGGAGTCAACTTAATATTGCAAGAGATGTACAAAGCTTGGAACTTGCCTCCATTAAGGAAGAACAATATTCACCTAGAGCTGGCTGACCAGTCCATCATTGTTCCTTTGGGACTAGTGGAGGACATCGTTACCATTGTGTGTGGGTGGTTGTACCCAGCTGATTTTCTAGTAATACAAGTAAATAATGATAAAGGGGACTTCCCAATAATAATGGGAAGGGCATGGCTAAGTACCATAAATGCACATCAAGGAATCTATGATCTTTCCCTAGAAATATCTAAGGAGAACACTTTTGGAAAGATTGAGAAGAAGAAGGTTCCATGCATCACATACACTGATACAGGGTGCGATTGCATGCATAAATGTTCAGCATGGCTTGGATGCAACCGGTGTGCACAAGAAATTAACATACAAAAGTGCTTGTATGTAGCAGCCACACAACAAGAAGACACCTAGTGGTTGATAGCTAATCAGGAGCACAAATCACCAATGTGCATGGAACTAACTGAGGGAATAACTAGTGCTCATGTCAAAAGCATAGATGAACTTGAGTAGGTCCGTCGCCAACTTCCAAACCTTAACCTGAAAACATCTATTGGGGGAAGCTGGAAATTCCTAAAAAATTCAAATTCAAACAATCATTTTGATAAGATGTTGTTTGTCAATGTGCAACAAACCAAACCTTACCATGAATCTAGAATGGTCAGTGCACATAATACCTCTAAGAAGGGACGACCGTGCTCATTATTTTAGATTTCCTCCTCCCAACTTAGTCATGGAGGAGATGGCCACCTTTGCTAATCAATCAAGGCCCTTAGTCCATTTTTAAGTTTTTGTTTTACACATTTTTGTTTTACAAATTTCTTTAACTTTTCTTGTTTTTGTTTTGCAACATCGTTTATACTTTTTCATTTCTTTGTGTGTTTGTTTGTTTTGTTAGGTCCATCACCTAATAAGTGCTCTTGATGTAGGTATGAACTATATTCTATTGATTGCTAATGTTTGGTTTTTACCTTTGAGTTATAACGTTGATACTAAGGTATGGTTCTTTTGATATAATAGGCAATGAATCTACATCATCCATGCATCCATGAATTTCTATGGTCTCTCTTGGCTTGGAATTGTATGGTCCCTTTCTTTAAATAATAGAATTATTAACGAATTGGTGACTGGGTATTTCTTAGATTAAGGACTCAAAGATTGAAAAGGGTGTGACTTCAAGGGGATTTGATGCATTCGTGTTGGCTATTCTCTTAGGTGCTTTGATGTTTTCTTCTTGGGTTTGCCTTACCATTCTGATGTTGCTCCATTATCAAGAAGTTGAGCTAATAAAAATAATAAGTCTTTGCATGGTGTGGTTGTCATGCAAAAAAAGAAAAAAAAAGAAAAAATAGAGAGAAGTAAGAATTCAAAGCACACCCCTTAGAAAAAATAATCATCTAGGCTACAAGCACTGGTTATGGAACTAAACAAACATGTTCCCTCTAACTAAGGCCCTTTCTTGCTTCCTACTCTTTCCCTTCTCGTTACTTTGGAATGGTGGTGACTCTTTGGTGGAAGCATTCTTGCTATTTCAAGTGGATGGATTGGTCAAGTGTATTAATGCGAAGTCACTGAAATTGGATTGTTTAAGGCTAGATTTGGAATGAGATCTACTAAGTCACATTAACCATACGTGCACAAGGGGCTGTACACCACCTTGTTCTTGGGACTCTATTCCATTCTCTTCTCTTCATCAGTCTTTCTCCATGTTCCACCTTATTATCGGTTGTATTAGTAGTTTATATTTTGGTTGATGCATTTTTTTCTTTTTGGTAAACTCTTGTGGTTAAATACTTTAACTCTTGCTTCCAAATGACATTTCGAGAGCCTATGGACTCTTTGAATGTGGGATTATCAGGGCATTAAAGGTAGGAGCTTGCTTTGGGGAGGACCCATTGACATTCCTATTTGGTGCATCAGTTAACTTCTTTTCCTTAAACATTTTCACAATCACCATTTTTTTGTTCATTATCACCTTTGACATCTATTTTATTAGCGTTGCCATTTTTTCTTTTTCTCCATCTTTCTTATTCCTTCTATTTTTCATTCTATCGCTACTGGAGAATCGCTCTTAGTCATGGGGGTCTTGGTCCAATATTTTCAATTTTCTCCTAAACCCTACACCTTGGATAGTCACCAGTGTTATATCTCCAGAATCCATATTAGCCATATCATAACTCAGCCAATGGAATGTACACCAAGGCAAGGTATCAACTGCATTGTGATTTATTTATCCTTACTAATATGAGATTGTGTTATGTGTGCAGATGGCAATCATACAGTAATGGACTAGAGCTAGAGAAAACACTTAGGATGGACTAGTGGTGGAACAGTTATGCAAGGAACAAGATTGATGGCACATTTATGGACAAACAATGGAAGGCACTATTTTGGCATCGGCAACAACACATTTTCTTCTCTCTTCTTTCTTCCCTCTCAGCTGCCAAATAAAGCTGAATGTCAAATGTATATCGTGTTCACTCTTGTCATGAACAATAATATTGTCATGTATTGTAATGTTGATCCATTCACATGTCACCCCATTCACCACTAGTGTCATTCAAGTCAATAATCCCATACCTTCCCAATATTTTTTAAGGAATTTAAGGATGAGTTTTCATTCAGTCATGGAGGTATGATGAGCTGCGATATCGCGTACGTGATATCTCATATGCGATATCGCGTATGCAATATCGCGTCCTGCCTCAATTTCTATAAATAAGAGGTGGCTTCCCTTGTTCTAGGGAGTTAGACTTAGACCCATAGCAAAACTCTTGCAATTTTACCATTCCAGAGTTAGAATAATTCTTGTGTGCCCATAGTAGGAGTCCTAAAGTGAACAGATCTTTATTCGAGCAATTTGTACCTGAGAACATATTTGTGTACAACAATAAAGATGAACTTTATAATAAACCTTGCAGCATACAGATTATGCTAAATAGTAATTAATTATTATTGAATGTTTAAATTCTTTCCTAGTTAATTAATCTCTCTCTCAATCGTTGACTCTCCTAGTTAAGTACACTCAGTATGACCACTTCAAGCATGTGTGTAGCACTTGGTAACCTAGTAACGATTAGTGTTTGGTAATCCTAGCAGCCTTACACTGGTTCAAGATGTGTGCGGAAAGTGGGAACGGATACTGGTGTTAGAAACAGTTAGAACTTAGTTAGTGAATAGTTAATGAAAGTTAGCCATTTAGTTCTCTTTACCTTCCCCTATTAGCATAAGAAATTAAAAAGATAAAAGTTATAAAAATCATATACCTCAAGCTTACTTAACCATACAACTTTGACAATACAAGTAAGTTTGGGAAGACAACGATTGATTAACCTTGAGTGTTCCATTAGGGCACGTAAGCACTTAGTCCTTGGAGTTCAACCGGCTCGCGTGTGAAATACTTGTATTCGTATGGTTGGGTGTAGGGGTACCTCACCACTCATCAATAGTAACATCATTTAAGAACTCATGCTTTAGCTACAATCTCTAATGTAACCATCTTTAGTTTATTTCTTTTTCATTTGCAAAAATCCTTTAGCAAAAAGTGAAAACCTGAGAGATTGCTTTTGAAATAGGGCAAGATTTGATCTTTTTCTTATTGTAGGCTGAGAGTTTCCAAAATTGGTTATAAGAATGAAAATTTAAAAGGAATAATTGGACCTTCTTTTTATGTTACTTTAGACTTTCACCTCTCTTCATTGCTTCTCTATTATTGTACTTTAAATTTTTCTTATCATTTTAAATATATCTTCCTTAGAATGTCTAACATCACTCACATATTGCTCACTTGGTTAGGTAAAATACAACATTTTTCAAAAACATGTTAAAGGATAATTTTAACCATTTTAGTGCATGCTTTAGCTAATTGAACAACTCCTTACTAAGAAATACTTTAAAGTGAAATTTCTTTATTAAACATAAAATTTTCATAAATCTTTATAACTCTTCACAATCCACTAGAATTGAACATATTATTAAATTTTTTAAATCAAGAGTCTTAGCACTAGGTTAATACCTCATCATTAGATAATTTTATTAAAGATTACATATTATAGATATACAAGTTACTAAAGAACAATTAAAAAATTTGGGAAGATATTGAAAGAGTACAAAAAGCTTGTCTTCTTGATGGAGTTAAAAAATCAATGTTATTATATGGATGTGATTTATTAACTTTAGAAGCATAAGCCTTATGTCAATTCATTACATACACTCATAACTAGTGTATCTCAAGGTAAGACAAATTTTCTAAAGTAGTTCTTGAGGATTTGTGAGACCATGGTTAGTATTTTCAAGGGATACAATGGTGGAGAAAATAGAATATCTCTTGGGAGGATATGTAGCAAAATCCTAAGCATATTCCCTGATGAGTCAAGCAAAAGATTTTAACATAAATGTGTTCTAATGTGAAAGCTAAGAGAAAATTTTATTAGACCACATTAGATCTAATAAACTATATGTAAAATCTCAATATCTCTTAGCTATTATTCCAATGAAGTATTTAAATGCTATTAATAAGCTTCTCTTAAGTTCTCATCATCTTAGAATTGAAAGAGGAAGATGAATTCAACTCCCCCAAGAAGAGTACATTTGTAGGTTATGCAAATTAGGTATTCTTGAAGATGAGATAAATGTGTGTCTTTTTTGTGCTATGATTACCCATTTAAGACAACATTATAATGTTATAGCAAAAAACCTGTATGATTTATTTTTGATGCCCCCATTGGTGCTTGATCAATTTGTAGAATCTATATTTTTTTTTCATAAAAATGTAACATATGTTCAATATATCCTATGGGTCTTTGAACAAAATAAAGCTTCATTTCATTTTATTTCATAGCAACAAAGTATGATTTATCTTAATTAAACTATTACTTAATAATTCTTCTACTTGAACATAAATTTGATTAACTCTTGAAAGCATAAACATGAGATGCTATCATCCATGATGCTTTGCCCATGTTCATTTTCTTACTATTGCCAAAGCATCAAAATGTTTCTTTGGATCTAAAGTTCTATAAAATAAATAAATCCTTTTTAAGAATGTATGTAATAAAATGATATTTAATATCAATATCTTTTTTGTTAGGAGGGACCACCACTTAGAGTGAGGTAAAGTGCTTGTTTCTCAAGTTGTAAGACCTAGGTTTGAGCCTAGGTGTAGCCACTCAAAAGAGATTAATGTTTTGCTCATTCACTACCTTCCTAAGACACTGATTTAATGAGATAAGCATTGACCCTATAGGTTATGAACCTTTTTTTAAAAGTTTTATTGTCAAGATAAACATATTCTATCATATAATAAGTTATATCTACTTTATATTATGTACAAATGTAAAAATTTACACACCCATCATATCTACTTACATGTTTCTTTTAAACGCATATACTTTATAGCAAGCCAATGTCTCCATCCATAATTAGTTTTATATTTATTAATAATACTAGCTATGTATGGAATAATATTTGGTGGAGTACATAATATAGTGTAGGTTATTAAACAATAGAAGAAGTATGAGGACTATCTTTTACTTTTTAAAAATTTTTGATCATTGGGACAATCTTCATTAGAAAATAAAAAATGAGAACCCAAAGGAGTATGGATAGATTTAGTATCTAATATGCTAAAATGATTTAATGTTTTTCTAATACATAAACTTTAACTTGGACATAGTTTTTGTTCTACCTTTATAAATTTTCATCAAATGTTGTGAAGAGCTTGTTTCAAATCATATAAACTTCTCTTTAATCAACATATATGATGAGGTATATTTTAATGAATAAATCCTTCCATCTAAGCCATGACAGTGATAGATGGCTCAAGTTGTTAGCTCATTGTTTTGTTAGACAAGAGGTTCCTAGTTTGAGTTGCACTTTAGTCATCATTATATTCCTTTGTAAGTCTTTTAACATATTATAGTCTATATATCTTAGGATGTACTTCTAGTCATTCTTTAGAATATTGAACTCCTCCTACTCTCTTCTTTTTATCTAAATCATATAAGGTTCTTCATCTAAGTATTCTAACTCTATAGCTAAATTAGTCTAACTATTTTGTTAAATTATCTTAATAGAGGTACTTAACTTACTCCAATTAAGGTAGGAACTCAACATGCCTATTCAATCCCATCCCCATCCATGATGAAGTAGGTCCATTAACATACAATATATGGTGATGAATGTATACAATTTTTAGTAAACTAGTTTGAAAATTTCTTTTGGAGTGATGGTAAAGTGCTTGTTTCTTGATGAGTGGTAAGGTACCCCTACACCCAACCATATGAATACGAGCATTCATGCGTGATCCAGTCAAACTCTAAGGATTAAGTGCTTATGTGCTTACATAGAACAAGGATGGGTTATGCAATCGTTGTCTTCCCAAGGTTACTTGTAAGGCACAATTGTATGGTTAAGTAAACTTGAGGTATATGATTTTTATGCTTTTTATGTTTTATGGTTTTGGTGCTTAAAATAGGAAAATGAAATAATTTAGTAACTAATTTTATTTAACTAATCAACTATTCTCTAACTAGTCCTAACACTAGCATTCGTTCCCACTTGCCGGACACATCGTGAACCAATGTAAGACTACTAGGATTATCAAACGCTAATCATTACTGAGTTACCAAGTGTTCCACGTATGCTCAAAGTGGTCATGCTAAGTATGCTAATTCATTGATAATTAACAATTCAATGTAAATAACATTGATTAACTATTGAAAGCATTGAATAATAGTAAATAACATGAAATGCAATAATTAAGCTATTCTGAATGTTGCAACATTTATCATAAAGTTTGTCTTTCTTTCTAGTCATAAGGTGTGCTCAGGTACACAATGCTCAAATAAAAATTTGTTCACTTTATGACTCCTACTACAGGCACTCAGAAATAATTCTAACTCTGGAAGGGAAAAACTGCAAGAGTTAGACTAAGGTACTAAAAAACTAATACCAACCCAAGTGTCCCAGTCTCTTATTTATAGGCAATGAGATAGGCTCTGACATTGCATGTCTAATATCGTGTATTTGATATCAGGGATCCAACATCAAGGGTTTGATATCATGGCTCATCATACCCCCATGATTGAATGAAAACTTGTCCTCGAGTTCCTTACAAAATATTGGGAAGGTATGGGATTATTGACTGAATGACAACTAACAGTGACATGGAATGACAAAATCATGCCCTTTATGCCCTAAAAAACCCACAAACCAAAGAGTCTGTAGGCTCTTGGAATGACATATAGAGACAATTATTAAGAATTCAACCACAAGAATTTACCAAATAATAACAATGCATCAACCAAAATATAGACTAATCATAAAATTGCCAATGAGGTGGAATATTTGGAAGAAATATGGAAAGAGAAGAGAGAATGGAATGGGATCCCAAAATCAAGGTTGTGTAAAGTCCCTTGTGTATTGTGTGGTTAAGGTAACTTAATAAAATTCATTACAAATCCAAATTAAAACTAACCACATCCAGTGACCTCACATCAACACACTTGACCAACCCATCCTCCTAAAGCAACAAGAATGCTTTTACAAAGAAACTACCATTCCAACAAGAGAAGAATAGAGAAGCAGGAAGGGAGAAAGGGCCTTAGTTAGAGGGAATCTTCAGGCATGGGTGACATGTCTTTGTAGTGCCATAACCAGTGCCTGTAGCCCATGTTCTTTTATTATGTCTAAGGAGTATGCTTTGAATTCCGACCAAGTTTTTTTTTTGAGTGAGAACCACACCATGCAAAGACTTATTTGATTTAGTTAACTTCCTGATATTGGTCAATAGCGGAATGATGGGGACCCATGAAAAACATCCAAGTACTCAAGAGAATGGCCAGCACAAATGCGTTGAATCCCCCTTGAACTCACACCCTTTTCAACCCATTTGAATCTTTCCTTGGTTTGAAGAATTCTAAGCCACAAACTCATTAATAAGTTTGCTTAGAATACAGTTCCAAAACCAAGGGAGACCATAGAGTTGAGTGGATGAATGGATGACATGGACTCATTGCCTATTTTATCAAAAGAAACCATATCTTAGCATCACATTGAAAGTCAAAGGTAAGAACCAAAAATTAGCAATCAACACTATTATAATACAATCCACCATCATGAGCACTTATTATATGACAAGTGAGAGTAAATCAAACAAAATGTAATATAAAAAGAAATAGTAAAAATGTTAACAATGGTGTAAAAAAAAACAAGTAAATATGAAAAATGTGTAAAAAACATGTGCAAAAACAAAAAAATACAAAAGAAACTTAGGGCTTAGAATAACTAGCATTGGTGGCCATCTCCCCCACAACTGAGTGAGAAGGAGGAGATCTAAAATAATGAGCAGGGTTGTCCATCAATAGAGGTAGTGCTAGAAGTGGCCGTTTTGGGCTTGTGGAAAGGTTTGGTTTACTGGATGTTGACCAATAATTTCTTATCCAAGATTCCATGTTTATAGATCATCATGGCCCTTGAAGGAAAATTTTCATGAATGATATAAGGTCCTTCCAATAGCATTTGAAATTTAGTTCGTTATGGCACATGTGCGGGATTCCAATAAAGAACCCTATCTCCTAGTTGATATTTGACTTTTCTAATTTTGAAGTCATGATGTTGTTTGTTGAAGGCCTTGTGCAATTTGTTGGATGATAGAGCAGCTAATCAATTTTCATCTACCAAGTTAAGATTCATTAACTGTTCTTTCTATGCTAGACTAAGGTCAAGGTGAAGGTAACATGTTGTAGATAGTGTACGAAGATCTGCTTGGATAGAAAGTGTTGGAAGTTTACTATACACTAACTCATAGGGAGAGTAGCCTATAGGGAGTTTTGATGTGGAGCAGTATGCCCAAAGAGCATCGTTCAATTTGGTGCTCCAATCTCGCCTATATTTGCTAACGGTTCATGTCAAGATTTTTGTGATTTCCCTATTGGTGACTTTGGCTTGACCATTCACTTGAGGATGATATGGTGTAGTCAGTTTATGCTTGACACCTAAGCGTTGCATCGAATTTTGAAAAGTCACACCTGTAAAATGTGTACCATTATCAGAAATATGTGCACGAGGCATGCCAAAATTTTTTATAATTTGTTGTTGAACAAATCTTGCAATGGTAGATGATGTATAGTCGATAACAATGATTGCTTTTGCCCACTTTGTAAAATAGTCAACAGCAACAATAATGTATAATTTTCCATTGGACATCAGCGTAATAGGCCCCATAAATTCAATACCCCATATGTCAAAGGGTTCTAAGGATTGAATCCATTGTTGTGGACCCTCCATTCTAGTAGTCATTCCCCCATCATGTTGGCAGCACTAAAAAGATTAGAAAAAATGATGGGCATCCCAAATAATGTAGGCCAATAATATCCTACAAGAAAGATTTTAATGGTTGTTTATTTCCTAGTGTAATGACCCCCACAAAGGCCCTCATGAGCATCTTGGAGAATTCGCAATTGATCTACATCTAGAACACACCATCGAACGAAGCCATCAGAACATACCTTGTAAAGATGTCCATTAATTTCCATGAAATGTTTGACTCGATGGAGAAACTATTGTTTCTTTTTAATGTCCAAGCCTTGTGGTGTTTCTTGTGTGAGAAGATAGGTGAGAATGCTACTATACCAATTTGTATCTATGGGTGATTGATTATTTATTACACTTGCAAAGAGGAGTTCATTAGGAAAACGATTAGAAATTGGATATTTTTCCTCTTTGTTGTCCCATCACAACTGAGATAAATGATCAAAAACTAACATTCTCGATGCCTTTACGATCACTCATCATAAGATCAAACTCTTGCAAGATCACGAGCCATCGTATGATGCAAGGGTTCACCGTTGGTTTATTCATAAGGAACTGAATTACACTATGATCTGTGTGTACAAATATTTTATAACCTAATACATAGTGCCTAAATTTTTCTAGTGTAAACATCACAACCATTAATTATTTTTCTATTGTGGTGTAGTTCAGTTATGCACTAGTAATACTTGCACAGTGAATGTAATAGGGATGTTTTTGTCATCTAACTATGTAAGTACAACTCCTAAAGAAAAATTGGATGCGTTAGTCATTATATGAAATGGTTTGGACCAATTAGGAGCTTTTAGAATGGATGTTCCTACTAGCTTTTTCTTCAAGGTTTGGAAAGCTAGCTAACATTACTTGGTCCATTCAAAGGTTTCATCCTTTTTTGTTAATTTTATCAATGATTTTTTGATCTTTGAAAAGTTCTTAATGAAGCATCTATAATAGTCCATATGTCCAAGGAAAGATCGTATGTCTTTTATGATTTCAAGTTGATGAGTGATTCCTTCGATGACTTTAATTTTCTTAGGATCCACCTCAATCCCTATTTGTAAACTTTTATGCCCTAATACAATGCTCTCTTGGACCATTAAGTGGCTTTTTTGCCAATTTAACCTTAGGTTGGTTTTAACACATCGTTTCAGTACTTTCTCTAATCGGTCCAATGCTTATTCAAAGTTCACTCCATAGGTAAAGAAATCATCCATAAAAACCTCCACACCATTCCCCATTTACTACTAAAATATACTAAGAACCAGATGTTGAAATGTTGTTGTGGCATTGCACAAGCCAAACAACATCTGCTTATATGCATATGTCCCCCAAGGACTTGTGAATGTACTCTTGACTTGGTCTTTTGATGCTATTTGAATTTGGTTGTACCCCCTGTAACCATCTAGAAAACTATAATAGCAATGCCTTGCAATGGTATCTAAGACTTGGTTAAGGAATGGCAATGGGAAATGGTCTTAAAATGTTTCCATGTTTAGCAACCTAAAGTCTATACACACCCTCCATTCACCTCCCTTTTTAGGCACAATGACTAATGGACTAGCCCGTTCACTATTAGCAATGGAGTAGATGAACCTAGCCTTTAGAAGTTATTCAATTTCTTCTTTAACTACTTGTTTAAGCTTTGGGTTCAGTTGTCTTTGCAGTTGTCATTGAGGCTTCATAGAGGGGTCAGTGTAGATTCTATGTTGGCATATTCTAGGATCAATTTCGGTTAATTCGAGATATGACTAAGCAAAGGCTTTTGACCATTTTTTTACTATCTTTAGCAGTCTTTCTTTTTATTGAGGAGCAAGCTTAGTGTTAATGATTACCGGTTTTTCATTCTTAAGAAATTTATACTCTATACTAGTTGGCAATGGTTTTAACTCAAGGTGGTCTTACTTAAACTTTTCAGGGATTTTCAACTTTCCCCTATTGATATTTTCAATGTCAAGACTTGGAAGTTGGCAATGGACTTGCTCTAATGTATCTATGCTATCGATATAGGAACAAGTCAAGCTCTCAATTGGTTCTATGCATAAAGTTGAATTGCTCTCTTTGTCAGCTATCAACCACTGGGTGGCTTCTTGTCTTGTGGCTACTACATACATGCATCTTTGTATGTCAGTTATTTGTGTACACTGGTTGCATGTAGGTAACGTTAAGCATTGTACAAACCAGGACTTCTACACGCAGTTACACTCTCTGTCACTATATGTGATGCATAGAACGTTTTTCTTCTCGATCTTTCCAAATGTATTTTCTTTTCATATTTCTAGGGAAAGATCACGTATTCCTAGGTGTGCATCAATCATACTTAGCCATGCTCTTCCCATTATGATTGGGAAGTCCCCCTTACAGTTGTTAACTTGGATAACTAGAAAATCAGTTGGATACGACCATCCACAAATAGTGGTGACAATGTTCTCCACTAGTCTTAATGGGACAGTGATGGACTGGTCGACCAACTCTAAACGAATGTTACTCTTTTTTAGCTAAGGCAGGTTCCAGCCTTTGTACATTTCTTAAGAGATTAAGTTAACACAAAAACTTGAGCCCAAAAGACCTTTGCAAGGCTTATTCCCAGTGATTTACAAATATATAAGAGGACTTCTAGGATTAGAGAATTTCCTAGGAAGATGACCAACTTTAATCTAATCAGTGATGGCGTGAGTTAACATGACAGTGTGCATGGAGTGTGGTTTTTGGTTCGAAGGAAGCTCTGAAGATTCGAATGATGGTGAGGCATTTGGAGGATTAGCTGCTTGTGGTTGTAAGGACTTGGTTGGACTGTTGGTTCTAAAGAAAGGTCTTTTCTTTGATCAGTTGTTTGAACCAACAGTAGGTTGAGGATTGACAACCCTTATAGCATTATGTTGCTATAACTAGGTAGGAAGCTCACCTTGCATAGTTGGAGCAGGTGGTAATGGAGCTAAGGGTGGAAGAGGTGCAGTCAGATGAGAAGGATAGTACGTATGTGGAACATCATTCCTAGGAGAAGGAGTTCTATAGTACTTGTGGGTCTGGTAGTGAGGTTGAAGAGCAACATGACTAGTAGAGTCACGTGGAGAGATTAGTTGTTGAATGTAACACATGTATGGGTTAGGTTGATGATAAGGATAATGTTGACGCGGTGGTGGCATTCTCCATGATTATGGGTGTTACCACCATTGATACTATTCATTCTATTGTGGTGGAGCTCCACTTGGATAATATGTCAAGCATTGGTGGAACTACCTTGGGTTACCTTGGGGATAAAGTAACCTTCTGGGTGTTTTCCGTCTATTTAATCGTGGATTTAATGCATATACCCTAGACTCTTGTAGATGTGACACCACTTGGCAACATCCCTTAGGATGGTCATATTGGAAAATTTCACATTCTTCATCATTTTCCATGTCTAAATCCACAACCTCTTTAATGACGGAAACTTTGCCCTTACCTTTGTTATGTGTATACTCAGCTTCTTTCTTTTCCCTCCTCTCTTGATCACTACTTGGTTCTCTAGACTCCTCTATTATTTTCAGAATAGTTTGAAGTTTATCATCTAGGGAGTTCCACATTTGATCGACCTTTGCCGATACTTTTGATGCAAATGTTTGGATGGGAAAACTCTTTCTATTCACCATCTCTTCAAGTGGTGATTCTTCCTCATCTTCACAAAATCTAATTTCCTTCTTTCAAAGGGAAGGATCTTTGTTGTATTCCTCCACACTTTCTATTTTCCTCAACTCACCTTCCTCCTTAATAACTTGCTTCAATAATCTTTGTATTTGATGGGCTCTCAGCTTAAATAGCCTTCCTTGGGCATAGTTTCCAAGGGTTCCTCACATTTCATACCTAAGCCCATCTACGAGATGGTGTAGTTATTCCTTCTACACGAGTAACCATGGCCAGGATAATGATGTAACAATGAATAATACTGGTCCATGGTAGCATCCAAGGATTCATGTCCTGCTTGTTTCCATCCTTGGATTTTCTTACGTATGTTGGACACCTAGGAGTACATTTGATACTTATCGTTGAATAGTTCTAACATGGTACTCCATCGACAAATGGATTCCGATTTTAAGGACCAGTACCAACTTTCTGCTTCCTTGATTAGTGTCTATGGAAACAACTTTAGATTTTGCCCCTCATTTTTTATATTTTGCAAGGCACATGCATCGTGGAATGCTTGTAGATGATTTTGAGGATCAGCATTGTATCCCCCTTCAAATCAAGGAATGTTATTCATGTCTAGTCTTTTGATCCTGTTGTCCTTATGGTGCCTTGTTGGAATCTTTACGACCTTTGTTATATCTAACATACTTCAAGTGACGAGTTCATTGTGATAATGCTGTCTATGGCGTCTATGATGCCTATGCTATTCCCTACTCTCCCTTATTTCATGATGTGTCTCTCTAGAATGCCCTTGTCCCCTTTCTTGACTATTTTGTTGGTGATTTCTACTTTTCTTACCATTTTCCTCATAGTCTTTTCCTTTGTGACTACGTTCAAATCCCAAAGAAGAGGGAGAAGAAGAAGATGGAGGTGAAGAGAAAGGAGGATTGGCACCATGGTCACACTTGTCACCTTCTCTTTGGTGGTCACAGTCGCAAGTATGGTTACAATTGGAATGTCTGTCATTGTCATGCGTTCACACTCCTTTTTCAAATCCTTTATATTCGTTAGTATCAGAACTTGGGTTATGAATAGTTGAGTGAAGATTCTAATATACAATTCCTTGACCGAAGTCAAAGAGGGGAACATCATTTTGTGGCAAACCTCCTGAGGTAGGTTCACCACTCTCATTTTCACTTAGGACATATGGGACATCCTGAGACTACTTCCCTTTCTTGGATTCGTAATGTCTCTCCTATTGCAAATCCCTCTGACATTGTGCCTTCGTGGGTCGGTAATCTCTCAAATCTTGTTCATGCACAACGTACTCCGATTGTAAGTGTTGCATACCAATTCATGTGAGAGTACAAGGAAGCATGCTTGGGATTAAGTGATCGGGAGGTAACACTATGTTACCTTCTAAATCACACCATCACAGTTGTTCATCTTGGTGGAGGATAAATGTAAATTTTGGTATATACTCATCAGGATGAGCATATACTATGTGAAACTGTTGGGGCACTAGTGGATCATCATGTGCACTCCGCTTCCGATTGTTCATTGTGTTGGACCTAGTCGATGAAGCACTCTCATAAGAAGAAGAAGACATAATTGATTATTCAGTGTGCAGTACTCTTTTTCGCTGATTGTAGGATAACTAACCCTAAGGGTTCGTTCCAACAATGGAAGAATTTTCCTAAGTTCTAATCAGTGCACAGACAACAAAATCCCTAGCAATGGCACCAATGATGAGTGACAAGGTACCCCTACACCCAACCATACGAATATGAGTGTTCACGCGCAATCTAGTCGAACTCCAAGGATTAAGTGCTTATGAGCTTACACAGAACAAGGATGGGTTATGCAATTGTTGTCTTCCCAAACTTACTTGTAAGGTACAATTGTATGGTTAAGTAAACTTGAGGTATATGATTTTTATGCTTTTTATGTTTTATGATCTTGGTGCTTAAAATAGGAAAATGAAATAATTTAGTAACTAATTTGATTTAACTAATCAACTATTCTTTAACTAGTCCTAACACCAGCATCCATTCCCACTTGTCAGACACATCCTAAACCAATGTAACACTACTGGGATCACCAAACGCTAATCATTACTGGATTACTAAGTGTTCCACGTATGCTCGAAGTGGTCATGCTGAGTGTGCTAATTCATTGATAATTAACAATTCAATAAAAATAACACTGATTAACTATTGAAAGCAACGAATAGCAGTAAATAACATGAAATGTAATAATTAAGCTATTCTAAATGTTTCAAGGTTTATCATAAAGTTCATCTTTATTTCTAGTCACAAGGTGTGCTCAGGTACACAATGCTCGAATAAAGATTTGTTCACTTTATGACTCCTACTACAGGCACTCAGAAATAATTCTAACTCTAGAAGGGAAAAATTGCAAGAGTTCAGCTAAGGGACTAAAATACTAATACCAACCCAAGTGTCTTGGTCTCTTATTTATAGGCAACGAGACAAGCTTCGACATCGCATGTCCGATATCGCTTTGATACCTCTGATATTGCGTATTCGATATCGAGGGTTTGATATCAGGGATCTGATATTGGAGGTCCACTATCATGACTCATCATTTCTTAACTTGAATACCTAAGTTTGAGCTTGGGCTCTTTACCAAGTTGATAAATAATAATAATAATAAAGCTAGCATAGGCCATGGCTTCTATATTACGATTTATAGCTCATTTAGCATGATTCATACTTATTACTCAATATATAGTAATTAATGTATAAAATCTAGTTTGAAAATTTCTTTTGGAGAGATGGTAAGGTGCTTGTTTCTTAACTTGAATACCTGAGTTTGAGCTTGGGCTCTTTACCAAGTAACCAACCACATTACCCTTTAGTTCTAAAATTTCTTTTGCAAACATTTTGTGATACATAAATGTGTAGCTCACTAAAATCAAGAAATTAAATTTTCATTTATAAAATTTCTTTTACAAAAATTTTATTGTACATAGATATGTAGCCCATTAAAATTAAGAAATTAAATTTTTATTTACATTCATTAAAATACTTTCTGAAAATTCCTTTTTACAAAATTTTTTTAACATAATTTGCCGTCGTCAACTAAAAGTCCAGCCTATCACCTGTTAAAAATAGCCGTCTCTCCCTGACTAAAAGCTTGCTTTGAAAAATTTGGCCATGTGATTTTACTCAACTTTTCGATCCATAACAATTCTATTTCTTTATGTTCTGCTTCTGTCAAAGTTCGCAGCACCGCAACAATTCCATTTCTTATAGTTTTAAGCTAAAAGTTATATTATAGGAGATAAAATAATGTAAGCTATGTGATTTCAAAAAAATCGAGTTGGAAAAAACCAGCTGTGACCGGTGGCTAGCATAACAATTGGTAAGGATGACACGCACAAATCGAGTACCACCATTAAAAAATGAACAGGACCTTCTCAACTTGGCCAGTATAATATTCCTCACCGAGATGCAAAGGATAAAACCATAGATGAAATCATTAAAAACTGGGATCCAATCGGTAAATTGGCAGCCTTTTTGATAAATCGGGCAAGAAAAATTTGAATAAAGCAGTTATATTCACAAGTAGCTGCATTTTCCAAATTTTTTTATCTAAGAGCTCAGTTAGAGTAGAAAATCAAATAAAGAAATTTTAGTTTTCCTTTGGCATTAGATTAGTAATAAATAATATATTAAACTTAAAAAATCAATAAATTTATAATACTATTTATTATATTAAATGTCCCATGCGATTTTGAATGGGCTAAAATATTGCATTGGGATATATTACAGATGTGATTAATGATAGATTTCTCAAACTGGATAAAACATCACATGGAAAAGATAAAACACTATGAGCATTTCCAAAAGTATTATTATCCATGTATATTTCATATTTCAATAAATAAGGTCCTAGGAAGGTTGTCAGATGAGCGAAAGCGTAACCTCTCTTACCTGCGCCCGCCCACGCCCACGCCCACGCCCACGCTAGTATAATGTAAGTCTTTGATATAAGAAATTAACAAAGTAATAGTCCTTTAGCTAAAATTTAAACAAGTACGTGACTGCATGCAGAATAGTACAAGCAAACTCATCTACTCTGCAAGTTCCACGTGAAGGCTTCCCAACTTCACTGAGAAGAGAGAACGCATGAAATGAAACAACAAAAGGTTCAAGGCTAAGCCGATTTAAATGAAGAATGTTTAAGAGTCCAGGTCCCGTGAAAATTTTGTAATTATTTTTTATAGTATTGTCACCAAGAGTTGCGGCGCCCTGCAAGGTGAACGTCACTGCGCGCATGCTTTTACCAAAACATCGTGAATTCCAAGGCAAGATTGCGGGGATTATGCATATACTAGCTGCGCGATTCATCCAACGCAGAAAGTTCAAAGCAGAACACTGTAAACTGGATTTAAAAACCAGTTTAGGTTTTAATTATTGAACAGAAAGATCAAATATGGTGAGATAAAGCAGGAAGTTTTTTGCTGCACAGATTTTGCGGTCACGGCGCCCCCCATTATAGGCCGACGAGCAATAGTGACGCACCGGAACAGATGAAGCAGTTGCATATAAAATACATAGCCGCTGTATAAAAAATTCCATTGCATATACAATCTATACATTCAGTGAGGAAGTCAGGAAGGTAATGTTTTCGCCCACTTGCAGCACTGATATAGCCACCATTTTGAGCAGTAGGCAACAATGGCGGGAGTAGACCTCATGAATGCGGCTGAATTCTCTGATAGTATTCCCACATTTCGATATCGTTAAAAAGCCACTCACCGGCAAGAAAGGTCTGTAGCACAAATGCACTTAGATGCAGGGCTCTTTGCCTAACAATTTCTATCAATCCTGCTTTGGTGGACTTTTTTGTTCACTTCCGTTTGTCCGTTTTTGCATCTGACTTGTTCCACAAAATTCTGCACTTTTTTGAGACCTATTGTTAAATTTCTCTGGCAAAGCAAAGGTAAAGCTACAGTAGCAACTTTATTTCGACCATTAGAATTAATTAGGAAAGGCATGATCCAAACCTGGATGGTCCAATTGTCGAGAGAGTATGAGGATCAATTTCATATGGATGACCCCCTTCCCAAAGGCACATCAACTTGCCAGACCAATAAAGCACACTCGTATTGGCCACGTTCTTCATGATTTTCATGTTGCCAATCCCCTCTCCGGATTTCAATACAGAGAATGGCCCCCTGTATGTAAATCTCCAGCCATCTTTCTCTGTCATGTTCTGTCGTCTTTGCTTCTGTCTCCACATATCTGCATTAGTTCCAGCAAACCCACAAATCAAACATAACAGAACATAACTTCACTAGAAAACATAACAGATATGAACATCGTAAATCAAAACTCAGATCATTTATAACATACGCTGAAAGCACAAACTGCCTAGATAAACCCAAAGATCGTTCATAACAGACCCACAAGACATCAATTCATGTAGAAGAAAAAGACGCTGGAGACTCATTGTAGATTAAACTTGAGAAGGAGATTTTACCGGGCAGAGTAAAAAACAGAAGAAGATGAGATCCTGAATTTTCTAATATAGCCATGGCCATCCAAGGGATGAACAGAGGAGCCATGATCATCCTCAAACAAACCTGGTCCTGCAAGAAAATAAGCTCCTTCAACATCATCAGGAAATTTGCCCTCCACTACTCTCAAGTGAACTTCCTCCACCACTTCACATCTCTGAGACACAAACAATCTCTGGTAATCCCAGAATGCTTCAATGATCTCCTCTTCTTCTTTCTGAACATGAGTCTTAGCTTTTGGGGTTGTTACTCTTCTCATTTTTAAGCTTGTAGCGGAAGCATCTTCTGGTCCTGTAGTTGTTTGACTTCTCTCACTTCTGATTCTGTGAACTGCACGGTTTTGAACCCTGAACAAATTCACTCTCTTGCTCTTGGAGATTATATTAGACGGCACTTCTCTCAGATGGACTTTTACAGACAGAAAATCCCCACATCCATGGAACAAAACAGAAGATATTCCCATTTCCAAGAACCTCGAAGCATGTCCCAAGGGTACAACACGGTCACTATATATAGTTTGCTCATAAGGACTAGCGGTATTGGGATTATCAGATGCTGAATACCGCATAGCACCGTATAGTTCTAACAAACTCCTAAAAAATCATCACCAGCTAATCACTATGCTTCGGGATTCAGATATTCAGGAATGAAACAGGAATTTTTTTCCAGAGGTTCCTGATTATTCTGGCAACGAGTGGGTTCTGTTGTCCAGTGGTGAAAGCGTCATCTGGTCTGCTTGGTAATTTTATCCAAAAGGCATAAAGTGCTGTATGAATTATTAAATTCCGAAGGAAAAGAAATTAAATCTTATTTGGAATTTCTGCCTCTATAATTGGAGTCCTGTTTATCTACCCAAAGAGAGAAATTTGGTGGCCGACAGAGACCAATGTTAAACTCTTGCCGATCCTCATGGCAGTCATGACGGGAGAGATAGTGTTACAGCAGGTTACCAAGGTTAAACTCAAAGTCTCAAACAAGTGCAGAGTCTCTTACACGTGTCAAAGTGGGACTACTTTAGCGAAAACTGCAAAAAAATAAAATAAAATAAAATCCCACACAGCACTGCAGCTGTAATCTGCATAACATCTGCATAACATTTGCAGTTAATGAGAAGTTTTGGCTCAAATCCAGAGATGTGGCAACCGGCAAGGTGGCCACCTGTCCACAGAAATTAGTGCGCTGTGTTGGGTGCTCAGGCCACTATAAAATATAAACAACTATTAAAGTTTACTCGTTTCTTTGGTAATGGGAAATTCGTTCCAAAGCAATGACGCCAAACTGGGTGGAGTTCTCTTTAACGGTAAAATTTCCTGGGATGAACCAAAGAATTTCAATAAACTCCTGATATTTGATACTTTGTCCATTAATACCCGAACATCCAACGCTGCCGAAGTCACGGTAATGTCGACATCAACGCATGATGGAGCATAAAGAAGCATTTAAAAAATAACAAAAAGTTTTGGCCGGATGTGTTCACGATTTTTGGCCGGAAATAGCATTCATCTTGTAATTTGAGGAACGTTGATTGATTGAATAGGAAAGGTTAACAGTTAACAACCGTAGTGCAAGATTGATGCCTCTTTGAATAACTGAAGAGGAAGGGATACAATTTTCAATCTTACCAAATTATTTAAAAGCTTGGAAGTTCAGTCATAATAGATAATAATTAAAATTAGATCCAAAATTCTATGTTAACAAAAAGACAAAATCTAAGCGACGGCTTCTCGGTGTGCTTGAGCTTTCTTAAGTTCCAATTTTTTTGATCAAGTGAAAAAAAAAGGGTATATTAATAAGAAGATGAATAAGATAAGAATCCTGAGTTTTGCACTGTTATATTTTGTTTGAATAATGTCAGGAATTGGGCAGTAACTCATCTATTGCCTTCCGTCTTTCAATGACTTGATCCTCACCCCAAAAATGCATTCCAAGTTGCGTTTCAATTGCATAGTCAATGAACAAATAATAACAAATTAAGAGCTTTCACACTAAACAAAGCATTACGAGTGGATGTAAAGTTTAAACCTTTTTTTTACCGTGGAAAGTTTCAGTCAGTCAAAGTCGACATCTTTAATTCATTTGGTGGCCACCTTAAGACGACAGAGGATGTTATCTTAAAGACTTACGACATAGTTCTCACGTTCGAGGTGTACCATGAATGAAACAATTAATTTCAAATCCAACAGTGCAAATGGTAGGCAAGCAAAAATGCAATAAGATGGCAAGGGCGGTGCTTTTTTTTTTTTTTTTTTTTTTCTGTTGCCTCAAGCAGGTACTCCACAGTTTGTATTGACCTCAAGCAAGCAAAAGTATGGAAGATTTAAATAGTAAATTAAACCAAGACAATGGAGAGCAAAATTGATAAATTCCTACCTTTATCCATCACTAGCCAGGTCCTGAATTTACTGCCTAATCTTTCTCATTAAAGCAATCCAGCTTAAGTTTGTATCCCAGAATGGTTCCGTAAGTGAAATCATTCCTTCTTTATGTTGAGGCCAACCTCATCCATGATGCTAGGCATAGGGCCTTGACCACTAGTAACTAGTATTTTATTTTATTTATAATCCGAGCATTACTAAATTTAAGCATCACATAATTAAGAAAAGTACCACCATAAAATATAGGTAAGTGTTAGATGACAACCCTCCTATGCTTGGCTGGAGCCCTGTTTGAAAAGTTTTATATATATATATATATAAAATCTCGACATAAACCATAAAACTTAAGGCTTATTTTTTTTGTTCATTTTCTTATTTCAGTTTTACAGCGTTGTGGTTAACATGGCAAAGGCAGTTGGCAGTTTAGGGTTAGGGTTTCTTACGTAAGGCCGCTATAAAGAGGGGCAGGATTTGGCAACAAGGGGAGGGACTGGTAGCCAATCTTTCTTTTTGTTCAACTTGCCTCTTGTTGCTGTGAGGGGCGCACATCTCACAGCAATGCACCTATGCGCACATCTCACGGCAACGCACCTGCAGACGCCTGTGATCACCAATAACGTGACAGACAACTGCAACCACACCTTAGGTGCAACCACACCCGCATCTCAGCGACATACAGCAATATCAAAAACGTTTGACATTTTCAATTACAGATATTTAATATTTTCAGCATTTCCAAAAGCATATCACTTTATGCACTAATTTTAAACCTTTTTTTTAAAATGCTTAAACTTTCATTGTTTTATAATTCAAAGCAGTAACATTTCTTTGTTTTTTTCCGCTTTCAGGTAAACCGTTTTCAATCGGGAAACTCTCTATGAGTTTATGCTTACGTGCAATCTACTTGTTAAAATTTGGTAACTGTGTCTACTGCCAACGATGTGCCCTTTTTTGATGTAGTTTAAATTGTATAAGCATTTTAATTCAGATTACTTTGAAATAGTTAACCTTCATTATTATTATTATTATTGTCACATGGCTCTTTGAGCTGGTTTTCGTACCCATATAGGAGATGCCTTAGGCCTATAGTCTCCTAAAACAAGTTTTTACAAGTGCTCAGCTGTCCAAAATTTACAAAATTTACACATCAACACCTTACAATGTTGAGTTCTACCGTTCATACAATATTACATCACTTCCCGGTCTAAACTTTCCGTGTTCCAGACTTTCATTTGTTGACAAGTAGCATAGCTATAGTTCACACACATGACAAATGGAATTGATTTTTCTGGGTGACAAAGTCATTCCTTACGCAATCAGGAGATTAGCTATAATTCACACGCATGACAAATGGAATTGATTTTTCTGGGTGACAACGTCATTCCTTACGAAATCAGGAGATGAGCTTTAGCTCCTGTTGCATAAATTAAGGATTTCGGTCATTAAATTTTTTTTGTCGGTTTTCTGTTAGACTCTGACTTCGTTGGTCCATGACACTTGGATAAGGTCCTTTGAATGTAAATCTTTCAAAGAAAATTGCACTTGGTGTTGAAAGCAATTGGTTCATGTTCAGATATGATTTTTGCTCATGACTCATGACTACTCTGATAAGACTGTTTCCCACTTAGCTTCCAAATTTGGCAAGTGTGATTCCAGGTTTCCAACAATGGAGGTACAATAAACATAAAATAACATAGTTCGGATTTAAAGCTAAACAATCTCGGAGTTTTTACTGTTTAATATTAGCGTAAAACAAAAAGATGGTCTCACAATCGGGCAGAACACCCATTCCGTGACAACAATGGGAGAATGTTGCCAAGCTCTATATGGAATATAATTCTTAGTTTCTGTCCTCTAAATAGAAAATATCGGACACGTTCTTCTGAACTCTGAAGTGATGGCGATTATTAAAACAATACGTTGTAGTAGTTCCCAACATCTCCATAGACATATTTTAGATAAGAATGAGGTGGTGCGTGGGAAGATTGATATTGAAGTATTGATGATAATGGAATCATTAGCCGTCCTTGATAGTGGGATTTATTTATCTTCAAAAGCCCATGTGGGTTTTCATGCATTTAAGAGACGGTGGGGAAAATCTAATAACTCAATAATTATAAGGTGTTTTGGGCTTAGTTGTAGGTTTTGTTTTGAGCTTGGTTGTAGGTTTGGCTTTGTAGTAGAGCTTTTGTTTGGATAGGTTTGAGTTTTTTGTCTTACTTTTAGTAGAAAAGCTTTTGTTTGCACAAGTTATTCATGCCATATTAGCACATAGAATGAGCTACAAGAGGTTGTACTTTTGATGGCTTCTTCTCTACACTACATAAGCCTTTGGAATAGACATTGTGCTTTAGAACCAATTTTTGGTTTTACAAAGCTTTCCTAGAATGGTTTCTCTAGCTTAACTTCACAAGCGCTTTTAGATTATTAATATAGTTCAACATCACATATGCTATTTTTCATCCACCTCAACTTCACCTTTAGAACCATTTTTTTGTTTCACAAGTGCACTAGCACCAAACAACCTTGACTCACCACATCACCTTATAGAACCTACTATTATAATTATTTTTTGATTCTACAAGAGCTGAAGCTATTAACAACTTCTCCTTACCATGTCACCATTTTGGTTTGGTTCTATTTGCATATTGTCATCTAGAGGATTTGGTAGGGCCAAGGTAAGCATTTTAGACCATGTGCATAAAAAGAATTTTAATCTAGCTTAACTTCTAGAACCATTTTTTTGATGTACAAAGGCTTATAAATAATGGGTCTACCATATTTGGATTTTTTTTCCACACATGGAGGGTTGGGTAAAAAGCTTGTTTTTCTTGTTTTTTTTTTTTTTACAAAAGAGAAAAGACTTTAGAACCATATACAAAGAAGTTAAAGTTTCTATTATTGTAGATGTTACCTAAGCCTCATTAATGAAAAATGACAAGGGTAGTTAGATGAAGCTAAATGAGCCATTCTTCCTAATGCAAGTTGACCAAAAATATTTCCATAGGAAAATAGTAACTGTTGGTAGCAAAGATGAAATGACAAATTTCTTTCTTCTCTACCAAGTTTTAATGTGCATCTCATCTTAACAATAGTAGTAATGGAGGCCAAAATGTCATAGATATAGCTTCACATTCTTCTCAAGCCTTCTCCTAATGGATTGATAATAGTTATAACTTATTTCTTCTCATGCTTCTTTAGCATATTAGTAACAACTTAAAGAATAGCTCTAGAAATGGCTACAAAGAATTATGGCTATAAATTGAGCTCACTAGCTTAGCTTTGTAATTCTAGTTTTGGTCTTCTTATGCTTGAGCTAGAATTACAAAGAATAGTTCTTCTCTTCTTCTTAGTTTTCATTTTCTCTCTTTCTCTTCTCTATAAAAGCTATGTTCACTTTTTCTTATAAAGCTTTGTAATTTTTGAGTCTCTATATTGAGACAAGGCAAAGTATTTTCTTCTTTCTCTATGTTGTGGAAGCTGACTCCTATGACTTGAGCTTAGTAGTTATGCTCAGTCTAGAATTGTAAGAGAAGCCTTGTAATTTTTTGATTAATAAAATTACTCTACCCCCTTGGATCTAGGAAGAGTTTTATGGTGGATGCAGGTCGGCCAATCTAGCAGCTAAACCACCTTAAAAGCTTTATGTTTATTTATTCTTTCTTCTATAGATGCTCTATTTATTAGGTTAAGTTTTTAATTTCAAATTTTCTACTAGTCTCTAAGTAGTTCAAATTTTTTATAAGACCTTGATTCACCTCCCTCTCTATGTCGTTAGCCTTATCTAGGAAACAACAATTGGTATCAAAGCTTGGTCAACACCTCTCGAGTTAATAGTTTGTGTTGTACTTTTTCCTTATCCTAGACATGGCATAGAATCAAGGTTTCTCATCTAATAGAGCTCCATGGTTTGATGGCTTAGATTTTCCTCTCTGGAAGTTTAAGATGAAAACATATCTCTTAGCTCATGGTGATGATGTTTGAAAGGCAATTAGTAGATGAACCAACAATTCAATGCATCATGCTTAAACTATGAATACATTAGTCTATGGCTTAGATAGAGCAATATGTATGAAGATTATGCATCTTCAAACAGTCGAAGAAATGTAGGAGCATATTCAAGCTATTTATGAAAAAGATGATAAAGTGAAGAAGTCTTGTTGCTAAATTTAAGAGCTTAGTTTAATGCCTAAAAAATGGAAAAAAAATGAAAACATCAAAGTTGATGAAGTTGTTAATGAAATAACCATGTTGGGGGAAGCTTAATTAGAAGATATCATTTGTCAGAAAAACCTATTTGTATTGCCCAAAAAATTTGAAGCAAAAGTATCATCCATAAAAGTGGAAAAAGATCTCTCTAGATTGACAGTAGTTGAACTTTATAGTATTCTTTTAGCCTTTGAAATTAGAAAAGGAAAAGCTAGTATTTCTTGTAAAAAAAAAAAAGTAAATTGCTTTTAGTGCTGAAGCTAGAAAGAATGAACATAAGGAAAAACCATCAACATCAAATTCTGATTTTGATAAGTATTGCCAAAAATCTTAGAAGGCTCAAAAAGATGAAGGTTGGTAAGAAGCTAACAAAATCTTTTTCTTGTTATTATTGTGGTAAAACATGCAATATGATTGCAAAACATCCAAAGAAGATGAAAGATGATGGGAATCAGAAAAATCAAATGAGTAGGTTCAAGAAAAAGAACACTTGGTACAGGTTTGGTAAATTAAAAGCATAATTAGTTGAAATAAAAAGCCAATTAGAATATTTAGAAAATAAGATAAAAATTGAAAATTTTGAAGAAAATTCTTTTGCTCATTTTTCTTATATTGATATTATAAATGTTGATCTTAATATTGTTACACAAGACTTATCTTCATTTCTAGCCATGATTGATGATTATGATTCAGATAATGATTTTTAAAGCTTTATGTATACTAACCTAAATGAATAAGACACTCCTAGCACTTATAACACTATAGGATCAACTCGACATGAAAATAAAGTAAAATAATCAAACACAACTGTAACTAAATATGAAGAAGCTAAGAACATTGATATAGAAGGGCTAATAGAGAAATTGGAGATGATGGTCAAAGAAAATACAAAGTTGAACAAAGTTTTAAAAGAAAGAGAATAAGAAATCAAGAGCCGGAAGAAAAAATTTGAATTAGTTAAACAAGAAAATTTAACACTAAAAGAGGAAGTGCTACTGCTAAAGAAGGATATGAAAGGTAAAGCCACTCAAGCCACATCTGATTTGTTTACCAAGTTTTCTTGTAGCTCAGAATAGCTTAAAGGTATTATCAACAATGAATGATCAAGTGATGACAAGAGGGGTTTTGGCTATGAGTCTAAATACTCAACAAAGCCATCTTTAATAAAAGTATCAAATCAGAAGATAAAAGTCAAGATACAACCTCCACAATCACAAGCAATTGGTTCACACACAAGTAAGGAAAATCATCCTACTCTAAGAATTCTAATCAATAGGTATGATACAAGACTAATAGTCAATTTCTTTTAAAGATATTTTTTAATTGCATGATTTTAGGCCATAAAGAAAGGAATTGTAAAACTCATAACTGTTCTCATTATGGAAGTATGCATTATTCTTATGCTACTAAGCACTTTTTAAGAAATGTCAAAACAGGGCAACAAGTTTGGAGACTAATCAACAAAAGAGCTTTCCTTTTTCAGTTAGCCTTAAAGAACTCTTGCAACCCAAAGACATGGTTTTTTGATAGTGGCTATTCTTAACACATGATTAGTAATAAATCAAAATGTATCATACTTAAACCCTTTAATAGAGAGAAGGTAATCTTCAGTGACAAAGACAAAGTTGTGGTAAGAGGTATTGTCTCAGTTAAAATTCATAATGATTTTTATGAAGTTCATAATATTTATTTTGTTCATAGCTTGCATTATATTTTATTAAGCTTATCATAATTTTCAAGAGAATGTTATAATATTTGTTTCATTCATGAAAAATGTATATTAGAAAATAAAGAAAAGAATTTTAAACCTTACATTACTCTAGCAGGAAATAATTTGTATTCCATAAATGAGTAGCCATAATGTCTAACTCTTATTTCTAAAATAAGTACCAACAAGTTATGGCATAAAAGATGTAACACCCCTATTAATTATTTATAAAATATCCTATAAATAACTAATAAAGATGCTATGAAACCCCAAGGATCTAGATTTAACCTAGATTTACTAACTCAAAAGGATGCTTTAAAATAAATAAAAATCATTAATTAGAATCATAAATACAATAGAGTAAAACAATGCAACATAATTTCATATTTATTTTATACATAATTAAATAAAATTTATTTAGTAAAAATTTAAGATTTGTGTGGCTACAAAAAAAAGTTGTCTAAAACTTTCACTAGTTGCATCATAAAATAGTGTGTAAAATAACACTCCCAACGATACTTCTTTCACCTCAATTAGACCTCTAGAAATAAAGTTATTTGTGTTTTAAGTTTACTAAATTAAATAATAAAATATTAATATATAATAAATAATATTAAAATTTCCCAAACATATAGCATGCACCAAAATAAAAAATGATCTTTGTAATTTCACAATCCCAATGGCAGAAACAAAAATTTTATATCTATCATATTTTATTACTATTCACAAAAATAGGTACATGGCTCAAATATCCAAGTAGTGTACAAGGTTTCTACGTTACAAAAATAAAAATATATATAAAAATTATTTCTCAAGTTTAGAAAGTCCATGTTGTATAGAATTGATCCACCTTTGTTCTCATGTTCCTCTTTCAGTGATTCCCTACCTACTCTAGGCTCTTCACATTGAAATGTAGGAGTTAGAACTGCTTAAATAAGAAATTTTTTTATATTTCCCTCTTCATGGAGCATAAAGTTTGAAGGCAAAAAGTGTTAGGTTATGTGCAATATTTCTAATAAAATATTCAAAAATATTTCAAAGTCCAAAGTTGCCACAAATTTTTTGGGAATGCTCCAAAGTCTAGAAATGCTACAAAATATTGCAAAAAAATCAAAAAAATCAATGAAGTCCATAAATCCAAAAGAATGTATATTTTATCTAGGCATCTCAATGCCAAAGGAACTCATTCATAGCTCTTGGAATAACCTCACTACTATCATCACATTATTCTTTTAATTATTTAATATGCAAAGATATCACAAATTATCCAACAAAAATTCTACTAACAACAATCCCTATACCATAGTGACATTTACTGAAATAGGTGAGTCTACACACCCAAGAAACCATTCATTATCTAAGTATCTCATGCCAACCACTCCAAGTCTAGCATACCACTATTGAAACCTAAAAAGCCATTTGTTTTTAAAGTTTCACCATCTACTCCTATACAATCCTTAAAGGTCCCATTGGTGACTCTTGTGAAGCCTCATAAAATGGTGGTAGATCATCCCTCTATTGAAGGATGTTTCGCTATTTGAGAGCTTCAAATTTTGTTACCATCATTAAGCATGCTTCTTCCATTATGTTTAACATGGCTCCCGCATTCTCCATGGCTAACAAAAGCTCCCCATCTCAAGCTCCTATGGAGTTCACTAAAACAAAGTCTTCAAAAAAAACTTAAGGATGACAAATGGAAGAGAAACAAAAACAAACAAGTTTTCCTAAGCCTACATCCATATTAGCCATATTGATGGACCCATCCTCTAAACCCGCAACATTGAGCTAGTTGAAAGAGGCTACTAAAATAGCAAACAACAAACATCCTAAGAAACCTACTCTCAAACATGAGTTAAAGCTGATAGGTAAATTAGAGGAAGTAAAAGCCATTAAGAATGATAAGGTCCAAGCTAGCGACAAAGACTTCGTCATGGTCATAGAACAAGTTAAGAAATCCCTGAAACAAAAGAATACATAATTAAGTTTCAATGAGCTAATCATTACTTCACACACACATCATATTGCCTTAATCAAACTTTTATCTTCTATCATTGTGATTGATGGCATCCCTGTGAGAGAGGAAGCCATTCATTTGATCATTGCACCAACCTCTAAAAATGAAACTGTAGGAGAAACCAAGCTCATCTTTCATGATAGTGAGATTAAGGTTGACCCTTAAAATAGAGAAGTCTCGCATGCTCCTTTTTTCATAATCATACATGTAGGCCAGTATAAAATACATAAAGTACATGTCAATGACAAAGCTTTGACCAATGTTGTTCCATTCCTTATCATTAAACGTTTATGTCTAGTAGACGACATGCAAGAAACTTCTATTTCTACCATTAAATCGTTTAATGGATCGTGAGTGATAGTGTGAGACTCCATATCATTGGATTTTGTGGTTGGAGAAGAATTCCTCCATAGAGAAAAGAGGTAGATGAGTAGATAGGAAGGATGGAAAAAATGAAGAGAAATAGAAAAGAGAAGTGTTTAATTTTTTATGTGATGCCTTTCAAATAGGCCTTGACTCTTGGCCAAATATTTTAAAATTAAAATTTTAAAAATAACATAAGAAAGGAGAGAGGCTATTTAACCCTCTAAGACATATAGGCCAACAACCGCAAAAGAACATTTAAACGTTAAAAACGCATATGTGAGCATGTAATAAATATAATCATAAGATTACTTGATTCATTGTTACTGCGGTATTATTTAAGAATTTAAAATAAGTAAATGTAAAAAATAAAATTAAAATCTACCTCAATTGTATTAGTTCAAAATCTCATCTATATATGCACACTGAAAGCTGCGCTATCATAGCTTACAATTCATCCTATTTAGAACACCGAAATTTAGCATCGAACAGCTTCATTCAAATTGTTTTCAGGCATTTCAGCACTAGTGTCTTCAAAGGCCGACATTCCCAACTTCATAATTTCGTTCGATATCTGCTTCTGACTCCTTAAAACAATAGTTATTCCACGTCGCCATCTCGGACTTTGCTCTAGTTTTCTTGGTCGAGCATTGCGAAAACATGACTTCATCCATGCCACAGGGAAAGCAGCAACAATCGGACTGTTCTCGTCGATTAAAATCTTTAATAGAAGAAGACCAAGTGAAACAATTGTCTGAAAGAATTACCGGGAGATGTCCTAGCTGATAAAATTTGCAGTCAAGTTACAGTGCAAGAGCTGTCGTGGGTTTGTCAAAATCAAGAGGATCTGAAAATGACCTGTTCGTGGACTGTGGCACCTCTTCTAAGACAGGACAAAGACATCCTTGCCACTTTAAATATAAACGATGCAAGAATTTGACCTAGACTCCAGGTTTATTCGCAAAGCTGTTTTACGCTATATTAAATTGACACTAGAGTTGCACCAAGAAAATCTGCAAACTCTGGAACTAGATCTGCCAATTTTTGATCCTACATTAAAGGTCTAGTAGAGCATTACTTCTCTGAATACATCAAGCTTGCAGGTGCCAAGCAACTGGAGAGCCTTGGCATTTGTTGTGCAACACCCCGTAGTTGGTGGGATGTGGATAACACCGAAATGATGTCAATGTCCAGAGATGTGTTGGAATGCAAACAACTGCGTATTCTAAAGTTACATAAATGTGACTGCATTGAATTACTAGAAGACTTCCGGGAAATGCCATGTCTGCAAGAATGTTGCCTTAAAAATGTAGGACTGAGTTTGGAAGGCCTGTGCAACGTTGCCAATTGCTCTAAAAGTCTTAGAAAACTGAGGGTCACTGATACTGAATTTTGGGCCAGAGATACGCTTAAGCTTGAAATTCAATCAAGTACTCTTGAATCCATTGAAATCTCTTGTGAAAGTTTCATTTCATTTCCTGAATCCTCTATAACCATCACTCTAGACTGTCCAAACCTGGTCTCTGTCAAGATGCTGTTGAGTTTGCCATATCAATCCAGGAATCTCCAAGCCAACATCAATGCTCCGATTTGCAAATTCTTAGAAACCTACTTGGACATGGTGCCTTTCTGTATCAAAGGCCTGCCACAATTATAAACGCTATCTATTCATCCCAAAAATTATGGCACTGATGAGTGTATGCACGCCCTGGAGTTGGCAAAAGAATTCCCCAAGATCAGGCAGCTGCAGTTTTCTGTATTCAACCCTGACAATGGCTATTTGCCAAGAGTGCATCCATCCTCCATGTCGTTGTGTTCAATAGGTCAAGTTGAATTACCATATATTCGAAGCTATGCTTGTTTACTGAAAAGGTTATTAATTAGATATGCTGTTTTGGTGTCGGGAAGGTTGTGATCCAGGTAGAGCAACACCCTAAGATGCAGCACAAAAGTTGCAGTAAATGCAGTGAGATTAATGTCTGTAGCTTCTCGACATAAATGGCTTTCTGCTCTCTAAGTAGAAGCAGCATAGCTTCGCTGATATTCAAAAAATTGATAACCAAATATATCATCATATTTGTTGATGCCAACATCGCCCATGCTAGGCATGGGGCCATGAGCAACAAGTCTGATCCTTGACACCAAGCACAAAAAATGTTAATTTGTACAAGTATGTTCATGCCACACCATGATGGCATGGATGTAACGACCCTAGTGGTGTAAAACGTCGGTTACGTAACAGCTACAAAGGTGGCGTAATTGACGTTGGTGGTACCGAGAGTTACGTGTGTTATAGGAGTTACATTGATAGTAATTGATGGTGGTGGAGAATGTGGTGGTAGTTATGTTCAAGTGGTGCCGGGAGTTATTTGTAGAGGTGGCGTAATCGATGATGGTGGTGCCGGGAGTTACGTACATTATAGAAGTTACATTGGTGGTAACTGATGGTGGTGGAGAATGTGGTGGGAGTTATGTCTAGGTGGTGTCGGGAGTTACGTGCAATGGTGGTATAACCAACGATGTGGCAGTCTTGGGCATTACGGAAGTTGCGTAACAGCCCCAAAGGTGGGTGTAACCGACTTAGGACGTGAGCATTTAAACACCCAAATGAGTGCTTATAAAAGTGGAGTAGTGGACATTGTGGTGGGGGGTGTGGGGGTGGGTGGCATGGCCTTCTTTCTCTCAGGCATAGCAATGTGGTGCTTTCTCTTTGGCATAGCAATGTTGTGCTAGATAGTGGGCAGCACCTGTAGCCTTCTCCAGTAGGGCACACTGCACACGGTTGTAGGGGGAAGTAGGGAACTCTCAATGTCAATGAGGGGCTAAGCAACAGGTGGTAGATGGATCATCTATTGAGGACTTTTCTCTCTAGAAGAAACCAGTAGATGGTGGTTTCTCTTTCTTTAGCGTATCATCATTGACCAACCTCTCCCCTCTTTAGTAGGGCATGTGATGGTGGCAATTGTGACAATAACGATTACGACGTGGTGACAAATGATAGGCAACACTTGCAGCCTCCCCTCTCTCTAGCCTCTCTCTCACATTGGGGCTAACCTCTCTTTCATCAAGGTCAGCCTCTCTCACACATTGGGGCCAACCTCTTTCTTATTGAGGCCAACTTCTCTCTCACATTGAGGGCTTGCCTCTCTCTCATCCCGGGGGGGGAAGGGAGGAGAGAGAGAGAGATGCCATTGCTATCTGCTCTACATGTTGCAGATACATCATTTGCAGTCTTTGTTTTCTAGTGCACACATCGTTTTGTCTACGATAGCAATGGCATCTCTCTCTCTCTCCTCCCTTCCCTAGCAGATGGCAATAGATAGAATCATGAACTATAACAATGGTTGGCAGTGGAACAAATCTCTCTCTCTCTCCATCTCTCTGCAAATTCAAAACAACGATTGTAGCAGGGCTCTCTCTTTTTCTTTTCTTTCTTCAGCAATGATGAAGTTGAAATAAGTGGCCTCCCTATGTTTTCTACCACCAAGGGTAGGTTGCATGGTAGGCAATGATGAGGCATGTGGTGGTGGAACATTAGATAGATCTCTCTCTCTCCATCTTCTATTGGCTATGAGTAGTGTCAATTGTGGTGGCATTTGTAATGACAAGACGACATGAATTAGTGGCAACAATGGGCAACTAGGGAAAAATTTAAATTTTCTTGATACCTAGTATGCTTTCATGAAGTCTTGAATTTCAAATTTGAATTCAATTTGAATTTCAAATTCAAGACTTCATGAATTTCAAATTCAAGACGACATGAATTCTCCTAACTTTTTAGTTTAATTTTTTTTTTTGAAATATCACATGGCCCTCTCTAGTTAAGACTATTCTTGGGTCTCCATACCCATATGGGAGGCACCCTAGGTAATAGTCTCCTCAAATGAGTTGTTACCTAGGTGTTGATGTATCCAAAATTTAAGCATTAACAACATCATCATCCTACCCTTGATAATCAAATAAATGCCATTCATTTCAATAGAACTTTTGAATACTTATAATTTTCATGCATTTTAATTTTGAAGTAAGATTAATAAAAAAGGAATTATTTTATTTTAACCTTGTTTTGATTCAATAAAGTCTATATGTTTAAAGAAAACTAAGTTCATGATACGAAAAAGGTACTGAATTTTCTTATTATAATAATGATGATAAGTTTATCTGAGACATGTCAAAACCAAAACCATAACGATGAGATTAAATTTTATTTATTAAATTTAATAGTCTATAATAAATTAAGAATTTTATAAATATATATTAAGAACTCACAATATTTTTTTTATCCATAGGGATGATAATGTTGAAGAATGAAACATGCCAATGTGAATGGGATAAATGAGATGGGAGAACTTGAAGAGAAAAATGTGTTCATTATTTCTATTATCTTTTAAGATAATTTTATGTATCAAAAATACTAATATTTTTATTATATGTTTGATTCTAATGACTATCGTGAGAAGTGAAACCATACTTGTTCAATAGAATCACTTTTGAAAATTCTAGTAAATTCATCAACAAGATAATTGTGATTCACCATTAATAATAAATCTAAAAGGAATTCATGGCTAGTATGGTTTCAGATTATAAGAAGCAAAAAATTTCAATATTACTTATATTATTTATTATATTTTTTTAAATTATCAATGGTAAATTTCTAATTTCTTTAAATAAGATGGTTAACCAATTAAATTTCTTTTCATCAAAAATATCTAAATACTTTGACTAATTTTTGGATGCTAATTATGGAAGGTTGCATGGCAATAGAAATGCTTTCATTAGTTGCATTTTAATAATTAGTAGCAATGTAGTAGGACCTATCTAAGTAGTTCTCATCTTCTTTAACTTCTTAAAAGATGATAGATACTAGTTCCTCCATGTAACCATGAAGTATTCTTGGGGTTTTCTATATGTTTTCTCTAATAATCTTCAGCAAAAAGTAATTTTCAAACTCTAGGTCTTTACCTCAATGTCACTTTGGGTCTACTGAATCTTCAACTAGGATTTCTCCCTTGAATTTTTTCGAGGCCATGAAGTCTCTTCACAACTTTCAAATGCTTACATACAAGTATAATTACAAATCCTTCTTTGCTTACATACAAGTAGAATTACCAAAATACACTTCTTCATTTATAATTTTTAACTCATTAAAACAAGGAATTGGTTAATAATTTCCTTCTTTTTGATGACATTCAAAACTTTAGAAACTAAGTTCAAAACTATTTAAAGAGAATTCTTTAAGATAAGGTATGGATAATCATAAAAAATATATTTGTCATTAGAAAAAACCATTAACCAACATGATAGGAGGATGTTGGAAAACTTTGCCCAAGCCTAAATATCAAAGGAGAAAGGTTAGTGTTAGGTTAAAAATTAGTTATAAAACTATGTCAAATCTCATGGATGACTCTTTTTCAGATTTTGTAGATGCTAGGTCATTCTTCAAATGTGATTTGTAGTAATCACAAGGCCCAATTACTATGAAAAATGAGTAAGTGCTTGCTAGGGTGTCCTCTAGAAATGATGCACAACATCATCACTTGCATGTTGTGGAATGTAGATAAGGGTTTTTGATGAGCGGCAAGGTACCCCTATGCTCAACCATATGAATATGAGTGTGTACATGTGATTTAGTTGAACTCCGTAGATGGAGTAGTTGTGACACCTAGATAGTTATATGTTGATCATAGTTCACTGTCTTCCCACCTGAACTAGTAATTGCTTTGTCACGTATGGTTTAGTCTAGTGTGAGGTGTATGATGTGATTTCTAATACTATGCTTACTCTTAAAAACAATGAGAAATAACTTAAGTAAATTCATAGACAATGGAAAATAAAACCTAAGCTAGCCTAAGTGCGATGAGCATCCATCCTTAATCGTCCATACACATCTTGGACTTCGTGTACTACATCTGGGATTACCAAGCACACATTACTTGAGCATTACTAGATATGCTACTGGGTTACCAAGTAGTGACACTTAAATATTCATGATTAAGATGTATCCATTTCGCATTAATAACAAGAATAGAAAATAACAATAAAGAAATATTAACTAAGAAAACCATAATTAATAATTAGTAATTAAACAATTAAAAACTAAGTGAATGCTACAATGATGGAGTAATCTCGATCTTTATTGTCGATTGTGTGCATGTCCAAGTACATCACACTCGAAAAAAGGTTCTGTACAATTACAAACACCACACGATGGGCATGCACTTGGAAAAGAACTAAAAGCTAACTAAAAACTAACAAAACGACTTAACCTAAAGACTTACCAACTGACTCCTTCCTATGCGCATGAGTGCTATATTTATAAGCCAACACAAGAATCATTGTGTATTTAATATCGTTATCGAAGCTATGATATCGCATACTTGATATTGAGTATGCAATATCGGGGCCTAGCAAACTGCGATTCATCATACCCCCACGACTGAATAACAACTCGTCCTCGAGTCAAACAAATCAAAATGAGAACGAGTTCATTTGATTACATAGAGGATAGGTATGGGATTATTGACTAACTATGAATTACTTCATGCTGCAGTGTGGAATTGAACAAAACAAAATTAGGACACTATAATGATGGAAAATGTCGGTAGCTGGAAAATACCAAATGAAGATCCATGTACACAGTCCTAACCACAGATCCGTGCGAGGGCCGTGCTGGAGAAAATGAATCTGTGGTGCCCTGAACGGTCTTGTCGATCAGACAAGGACTTACTCAATCAGTAAATTGATGAATATTATAGATATTCCGCGAAATAATTTGATTCGATGAATCGTAAAAGGAGTAGAAAATGATGTAGATAAATTGGAATAATGACAATGTCAACACGACAAGAAGGATCAGATTTAAGAGAAATGCGCAATTCCAAGATCTATACTTTGACCCGAAAACTGAGTATATTGTATACAAAGTTCCAATGGAAAAGCTCCGCTTATCTTGTGCGAAGCATACACAAAATAATAAGAAAACTATTCAACAAGGAGTACAGAATGGAGTTCGGTCTACCTCGTAAGCCAAAGATGGGATGCAAGGAAGGTCAAGCCTGGATGTCTATTAATCAAGGGTTTCTGATCAATAGATCTTGCCAATCGCACTAGATGATCTCTTGATCTCTGATCTGTTCCCTCTGCCTTTGGTAGTCTCTGCTCAAACTGCCAACGATTGCCAATGGAGAGAACTATATTTTTCGCCAAAGGACTGATCGCTCATGCTATCAATGCTCAAAGATTTCTCCTGTCTCTACTCAAAGGTGATAACTGCCAAAAGTCCAAGATGCCAGCCCTTGTTTCTTCACCAACTGGAGTATTTATAAGTTCGACAACATGTGGAGAAGGCATGGCCTTGATGACACGTGTCCTGAACCTTCAAAACACCATTGACTTGTCCAATTGTATGTTGAAGCTGGCTATGTCGCATCACATTTTTGGGAGAAGGGGCGAAGTACGCTGTCAACCACTTTTGCCAAAGTCGCCTCGTGATTACGCACAATACGCTCATCAGCGTATTGTGCATGTGGATAACAGGTGCGTGTCTGGTATTGTCCTAGCTGGTCTTAGGCTGCATTATGCTCGTTCGCACTACATCGCGTGGTAGAGTGTAATAAAAAATGAAAATAGTTGATTCAAGCTATTTTTACGCTCATTTATGTTGCAAAGTGTAATAGAGCGTAAAATGGTCAACTTTATAATAAACTTATGCTTTCCTACGCTGCGTAGCGTAATGAGTGTAAAGCGACCAATCTACAAAAAGGAAGAAGTCAATCTGCTGCGCTTCCTTGGACTCTGACTTTGACTTTCTTGAAGCTCATTACGCTACTTTGTGTAATAGAGCATAAACTTAGCCCTGAGCAAAAGACTTAGCCGAATATGTTACAGGTCGCATATTACGCTACTTAGGCTTTAAGCTTCATCAAATCGACCAAAGTAAGTTACTTTCTGATATCAGGCTATGCTAAGTAGAGTTACGCTAAGCAACCCTATGCTATTTTGCTTAATGTAGTGTAAAGAAAGAAAACATAGTAAGATTGAAATCTGTAAGGAACTTGGAGACTTGATGCTGTGCGCCTCTTTGCCCTGCTCTGTCTTCTAGATTTCTATCGTGAACCTTCGCCCGAATTGTGAATCTTCGCCTAAGGACGATTTGCAATTTCTACGGTGTTTCAATGGCCCCTCTTTGTTGATGTTTAGAGGGCTTGCCCGAAAGACATTGACAAAGAATACGAAACATCGGATAGGTAAAAGTACTAACAGCGTTCATCAATGGTTACTCAAGTGTCGCCCTGTCAAAGCAGAAGTGTAGAAATGAGGGAAATGGGAGATAAAATGGTATGGTAGGAAATTCTTATAGAGGTGAGGGGAAAGAGGTTCGGGGAAGACTCAAGTGAGGTTCAGGGAAGACGAAAATGTGTGAATATAGTTTTTTCATGCATAAGCACTTAGGCTTTTACGATTACGTTTGCATGGAGTTATGCTGTCATTTTGTAGATGAAGGGGCTTGCATAGATGAATTGTGTTGCGTCTGCACGGCCTGGACGAGTTGTATTTCATCCATTTTGTTGACCCCTTTTTTTTTGGCATCCACTAGGCGAGTTGCGTTACGCTGATTCATGGACTTGATTGTAATGCAGATGTGAAAAGTGTACACTGCGTATGCACAATTTGCATAAGGGTAACAGATGATGGAGATGCAAGGAAGTAAGAGCTAGATGTGGGATTATGGGGAAAACAGGGATGCAGTCCCAAGTGGATAGGCTAACTTAAGTGGCCATCTCAAAATGCCATCTGTATTTCACCGCTCAGATGAATGCACCTTTGAACGACATCCTCATAGCAAGTAACCTATAATCAAAGAAGAAAATAGAGGGCACCATTTCTTGGTCAAATTACCGAAGAGGTTGTTGAAATAAGTACCGTTTAGGACGAGACAGAGTGAGCGGGCCGTGAAGGATGAACTGTAGCACGAGGCCAGGGTCTTCACTGTTGACGCTCGGCCTAGCATATCGCTGCCAAAGATTATCAGACTCATCGCACCCGATTGGTTACACAAAGAACTAGCTAGGTGAATCTGTGAAGCCAAATCCTGATAGTGATGATCAGTGGAGATCCCCAAGGTTGTTTTTGATGAGAACTCCTTTGGGGCTCCGGTCGGTGAAACTAAACTCTCAGAGGTGCCACCGCTACAGTGGGGGTAATGACGACATCTCCGAGGGGTTAGTAGTATGCCTTTCAGCACATCCAAGGAATCAGCAGAATGCCTGTGAGGTTGCGATGTTGGGACTGTCCCAACATCCCACCCCATTTGTTGTATAGCCGCACAGAGACGATTACGCTCACTTGATTTGCATGACGGTGGTCTATAGGTCCTAGTTTTAAGTCCTGGTAGACTGCCGTTGCTGGTTTTAAGTCCCAGTAGACCATGGTCCCAGTTTAAAGTCTGGGTGGACCAAAAAATGCTAATTTTACATTGTAGCGGATGGTGGTAGAGCTGATTTATTGTCTCAGCAGACTGTGCTGTGGATGTCAGTTTCATGTCGTGACCCAGGGACAGATCTATGTTGGTTTCACATCTCAGCAGACAGATACCTACCTGTGCCAATTTTATGTCCTGGCAGACAGCCAGTGCTAGTTTAGCGTCATGTCGGATGCATGTAGGAAATACCAATTTTACGTCTTGGCGGACTTGTACAACACTACCAGTTTTACGTTGTAGCGGACGGTTACAACTTGCTTGTTTTGCGTCGTGGCGGTCGATTGTTGCTAGTTTAGCGTCATGGCAGATGCGTGCAAGCAATGCCAATTTTACGTTGTAGCGGACGATCATTGCGAGTTTAGCGTCGTGGCGGATGCATGAGGAGAGTGCCAGTTTTACATCGTAGCAGATGATTGTTGTCAGTTTAGCGTTGTAGTGGACGATTGTTGCCATGCCTAATGTTAACACTAGATATGCAGTTAAATGTAGTACTGCTTCAGATATATATGATTCACAAGATTCAGTAACTCGTTGCCATTGATATCTGCTAGCTTGAATGTGCCATTGCCATACACATCAGCTACCAAGAAAGGGCCTTCCCAGTTTGCAGAGAACTTGCCTACTGGTTCGCAAATGGCCTTGAGGACAAAATCTCCTTTCTTGATAGGACGTTGTTGAAGATTATGACGGTGCTTCTGCCTCTGCTTATCTTGATACTTTTCGATGGTATCAAGCGTCTGTATTCGCTTCTCCTCTACTGAATCCAAATCCATGATCCGAGACTCAGTGTGTTGAGCCTCCTTTATAACCGTGGAGAGGACCATTCGTAGAGAAGGAACTTGTAATTCGAGGGGTAGCACTGCCTCGGATCCATAGACTAGGCTATAGGGCGTACTATCTATAGCTATTCTGCATGTGGTACGATACGCCCATAGCACATAGAGGATCTTTTCATGCCCCCGTCTCTTGTTGCTGTCGAGCATTTTCTTGAGTAAGTTGATAATGACCTTGTTTGTCGCTTTAGCTTGACCATTCGCTTGTGGGTAATAAGGCGAGGAAAAAGATTGTTTGATGCCAAGATTGTCACAAAAGGATTTGGTTTCCAGACTGCTAAACTGTGGCCCATTGTCGGTCACTATAGTCATTGGGAGGCCAAATCTGGTTACAATGTTATCTAGAATGAAGTGACAGATCTGTTGCGACGTGATCTTTCGCAAAGGGATGTCTTTCACCCACTTCTTGAAGTACTCGGTGGTGGTGATTATAAAGCTATGACCTATGGAAAATTTCGATGTGATAGGCCCTATAATGTCTAAGCCCCAGCGTTGAAAGGGCCATGTTATCTGAGTCGTGTGTAATTCTGTAGGCGACACGTGTATAAGGTTCGCGTAACGTTGACACGTGTCGCATGTTTTGATCTTTTTAAGACAATATTTTTTCATGTACGGCCAATAATACCCTAAGCAACGGATTTTAGAGGCCATGGCTCATGGTGCTACGTGTCCTCCGCATAATCCCTCATGGACTTCGCCGACTATACGTTGTGCCTGGTCTTTGTTAATGTAAGTAAGTAGTACTCCATCAAAAGAGCGTCTACAGAGGGTACTATCTCCTATTATGACGTACTGCCTAGCTCGCTTGCGAATCGCATCTTTCTACGCGCGTGTTAGTTCATGTGGTGGTTCGCCATGCAAGAGGTAAGTTTTAATGTTTTCATACCACTCTGGCGCTCTATCCTCGAGCAGTGAAGATATCTGCGCCGCCTGAATGATAGGATTTGTACAATCTATTATTAATGCAGGACATGTGTCAAGCAGGTGTGATGGCACGTTTAAAGCTAATGTAGCCAGTGCATCGGCTAGTGTGTTATCGTTTCAGGGCACGTGTTGGACATCGATTGTTATGAACTACTTCAGAAGATCTTTAGCCATATCGCAGTAGGAATGTAAATGTACAGCCTTGCAGGCATAGACTCTTGTGATTTGATTTATGACAAGCATTGAATCGCCCCTAATTGCCAAGTGTCAGACATCAAGCTTTTTAGCTATTAATAATCCCCTGAGGAGTCCCTTGTACTCTACCACATTGTTCGTACAGGGAAAGGTCAAGCGGTAAGTGTGAAGACACACATCCTCAGGTGATAGCGTAATGACTGTGGCAGCATTGCCGCCTCTAGTGGTTGAAGCTTCGTCAAAATATAACGTTGCTTCGGGGCCTGTTAAAACAGGGCTTAAGCTATGTACATGCTCATCTAGAAATTTAGGCTCTATGGTTGCTTGACTGTCAATAGGCGATGTTATTAGTTGGTCAGCTATCACTTGGCCTTTCATAGAAGATTGACCAATATAGTGCAGATCGAATTCTACCGTGATAGCTTTCCAATGAGCTATTTTACTACTTTCGTATAGATTATGCGTAATGGCCCTAAGGATGTTATTTTTGTAGATTATGTTGACCTAACTACGAAAAAGATAGTGTCTGTACTTTTTGAGCGTAAACACTAATGCTAAGCAATTACGCTCTACTTCATTGTACCTCGTTTCATATGCCCATAGAGCATGACTCAAATAATAGATGGGTACTTCTGACCTATCATCCCTCTTTTGACAGAGTAATGCAGCTAAGGCTACGTCCGATGTTGCGAGGTAAATGTAAAACGGTTGATCCCTTTGTGGTGGGAAAACTGTTGGCAAGCGTTGAAGCTCTTGTTTCAAGCTGTCAAATGCACGCTGATAATTGTCTATCTATTCGAAATTAACCCCCTTTTTAAGGAAGTGTTGCATAGGGTGTAATTTATCGGTTAATCTCGAGATGAACCGCCTGATAAACTATAACCTCCCTTGCAATCCACGTAATTGCTTGAGATTTGTAGGGGGTGTCAATTCAACAATGGCTTTAACTTTGTCAGGGTCTACTCATATACCAGTTTCCGATACCACAAATCCCAGCATGTGTTTGGTTTTAACTCTGAATACACACTTCTTTGGGTTGAGCCGGAGGTCGTATTTAGAGCATCTTTTAAGGACTAACTCCAGATTCTTCGAATGATCTTATGACCTTATAGACTTAACAGCTATATTGTCAACATAATCATTTAGTCTCGTTAGGAGGTAATCGCTAAAGATGTACGTCATAGCTCGTTGATACGTAGCTTCGGCATTTTTTAACCCAAAAGGCATCATGGTGTAGCAAAAGGTCCCCCAGGATGTCATGAAGGTGGTTGTTAGTTGGTGTTCTGGGTTGATGCGTATTTGATTGTAGCCTGAGAAGCCATCCATGAAGGATAAAAGCGCATGCCCAGCTATTGTATCCACTAGTTGGTCGATACTTGATAATGGGAAATTATCTTTGATTGTAGCTTTGTTCAAGTCTCGGAAGTCTATGCAGATGCATATCCCTCTGGTCTTTTTAGGAACAACTACAATGTTAGATACCTAGTCTAAGTAATCAACCGCACGAATAAAACCAGCCTGGTACAGTTTAGTGATCTCATCACGTATTGCTAGTGTGGCTTCTGGCTTAATCTTTCGTGCTTTTTGTCTAACTGCTTTGATATGGGGATCTAGGATTATGTTGTGCTGTATTAACCTTGGGTCTAGTCCCGACATATCTTCGTATGACCATGTGAACACCGTGATGTTGTTCTGGAGGACCTATCTTATGTCATCATGTGCCTTTTGGTCTAGTAAGGAGCTAACCTTAAGATTTTTAGTCTCACCTCTATGTGCAATCACAGAGACCTCGTTAAGGGGGTCTTCAGTTACATCTCCAGCTTCCAAATCTAGTGTGCGCATCGATTGTTCTGGCCAGTCTAGAGATGTTTCCGATGTGGCTATGGTTGCATCATCGAGGGCAAGGTTAGTCTCTACTAATGTGGGATCAAGTTGTCTAATAATTTCTCCGTGTGGACCTATTAAAACTAGGAGGGCAGATAAAGTTTCGTCCATTTGTCAATTGTCCTACAAAATTGTCAAATATGAAAGTAATTAGAAAGGTGCTAAGTTGGATGCTATAAGTATTTAACGAATAACACTTGGTTTAGTCTAAAAAGAAAAAGGATGTGGTGTGACGTCTCTGAGCGTGAGAAGCTAACTGAATTTTGAATATCGTGAATAGCCTGTAATTAATGCGACTTGATTACGAGGAGATAAGAAGCAATAGTTTAGGGTCGTTTCAGACCGTAACGCATGCGATATCTATTGTAATTAATGCCTTGATTTTCGATTTTTAGCTCATACTGACACCAGCATTTGGGCAAGTCTCGCTGAAATCAGGCATCAAGTCGGTTAATTTTGCATATAAGTAGGCAGTTCTTTTTGAAAATAGGCTATTGGCTATCACGAATTTGAACTCTCAGCTATCACAGAGAGAAGGAGAAAGAGAAAAAGATTGCAGCGCATTATTTGTGAAGGTGTGAAGGTGTGAAGACTGCAACAATGGTGTCGAAAGTAAGAGGGAAGAATGCAAAATTGGCAAAGATCGACGAAGTACAAGGGAGCCTGCAATGTGCTTCGCAGGCTTTAGTTGAAGTGAGGGATGTCACTCCCTTGAATCAGTAGGCCATCCCTGGTTTATTTGTGTTACTTTCTGTGATATGCTTCTTCTTTGTAGTGTTTATTCTTTTTGCATCATTCTGCATAAATTAGAATTTTAGGCTATGGACCTCGTGTTAAAATGAGGGTTTATACAACAATGTTGGGTCTATCGCCGTTGTCGATTTCGACTGTATAGCTAAAGCGGAATTTGTAAATTTTCTATAGTTTAAGCATGCAATCAGAATCTAGACGATAATGTGTTTATTTTTTGTACAGTATCATGTTGAAACCCGTCCTAATCATCTTGGACATAGTCGGGGTTTTATGTTGTATAAACTTGATCGTACCCAATGTTCCTCCTCCTCAGACTCGGTTGCAAGGGAGGGCTATATGGTTCCGAAAGGGTGCGCTGGAGTTTCTGCAGTTTTTGCTACATAACTACAGTATTATTATGTGGTCGCATCTATCGGGGGATGTGGCTAGTGCTATTTTGAAACACCTATTAGTGGGTTCTACGTAGGGCATCCTGGCTTTCTTGATAGACGAGGCTATCGATACTGGTCGTCCCCAAGACCGCAAACTTAGTGCCAGAGGGTTAAGGTGGTTAAGTTGGATCTAGGAAATGGCTAGGTTTAGCTGTTACCATGCGTACAATACTTTGATCATGGCCCATCATGTCTCGACTTACTTTCAAAACCCACCAGGCACAGTGTATTATTCGGGCGGGTAAGTTGTTTTACTGGCAGTATTGTCAATATGTTTCTAATGTCTAGATTTGTGAAGCGTAGGATAATAATGTGTTATATGATATAGGTTTTTCATTAAAAAAAATGGATTAGTAGGAAATAACAATACATTGACCTGGACCGAAACAACAATAAAGGAGTTTACCTCCACCAGCAACATATGTGTCGGTGTAATGGGGTAGATGTCCTTTGACATTCATGAGTATCCCACCCGTTATGCTGATTCTTTCAAGAATTGTCAGAACCTCGGGTGGTTACATGAAGAATGGACTTTGGACTTGCCCCTTACCATCGTGGACGTGCAGAGGAAACTTCCTCCATTTCCTTTGTCATTTGGACCTGGTGAGGTTTCATTGTTGTTATTAGTTACAGTATATTATATTGTTTTTATTTTGTCTTTTGAAATGTTGTGTAATAGGGTTTTCACTACTTTGACATGTGCCTTATGTTATCAGTCAGGAAATCCTGGGAGATTACCATCACGATTTCCGGCCACGAGGTGAATACCCTCCTTTTCCACTATGGCGACATTAAGGAGGCACAATGCTAGCTCGGCCATGGATCAGCCCTAGTTGCGTTGGTCACCAAGATGCAGGAAGCGAGGCTAATGCATTTATTTCTGGCCATAACCCCTGATGTCCCTGCCAGCGAAATGTTAACCTTGGTTAACTGCTTCAGCGAGAGGCCTGAGCATTTTTGCACACACGTGCATCACATGCGTGTAAACTTTGACATCGATGCTTAGCTGTTTGCTGACCTCTTCGGCGTTCCCTTTGACAATCTTCCGATAGAGGAAAAGTCTAGGAGAAGCCTTAAATGTCAGGAGGAGCTAGAGGATTGGCTAGGAACCAAGAAGAAGACCAAGGGGATCCCTTGTGAAAAGATCGAACTAGAAATCACCAAGACTATTTATCCCCTCTTCCGGGCCCGGGCTTTCCCCAAAACACTCTTGCAAGGAAGGTTCTTTACTATAGAACAAGCCCATATCATGTGGGAGGTGATGGAGGAAGGGACCCAGTTCGATTGGGCAAGCTATTTCGCTGAGGGGTTACACACTGAAATGATCAGGCTTCGCCAAAAGATTGAGTCTTGTTTCAGTGTGCATTTCACCTTCTTCATAGCTTGCCTTCCGCATTTTGCTGAATTTTTGGTTGTCCAGAGGAATGGGGTTTGGGTGCAACAAGACCGAGACCAGCTATCCAAACCTTGGATTTCCCATATTTTTGGCACTACCCGAGGACAGGATCCTCCGGAAGAAATTGGGGAGTCTCAGTCTATAACGACAAGGGATTTGGCGGTGCCTCGAGTGCGGGGCCGTGATAGTGTAGGTGGGGTGGTTCCCACTTACATCGGTGACGCGTTGCAGGGAAAGCGCCTAGCTACAGAGATAGTAGATGCCTCGGTTCAGCGTAAAAAGTCTCGCCTAACCGAGGCCCCTGTGGAACCATCAAGTGGCACGGACAGACTTATGCAAGTCAGAGTTCAGTGGAGTAAACCTCCGTCTGGTAAGTGTAAAGGCGTAGTGAAAGTCATGGTGATTATCGTATTACGCAACTTTATTCAGGGTATTCTGAATTGTTTAGATGTGTTATGTGACATGAACAGCGAGACCTACGGAGTAGTTGACCCCTGAAATAGGGGCAGTGGTATTACGGCGTGGGGAAGGGGCCCCAGTTTTGGAAGAGGAGGCCCCAGCTGTTAGAATAAGTGACACACAGACCCTTGTGTGTGAGGAGAGAGAGGAGGTGGAAAACGTTGATGCACCCCCACTACATCAGGCAGAGGTTAGTGTATTAAGAATTTTTTAGGAATTCTATTAATAACTAGAAATTTTGACTGAGTTATGCTACAGATGAACAAGGTGCATCCCCATCCGCCGTTGTCAGTAGAGTGTGGGGGGAATTCCCTGATAAGTTTGCCTTCATGGAAGGCGTTGTCAATGATATGGTCGAGCGCCTCAAGCGCGTGGATCCTAGAGCTGGTATGGTACTGCTACTATATGCTTATTTTATTATACAGTTGTAATGTTTTATTTACGCTTGAGAATGTTTGTTATCAGGAGCTCGTCTTTGATGGGACCCTACGGAGCCCATTGACTTGGACATAGTGGAGCCTTCATAAGACAGGGTGGTCGTGCCATGCAACATTTATGAGGAAATGCGTAAATGTGCATTATGCTCGACTCGCTCCTTATGGGAGAGTCAAAATGTCAATGAAGACCTCTGGAAGAGACTGTAGAGGTCAGAGAAGGAAAGGGTGTCTCTAATCAAAGAGGTCAAAGACTTAAGATTGCGGTGTGAATTCCTGCAAGTGCGGGGAATGGGTGAAGAGGACTGACATACGGCTGTTATTGACTACACTCGCTATTGGACCGTAGTCAAGAACAGTGTGCAAGCTAGTTGGGAATTGGTGGAGCAGAGGATGCAAATAGAGCTATTGGCCCAGAAAAACCAAGACTAGAAGGATTTTTGCGCAAGTGTGCAAGAGTGGGGGTAGAAAGAAAAAGATCACAAGCATCTGTATAAGCGAGAAAGTCTCGCTTATCATCAGCACTATAGAGATTCTGCCTTTGAAGCTCAATCTTTACGGGTGTTCCCTGATGTCATTGGTGCATCTAAGGCCTTTGTGAAGTTTCAGGAGCAGGTGACGGTAAGTGCGTCCTCGAAGAGAGAAATTGGTCTTCCTGGGGGTGAGACTACAGTCCCTACTTTCTTCCCTGAACCACTCTGATGGACTAGTGTGGAGAAAGGGAAGGTGAAGGTTGGAACTGATCTAGGGAATGGAGTATGGTCTTAATTAACTGAAGATGAAATTATGTAGCGCCTATGGGTCGGTTTAGATCCGCTCCCCTTTGCTGCAGAAGCAAGACCATCGCGAGTAAGTTTGAGTGTTATTAAATTCAAATTTTCTGATTTATCCTATCATGGCTTTTACTGATGTATTTACTATATATAGGTACAAGGAGTGGATGAAGAAGGTGGACAAGATGAGGAGCAAGTGCAGAAAGAAGAGGGTAATGATGCAAACCGTCCTCTTGGGGAGCTAATGTTATCACCAGAACCCCGTGAAGATGTCATTCCTTATGAAGGAATGGCCTCTAAAAGGGACGGCCCACTTGAGGATGATTTGTTAGGCTTAGAGGAAGACCTAAGGGATACTGGTGACAGTGGTACTAGGGGGGATGCGTAATTGTGATTACGCATGATTTTATTGATGAAATTTGGACAATGGTAATATGAATGTTGGTGAGATTACTCATGAGATTTTGTTTATGATTTTTATTTATTCTATGTTTAATTTTATGTCTTTGTTTATGCAAAGTGTAAACAGAATTGAATAAGTTTCATTATTATGACTATAGAATGGAATTGCTAGTTTAAGGCCATTGCGGGTCATCACGTAGCATTTGCGTAAGATACAAACAAATTAGCTAGTTTTAGGCCATTGCAGGCCTTTGCTAGTTTAAGGCCATTGCGGGTCATCACGTAGCATTTGCGTAAGATACAAACAAATTAGCTAGTTTTAGGCCATTGCAGGCCTTTGCTAGTTTAAGGCCATTGCGGTCCATCGCTAGTTTTAGGCCATTGCGGGCCATTGCTAGTTTTAGGCCATTGCGGGCCAGTTGCGTAAGTCTAAAAGTGTAATTGATAAAAAATGTAGATATCTGCGTAACTGTGCTAATATGACTACTAAAAGTCAAGAAGTGTAAATGGCATAGAACAAGGAATATAAATAGCGTAATAGACAGAAAGCATAAATACATGTTCACATATTAAAGAAAACTGTCAATTGAATTTGATAAACGTAAATTGAAAACTAGCGGAAGTGTAACGATGTGCGTAAATGCCACTTAGATCAATCACTAACTCACAATTGTTTCTTGATGGCCTTTACGTTCAGTGATGAGTAAAGATGGGGAGATTTGTGACCTGATTCTTCCATACCATCTTCATCTCCCTGAAATGGTAGGTCGGCCCAGGCTAGGCTATCATCATTTGTTTTAGCTTGTTCGAGAGTTCGGACATGAGTTTGATCTTCAGACATCTCGATCTCCGAACCTTGTTCCTCCTCTATGTTGTTGACAGTCCTAGGGGTTATTTCATCACTGTGTATTACTACTTCTCTCCCTGCATAAGGGAGATGTATCTCTTGATGTATTGGTGACGAAACTTCCCTTAGTTGGGCTAGCCAGGACCTCCCCAGGATTAGGTTGAAACCAGGCATCTCCTCGACAACGAGAAATGTGGCGTCTGTTGGGAATTGATCCCCTACCACAAATTTGATACACACCGTCCCCTTGACTTTAGGCACGATGTCGTTGTAGGACTGATCTGGTCGACCAGGCCCAACTTATCCAGTATAGGATAAGGGATGACATTCGCAGCCGCGCCATCGTCCACGTGTACCCTCCAGATTCGATATTGACCAACCTGGATGGTGATAAACATGGGTTCTGTCATTACTTGACCTTTCTCTAGTTCATCTTTGATGGATTTATCATGAAAGGTCAAAGGGGTTGGTTTAGGTTGCTCAGCAGCAGGAGGAAGCATGACAGCATGTATCGCTTCCTCTTCTGCTGGTAAGCCTTCATCCACTGGTATGGATGTCAGCATACAAACCATAGCCTCATGGTGCTTTTGGGATGTCATAAGTAGGTCATAGAGGCTCAACGTTGTGTTCTTCTGTTTCAGAGCCTGCTTGACCTGGGTAAATACGTCGAGGAGGTCCCGTTCTCGGCTAGGTGGCTTATCCCCTCTATCTTCTTCCATTCGCCCTAAGAGATGAATCTCCCGAGGTAGAATAGCGTCAGTCGGAGGGTTGTGTTTCTTCTTGCTGAGGGGAGGTGGCTGTATTCCTGTACCCTTGTCTTGCCCACAAGGTGCAGGCACAGGGACAGAGGCCAGGGGCCTAGGCTTAGTGAAGCCTAGCGTAGAGTTGTTTTTGGTAGCATTAACTGACGCATCTCCTTCCTTTTTTTTGTTTGGTGGCGGTTGATGGTGATGGCTAGAAGCTTGCCCCTACGTAAAAGGAGCAGTCAGTGGTTTTGGCACCCTAAGGATAAAAGGTGCCTTAGGGGTAGACACGGATGTGGCCGTAGCTTTACTATTAGTGCGAGGTTGAGTTAAAGCTGGAGGGGATGCCTGGATAACAAAGGGTGGCCTCGGGACGTCGCTAGCTGCCGGTGAAGAGCTTGCCCCCTGGGATGAAGTAGTAGGTACGCTTAAAACAAAGGGTTGTTTAGGCGGTACCTTCCCTTCATTGTCCGTACTTACCACGTTGATTGTGTACGGTGCGTTATTTGCGTTTAACGGGTCCTTGTACACATGTAACGCCTAATTTTCAGGATGGCTTGGACTACTGGCATCTAGTTTCAGAGAACCATCGTCAATCATGCTTTGAATGTCGTCTTTCAACACCTAGCAGTAATTGGTTTCGTGACCACATAACTGATGGTAGTCACAAAAATGGTCCAGCCTAAAAGACCTTGGAACTAGTGGTGTGTTATGTAGGGCTATAGAAGGATTCTTCAACAATTCACAATGACGTCTGTGATGTTGGAGAGCTTCTTCGGATACCTTCTTATTCTGAATGTATCTTGCCCCTAATACTTGTTTCAATATTTCTGAATGTTTTATAGGTAGGGCTGTATACTTTGAGCAATCTTTACGCTCAAAGTTTGGCTTTGGCTGGGGGGCTTTTCAGGGGCAGGTGTGTCTTGACCGGTGATACTTGCGCTAGCTTTGGTCTCAAGGGATGTCGCGGGTGCCTTCTTGTTCTTGTTTTTAGTGCCTTTAGCTAGCGCAGCTACCGTCATTGTTGTTGCTTTACCTTTGTCCTTACCCTTATTGTTAGCATTTTTATAGGCCACATACGCCGGGTCTTTGCTAACCTCTGCAACATCTTGGATGCTCTTAGTCTAGGCGAAAGCCTAACTTAAGGAGCAAGGGGCAAGGTAATACAGCTTAGACTTGATGAAATCGTTGACTGCTCCTTTGAAGATAGTTAGTAAATGGGCTTTCTCAATAGGCTCACGGATTTCATTCAAAGTAGCACTCCATCGCTGTATAAACTTTTGGACTGGTTCAAGTGGATCTTGCTTCACTCCCATAAGTTGATCTAACGTGACCTCTTACTTTAAGTTGTATTTAAAGCGAGTCACAAATTTTGTTAGGAGCTCTTCCAAGGTTGAGATGGAAGAGCGAGGGATTGCTCGATACCAGTCCAAAGCTTTCCCTACCAGAGACATTGCAAAGACATGGATGATCGTATGAGGCCATTGCTATAACAACAAGGATTTAGACCTAAAGGTAACCAGGTGAGCATTGGGATCTCCTTCCCCATTATATTTAGTAAAATGGCGTAACGACATCTCTGGGGGCAATGACAGCATAGGAACTGTTGGAATGATGGGATCATCTTGATAGAAATCCATGATTTGTATGGTATCAGAGCTAGCAGCTTTAAGGCACTTAAACTCCTCAGTGAGTGTCTGAATAAGTAAAAACGCTTGATCTAGGCTTGTTGATGGAGAAGTCTACATAGGAGGAGTGGGGAGTTGGATAGGAAGAGCTGTCCTAGGCAATGGGAATTGCGTGATGGTTTGGCTGACGGGCAGTGCTACGAGGGCTATCCCTAAGGACGGAGCAGCCAGTGGAAGCCACCACCCACTAGGTTGGGCAGAGGGATTGGCTATTGTCGGGTGTGTAGGATGGAAATTATAAGGATATTGTGGATTTATTTGTGGGACCTGCATGATAGGTGTGGCTAAAGGTTGCACACCATATAATGCAGGTTGATTATGTGAGATAGGCGGGATCCACTGAGCAGCTGTAGGCTATTGATCGGATTGCTGCGATTGAATAGTGGTGGTGATCTGTTGCCTTGTAGAGGGAGGCAACGATAAGGTTTGCACCAGATTTTGTACCAGGCGGGTTGTAGGCATGGCATGGGGTTGTACTTGGGGAATGAAATAGGGCATAGTGGATGTAGGCACCACCAACGGAATGCTAATTACACGTGGCAATGAGGCCCCCCCACGTTATTTTGGGATGGTATTTGCACTTGCAAGACAGATGATTGCGTAGTGGCCTGTGGGATGACAGGAATGTGGGTTTGGGTGGTCGTGATTGAGTTGAGACGGGTGGCTTCTCCGGTGAGAGGAAACAAGGGATTTATGTATGTATGAGGGCTAAGAGTATGGTATGAATCCACGTGTTTAGATTGGGCTACGAATTCATCTTCCTCTTCCTCCCCATTCTGAGGTTCTAGCATGGACCGTGTAGCCTGACTCCTAGCCATAACCAATTGGGTCAGGAGTTTATGATAATGTTCAGTAAGGGGAATAATGTCATAGGCGGTAGGGATGAAATCTTGACCCCCTCTATGGATCATCTCATAGTTTCGCTTTGCCTCCATCTCGGCTCGGCTAAGAGCAAGCTTTGCCTGGATCTTGAAGCAGATGAAATTATATTCTTCAGGAGTCACAACGGTGAATACTGGGTCTTTGCCCTGTAATCTCAATGAATGACGCGATGGTTCCTGAGGTCCCATAACACCAGAAGCTAGCCCTGTGGCGGCGATGGGATTCACAGATGTGGCACCCAAATCGATTGTGGTCATGGTGGCTATGGTTGCATATGTAGAATCCATTGGTCAGATAGATTAACGACAATAAGCGACTAGATCTAAAAGATGATGGACAAAGAAGATCACGATTAGGCTTTTTACCCTGTAGGATTCCAAAGGAATCGTTACTGTGACCGATCTACACCACACGATTTTTCGTAAACATCCCTAGAGGTATTACGTGTACATTTTTAGAGACACGGGTATAGATCGCTTACAGGGCTACTCATAAAAAAATACGAATCAGAGCCTAGGCCCTCCTTCTAGCGCCAGAAAAATGTAACGACGGAAAATGTCGGTAGCTGGAAAATACCAAACGAAGATCCGTGTACACAGTCCTAACCACGGATCCATGCGAGGGCCATGCTAGAGAAAACGAATCCGCGGTGCCCTGAACGATCTTGTCGATCAGATAGGAACTTACTCAATCAATAAATTGATGAATATTATAGATATTCCATGAAATAATTTGATTTGATGAATTGTAAAAGGAGTAGAAAATGATGTAGATAAATTGGAATAACGACAACATCAACACAACAAGAAGGATCAGATTTAAGAAAAATGTGCAATTCCAAGATTTGTACTTTGACTCGAAAACTGAGTATATTGTATACAAAGTTCCAATGGAAAAGCTTCGCTTATCTTGTGCGAAGCATACACAAAATAATAAGAAAATTTTTCAACAAGGAGTATAGAATAGAGTTCGTTCTACCTCGTAAGCCAAAAATGGGATGCAAGGAAGGTCAAGCCTCAATGTCTATCGATCAAGGGTTTCTGATCAATAGATCTTGCCAACTGCACCAGATGATCTCTTGATCTCTGATCTGTTCCCTCTGCCTTTGGTAGTCTCTACTTAAACTGCCAATGATCGCTAATGGAGAGAACTATATTTTTTGCCAAAGGACTGATCGCTCCTACTGTCAATGCTCAAAGATGTCTCCTGTCTCTACTCAAAGGTGATAACTGCCAAAAGTCCAAGATGCCAGCCCTTGTTTCTTCACCAACTGGAGTATTTATAAGTTCGACAACATGTGGAGAAGGCATGGCCCTAATGACATGTGTCCCGAACCTTCAAAATACCATTGAATTGTCCAATTGTATGTTGAAGCTGGCTATGTCGCGTCACATTTCTGGGAGAAGGGGCGGAGTACATTGTCAACCACTTTTACCAAAGTCGCCTCGTGATTACGCACAATACGCTCATCAGCGTATTGTGTGTGTGGATAACAGGTGTGTGTCTGGTATTGTCCTAGCTAGTCTTAGGCTGCATTATGCTTGTTCGCGATACGTCACATGGCAGAGCGTAATAAAAGATGAAAATAGTTGATTCAAGCTGTTTTTACGCTCATTTACCCCGCAAAGAGTAATAGAGTGTAAAATGGTCAACTTTACAATAAAATTACGCTTGCCTACACTACGTAGCGTAATGAGCGTAAAGCGACCAATCTACAAAAAGGAAGAAGTCAACCTGCTGTGCTTCCTTGGACTCTGACTTTGACTTTCTTGAAGCTCATTACACTGCTTTGCGTAATGGAGCATAAACTCAGCCCTGAGCAAAAGACTTAGCTGAATATGTGACAGGTCGCATATTACGTTGCTTAGGCTTTAAGCTTCATCAAATCCACCGAAGTAAGTTACTTTCTGATATTGGGCTATGCTAAGTAGAGTTACGCTAAGCGACACTATGCTATTTTGCGTAATGTAGCGTAAAGAAAGAAAACACAGTAAGATTGAAATCTGTAAGGAACTTGGAGACTTGATGTTGTGTGCCTCTTTGCCCTGCTCTGTCTTCTGGATTTCTGTCGCGAACCTTCACCCGAATCGTGAATCTTCGCTCGAGGCCGATTCACAATTTCTACGGTGTTTCGGACACCAACATAGAATACAAAAGATAAAATTGTTAGAACTCATGTGGCTCTTGGTGGTGGTGGCTCTTCCATGGGCCTCTTCCCCTTATCTTGTGCTCCAAGTTTTAGAAATGGTTATCTCTGGAGGAGCACCTGAAGCTTTTCCTCTTCTATTCAAACATCATGTGTCATCCATGGTGATGTTCCAATATTTGATGGAGTCAACATCTCCCATGGGCATGACAGTTGTGGAAACATTTGATTGGCTTTGACATAATAAGCCGCAAACCATCGTCGTTCCTCCTCGTAGGCTCTATCATTATTTCTACATTATTGGTAATCTATGAGCCATTGAGCCAAATTGCCATGACATCCTTTTGCCTTTGGTAGCTAGCCTTGACCACCTCTAACTCAAAATTTGCTACCTCTAATTTCTGTAGTGTCTTTTTGTGTTCTGCAAATTTTGTTTCATACTTGGCATAGGTGGTTGCTACTTACTTCTCCAATTCTATCCTTGAGCATCCTATTATCAGTATGGCTAAGTTGGCATACCACAAGTTTGCTAACTCCATGTACTGAGTGAGATCCTAGATCTATAGGTCTCAGTTCTTTAGTTCTACTTGGTGGGTGAAGGCCTAAGTATCTAGTATGGACCACCAGTCAATGTTGTAAGCACTGAAAGTGTTGATATGGGTATTGGCCATATGGATTTCTTTTTCAATGATCTACTTATACATCCTCACCTAATTTTGAAAATGTTCCTTCAGCTTCTTATGTTGCTTAGCCTCATTCTTCCATGCACTTATTTCAATAGTCATCTTCTAAAGGCTCGCATGTATCTCCTCTATTGAGAGGGTCCTATTTTCTTTGGCTAAGCAATTCATGTCCTGGTTGACCCTTATTAATTATTCTTACATTTGATGAAAATTCTCCTTGAGAACATTCTTCTATTTTTCAATTGTGGTCAACCGAAGATTCTCAGTGGCAAGGTGTTTATTTTCTTCTTGTAAGGCCTTGAGTGCTTTGGCATGTGCATACGTTTGGGCTTGTGTCTTTGAAGTATCCCAATTATCCTTCTCTTTTCCCCTTGCCACCCTTTTATTCTCTTCTAATAATTTATTTAGCTGCTCCATCTAAAATGACTCTAGCTAGTTGGCTGGGATAAATTGGAATGGATCCCACTATGCAGCTTGTAGGGTGATGAAATTCTCTTGAAGTCTTTTCAACTCATCCTTTGCATGTTCATCCCTAACCTCCACCATAACTAGCTTTTCTTTTGTGGAGATAAAGTCTGATTATGTTGTTGTGACATCTTGAGGGATGTCAAACAAGAATGTCATCACTTGTCCTATTTGCAGCAACTAATCCAAAACATCCTCATGATCTGCAAGAGCCATTGAGGGACTAGCTAAGAGTTGAGCATTGTGTGCTTCTGTGAGATCTTCCAGTGGCACAATAGGGACATTGAATGATTCTTTGATGTGGTCTGCAACCACTTCTACTGCTCCAACTACATCTTGGTGTTGCATAATCGCTACTGTGGTGCCTTCACCAGTTTCTAATTGCACTTAAAAATATGCAACGTTTCCAGAGATCTGCTATGACCAATGTAATTCCCCTCCTCCTATTTTTATAGAAACCTCACCTCGTGCATGATCAATCAAGATCGTGGGCTATATGACATCATCAATGATCTTGAAGAGATTAACATTATCATGACTTCCCCAACTAACTTTTTCTACGATGGCCTAGAGATGGCTCATCAATGATCAATAATCTTATAGCGGCGATGAAAATTCATCTTGCTAGCCTATGATTTGTGTGCTAGGCCCTGCTTCTTGTTGTTGAATGGGCCTTGTGTCTAGAAGTTGGCTAGGCCCTACTATTTGAGGTGTAGTGGGCCTAATCATCTACTCTTACTCCGGCTCTAGTGTCTCACTAGCATCTTTCCTTCGTGCTGATGGCTTCAGTAATTTAGCATATGAGGCATTTTGAGCTTTTCTAGGGACATCATTAGTGTACCCTAGAATTCTAGCACATTAGCACAGATTCCTTCTTAGACAAGAGAAAGTTAATGAAAACTTCCCTATCTTACGTTCTTCAAACTACCTTAATGTTTTTGTGAGATATAGATAGGGCACTTGGCATTAACGTTGCCCATCAGGATTGCACTTCCTCTAGCTGCATAGGTGAAAATTTTGTTTAATCATTTTGTTGGGAAGAGGTGATAAGTGCCAATTTTGAAATAAATCTCTCTTCAAGTGTGAGCTCCCCATATGTTTTATCCTTGGTGTACATCCTTTTTAGCCATATTTTCCATGCATCAACATTAGAGCGAGTGGATATGTGAGTAACCTTGGACCCTGTATTCAGAAGGTTCAGAACTTTTGAAATGGCTTTAGTAGAGAAATTGACTGAAATCCCACCAACATCAGCGGTGGTGCCTTTTTCCTTATTATGCAAAAATTGGTACGTCTCCCCCAAGTACCATTCACCACTCTCTAAGAGAATAGGCCACAATGGAGATCCTTTAAGTTGATCTCTAATTGAATTAGGGGAAAATTTAGTAAAAGATCCAAAATTGAGTTCCATGATCATTGCAACTGATGTGGACCTTTCCCGAATCACTTAAACGCATTCTAGAGACAACGTGAGATGTTTTCCTTATTTAGGTGCCTTACCTTCTCCACCTTTTGCATACCCAAATTGTGTAGTAGTAGGGGGTTCTTTATGGATGCTAAATGATTGTGCCTCCTACTTTGCATGTCCTATAAGGGATCCTTGGCCTCTACCTCTCCTTGGCCATTTGGATGCACCTTGAGAGGGTCCTCCTTGTTGTCCTCATTTAAGGGCCATCTGCAATCACACAAGATCAACTATTAGTAAGGTCATTTAACAAAATTTGATTTAAACCTTACTCATTATCTTTAATAAATTCAATTCTCGCTTAGTGTGATTCAGAGTTAGAAATTTTCAAAAAAATCCCCCTCAAATTTTTAATGTTATGCCCAATTTGATGAGGTGACTCCAAAAATAATTTCCATGGTTTGGGTGAAGGAATAATATTGGTTTTCCATAAATTCTTATCATTTTTTAAGCTCACTTACCTATATGATATCCTTTAGGTGACAACAAATTTTGAAAAAACTATGTGCAACATTCCATGAATGGCAAAGTTAGTGAGTTTCTACAATGTCGATCTGAGTTAGTTTTATGATGTATTATTTAATTGGAAATATACCTAGATACATTCCATGAATGGCAATGAACACTTTGACTTAGATTATATTTACCTTCCGTGCAATTTACTTTTCATATACTTAGTTAATATTTACATTAACATGCATATTACTAAATTGGTAGAATGAGCATGACTAGTTCGAGCATAAACACATATTCGCTTGGTAATCCTAGCAACGTTATTGCTTAGTTCACCTAGTAGCATACCACTTGATAATCCCAATAGTGGATATGTGGGTTGAGGACATGTACAACAAATTGGGAATGGACACTCATCATCCATAGGCTAGTTTAGAATTTATCTTCCTATTGTTAATTAGATTAACTAATTAACTTCTCTATTATCATTAGGAGTACCATAAGGCCAAAACAACATCAACAATAATATGCCTCACTTTGGACTAAACCATATGTGACAAAGCTACCACTAGTCCAAGTGGGAAGATAACGAACTGCGATCAAGGCATAATGTTCTAGATGCCACAAGTAGTCCCATCCATAGTATTCAACTGAATCGTGTGTGAATGCTTGTGATTCATATAGTTGGGTGTAGGGGGTGCTCATCACTCATCATTGGCATCGTTGTTGAGGATGGTGCTAGTTATCTAAAGTAGTTATATTATACATGATCACTATAAAAATGTTAATGATTTGTCTTTTAAAAAATATTAATATTTTAGATCACACACATTAAAACCATGTCTTCTTCACATAGGACTAATAATGCATTTTATGATGAAAACTCTCATAGGAGAAATGATAGGATCTATATTGGAGAGAATTGGAGTGAACACTCTCAAGTAGGAATTTCATATGTTCATTTTGATCCATACTACATGCAAGGACTATGTTCAACTGGTACAAACAATCCTAGAGGAGATGGAGAAAGTCCTAGAACAAGAAGGGCCTCAAGGCCTTCGACCTCCTCTAAACCTAGAAAAGATAGATCAAGGGACTATGGGGGATGATATTGGAGCCATGGTGATTCTCCCAATTCCTCATCTTTCTCTTCCTCTTCAACATCTAGTTCTAACGAAGATGAATGTAGGTATAGAGAGAGAGCCTTGTTATGGGATCAAGATAAAGATAGAAATCAAACCCAAGGGCAAAATCAAAGACATCAAAATGAGCATAGATAAGATCATCATAATTAGATGAATAGAAATATAGATTATCACCATGACGTGTTTGGTACAGATGAATCCTTGTTGGTTACTAGGGGCCTAACATAGAATAGGGAGGCAGTTCAAATACCCCAAAGGTCTCATAGGGATAGCTGCATCAAATGGCTTGATATGGACAACATTCCTAAATTTATGGGATGCTATAATCTTGATCCACAACATTATTTACAAGCCTTCCATGATGCCTACACCTTGTAAAACATTGAATGAAAGTGGCATAAGCTTAAGCTCTTTCCTAGGACACTAATAGAAGAAGTTGAAAGTTGGTAAGAATTGTTGGAATCGGATTCCATTCACTGATGGTTCATAATGATAGAACTCTTCAAAGAAAAATACCAAACCTATGTGAGAGTGTACAACTTGAGAAATTAAATCCAAGAATGGAAGCAAGAACAACATGAATCCTTGAATGTGGCCTCGGATAGATACTATTCTTTCCTACGTAGATGTCTAGGCCATGATTTCTCTCAAAAAGAGTAACTTTTCCACATCATAGATGGGATTTGTAATTAAATGAGAGGGATTTATGCCCAAGGTTGGTTATACGAACTGAATGTCCATAAGATACAAAGGCTAATCAAGTGAGTGGCAAAAGAAGAAGGAGAGCTATGTAAATAAGAGAATATAAAGGAATATAAATTAAACCCAACTCTTCAAAAGAAGAGGGTCCATATCTATCATAAGGAAAAAGAGGTAGCTCTTGATGAGTTGATTTCACAATAAACCTTGCCAATACAAATGTCTATCGATGAGATTGAAGCAAGGATAGATAAGATGTGGGAGTTGATGAACAATAAAGTTACAACTTATGTGAAAACCATAGAGGAGAGAGTAATGCAAAAGGAATCAAGTGATCAAAACAAGAAGAGAAGAAAGAACCAAGAAATAGCTAAGAACACTTATCAACAAAAAGGAAAAATAACTATAGAAGATCAGGCTATAGATTAAACCACAGAAGATGATGATGGATGTGACATCTACCTATATGACCATCTAAAGGGCTATTGCCCAGTCATGTTACATCTACATGAGTATTGGGCTTTTTCTTTGAATCCCAAGTTCATAAAAAATCAAATGCCTAGGAAATTATCTTACTCACAAGGTAATTTCAAATTGTCCTACAACCAATTGTACTATCCTAATGTGACTTCTTACTTCCTCAGCACAACCATCAACTGTAGTGGCAAAACCCATAGTTGTGAGGGAGGCCATCATCAAACCAACACTACCCTTATTGCTCGCCAGAGCTATATAGATATTATGTTCAACAACCTATTTTCTTGATTGGTTTCACTTCCTCTACCTTAAATCACAACTACCACTTTCCCAAATATCATCAACATGCAACACCTTCTAAAGGAGCACCACCTCACACCTCTTACCCTCCATCATATCCTCAATATTCTCATACTTCCCTCCATCATATGTCATCAACAACAACACAAGTAGGTTTGCCACTACAACATTAATGAAAGAATTTCACTTGTGCTATGAACATACAAAGAAATGATAATGCTAGTAGATCTTAATCATAACCTCAAAAATTTCCTTTCTTTAGGGTAGTTTCCTCATAGAAGCATAAAACTCATAGACCTACTGGCACATCAAAACCCACACAAGGCTAATTTGGAGCAACACCCTTCCTCATAAAAATGATTCTCCTAATCATATACAAAAGTCAAAAACCATTACCACTCCGACATAAGATGGAAATGATGAACCTATCACTATGGAAAGATAGAAACCTCCATGCATCACTAATAATAATAAAGAATGTAGTCATGGGCCAGAAGTTTAAAATATTAACACAAACCCTATACTGACCCACCATAAAGTTCAAAAACAAGTGTGTGAGTGGAAAGAAGTCTACACAAGAGTTACTAAACTAGAAGACACCCAATGGCTTGAAAATGAGAATATGAAACTATTTCAAAGATGCATGAAAAAATTTGATCCACTTATTAGTTCTAGACTTAAGAAAATGGACCAAATAGAGGACTTAGACATAGATATCTTACACTCTGATTATACCCCAAAAGAAGATATTAAACACAAAGACCCAAGAATTAAAATAGAAAATCAAGAAGAAGAAGCAAACACATCTAGACCCCCCAGAAAAGAAGTACCTTCAAGTATAGATGAAGATACATCTTTGAATGATCCAAATGAGACTATCACCAATGTTAGATGTGCTACCATGTGATTAATTAAATTAGTAATGGTGATCAATCAGAAACTAGTGGTGTATAACTAGGGGATTATGTGGTCCATCTTCAAAATGTGCAACCATATGATTAGTCATGGGGTAGATGCTCCATCATGGTTCAAGGACTAATTAGCATTTTTCATCTTTTATGTTTTACAATTTTTTATCATTTTTCTATTTCTTCCAAAATTTTCTAATTCTTCAAATGTTTTACATTTCTTGATATTTTTCCCTTTTGTTGAGTCATTTTCTTTATTTTTTATAAATGTATTTCATATTTTCATTAATAATATTGCCATGTCATGATGCAGAAGTCAATGCTATGTTTTGGGTTTTGTGCTATGCTATCAAGATGATTGGGTAAGTAATTGTGTGAAGCAATGAGACCACCTCATCCATCCCTTTAGTTGGCTAAATGAAAATGTCTTTTTTCATGAATGAAATTTAGTTCTTCTTTCATGAAATTAAAATTCATCAATTCTCATTGGACCTTGAAGAAAGAGGGAATGACCATGTGGGAATGGTAAGGGTATGACCTCAAGGGGACCTGTTGGGTTCTCTTCTTAACTTCCTTTGAGTGGTTTATGAATCCTCATGGATCATATCAATACTCTACTATTGACCAATAATAGGAAGCTAAAAGTCTTTGCATGGTGTGGTTCCCATCCAAAATCATAAAAATATAAAATCAAAATAAAAAATAATAATGATAATTTAAAGCACACCCCTTAGACACAATAATTGGTTATTAGCACTGTTTATGGGGTTGGAAAGACATGATACCCATGCTTGAAGGCATCCCTCTAGCTAAGGTCCTTCCTTCCTTCTTCTCTTTCTGGAGTGATGATCATTCTTTGGGGTGGTTGTGAAGTCATGGTGATCAGTAGGAAGGAACACATTAATGCAAGGTTACTGTTAATAGTATGGACTTGGTCTAAACTTGGATGGATAGGTATGATGATAATTTTAATCACATTTGACACAAGAACATATTACAGACATGACAAAGCACCTTACATCCCAATATTTACAATTCCTTCTCATCCCATTCATTCATCTCACTACTACATACAATTGTGCGTTTTTTGATTTCATGTAGTATAGTGCAACATCAAAACCATGATAGTTGTGTGTTTTTTGGAATAAAGACATGATCTACATTGAACTTCTAGAGTGTCCATAGACATCTATAGAAGTGGTTATACAAGTGCATTATGGTAGGGGCTTGCTTTGGGGAGGACCCATGATGAGTCACGATATCGCATCCGCCACGCGATATCGCATACGCGATATCACATCCTGCCTCATCTTCTATAAATAAGAGGTAGTGTCCTTTGTTCAAGATAGTAAGACTCAGACCCTTAGCCAAAATCTTGTAGTTTTACCATTCTAGAGATAGAATAATTTCTGTGTGCCCACAGTAGGAGTCATAGAGTGAATGGATCTTTATTCAAGCAATTTGTACTTGAGCACACATTTGTGTACAGAAATAAAGATGAACTTTATGATAAACCTTGCAGCATACAGACTAAGCTAATCAGTAATTAATTATTGTTGAATGTTTAATGCTTTCCTAGTTAATTAATCTCTCTCGCAACCTTTGACTCTCTTAGTTAAGTACACTCAGTACGAACGCTTCGAGCATGTGTGTAGCGCTTGGTAACCCAGTAATGATTAGCATTTGGTAATCCCAGTAGCGTTGCACTGGTTCAGGATGTGTACAGAAAGTGGGAACGGATACTGGTGTTAGGAACAATTAGAACTTAGTTAGTGAATAGTTAATGTAAGTTAGTCACTTACTTATCTTTCCCTTCCCTTATTAGCATAAGACATTAAAAATATAAAAGCTATAAAAAATAATATACCTCAAGCTTACTTAACCATACAACCATGACAATACAAGTAAGTTTGGAAAAACAACAGTTGATTAACCATGAGTGTTCCATTAAGGTGCATAAGCACTTAGTCCTTGGAGTTTGACTGGATAGCGTGTGAAATGCTCGTATTTGTATGGTTGAGTGTAGGGGTACCTCGCCACTCATCATTGGCATTGTTGCCAGAGACCTAGTTGTTTGTGAGCTACGTAGAACATAGGAAATCATTCATATCATTGGAACACTAGAACGAACCCTTAGGGTTAATCATGGAAAGATAACACAATGGTAAATCGCACACTGAACAAGACAAAATGTCTTCTTCTTCGCATAAGAGCACTTCACCGCCTAAGACTAACATAAGAGACAATCAGCGGTATAATACATGTAACCAAAATATTCCAATTCCTCAAAAATTTCATGTGGTATATACTCATTATGATGATTATGTACCCGATTTCACCTTTATTCTCCACCAAGATGAACAATTGCGTTGGAGAGACTTAGAGGGTAACATAGTGTTTCCTCCAGACTGATTAGTCCCCAACATGCTCCTTCGTGCTCTATCATGAATAGGCATGCTGCTTTTGTATGTGGAATATGTTGCATGTGATTATGACACAAGGGACTACCATCCCACAAAAGCGCAACGTCAAAGGGAGTTGCGACAGGAGAGATACCATACATCCTTGAAGGGTAAATGGTCCCATAATGCTCCACATGTCTTGAGAGAAATTGAGGCTGGTGAACCTGCTTCAACAGGTTCTTCACAAAACAATGTTCCTCCTCCTAACAATGGTTAGGAGGTGGTGTATCAAAACCTCCACTCCACGGTATACAACCCTAGTTCTGATACCCATGAACATGAAGTGTTCAAAGAAGGAACACAAACACATGATAAGGGTGAAAGTTTTGATTGTGATCATGATTGTGGCTAAGACCACCGAAGAGAAGGTAGAAAACACCATCATGGTAATGGTTCTCCTTCTTCTTCACCTTCACATTCAAGCTCTTCTTCAGTATCCAGACGTAGTCCTAAGGAAATCAATCGTGAGGATAAAGGAAAACAAAGTGACAAACATCGACGAGATAGTCAAGAAGGAGGACGAGGGCACTCTAAGAAATCAAGGAATAGAAGAAGGGAGAGTAGGAAACTGCGTAGAAACCATAGACGATATGAACGAGATGATCATGAAGAATCCCTACTCTCAACTAGAAGCATGCTAGATATAATAGAAGCTGTAAGAGTTCCCACAAGGCACCAAAAGGATAGTAAGATCAAGAGGTTAGACATGAACAACATCCCACAATTTGAAGGGGGATACAACGCTGATCCTCAAAATCATTTACAAGCATTCCACGATGCATGTGCCTTGCAGAACATAGAAAACGAATGGAAAAAACTGAAGTTGTTCCCAAGGAAACTAGTGAAAGAAGCTAAAAGCTAATACTGGTCCTTAGAACCAAAATCCATTCAAAGATGAAGTACAATGTTAGAACTATTTAATGATAAGTACCAAATGTACTCCCGAGTTTCTAACCCACGAAAGAAAATCCAAGGATGGAAGTAAGGAAACCATGAATCCTTGGATGTTACCATGGGCCACTGTTATGCACTGTTACATCGTTGCCCTGGACATGGTTATTCGCAGTGGGATCAACTACGCCATCTCGTGGATGGGCTTAGGCATGAAATAAGGAGAACCCTTGGAACGTATGCCTAAGGAATATTATCAGAGCTTAGGTCTCATCAAATTCATAGATTGCTAAAGCAAGTAGCCAAAGAAAAAGGTGAGCTACAAAAGAGAGAAGGTGTGGAAGAGTACAACTAAGATCCTTCCCTTCAAAAAATGAGAGTGAGATTTTTTGAGGAGGAAGAAGAGTCACCACTCGAAGAGATGGTGAATAGGAAAACTTTGCCGCTCCAAAAGTTAACAATTGAAGTATTAGCAAAGGTAGACCAAATGTACCTTAAGATTGTCCAACTGGATAGTAGGTTTGAAACTATTCTTAAGATTGTAGAGGAGTCTAGAGAGCAAGCTAGTGACCATGACAAAAAGAAAAAGAGAGAAGTGGAGAATGCACGTAACAAGGGTAAGGATAAAATGGCCATCACAGAAGAGGTTGTGAATTCAAATACAAACAAGGATGGTGGATGCGAGATATGCCAATATGACCATCCTAAAGGATGTTGCCTAGTGATATCACATCTACAAGAGTCTGGGATGTATGCACTCAACCCATGACTTAATAAACGTAAAACACCTCGATGGTTACCTTATCCCCAAGGTAACCCAAGGCAGTTCCACCAACCTTCAACATATTATCCAAGTGGAACTCCACCACAACCCATTGGGAAACATCAAAAATGACAATATCCACAGTCATTGGGGATGCCACCACCAAGGCAACAATACCCCTACTGGCAACCAGACCCATATGGCTACTACGTGCAGCATCCAATCCCTCCTCTTGACTCTGTTAGTTACGTTATACCACAACATCACTACCAAGCTTGGGAGTATTATAGAACTCCTTCTCCTAGGGGAGATAACCCACAAGCATACCATCCTTCAAATCCATCCGCAACTCTCACACCAATAGCTCCATTACCACCCACTCTAGCAATGCAAGGGGAACTCCCTACTCAACCGCAGCAATGCAATGCCATGAGGGCTATGAATCTTCAACCCACTATTGGTGCTGACAACTGTATGAAGAAAAGATCTTTCTTCAGAACCAATAGTCGAACCAAGTCCTCACAACCACAAGAAATTGAATCTCTAAATGCCTCCCCACCAAATAAGGCTTCAGAGCTCCCTTCAAACCAAACACCAGTTCAACGCATACAATTATGTTAACACATGCCATAACTGATTGGATTAAGGATGGACATCTTCCCAGGAAATTATTTGATCCTGGAAGCCCTCTAATCTATCTCCAAGTTGTTGGGAATGAGCCATGCAAAGCTCTTCTAGACTCAAGTTCCAGAGTCAACTTAATATCACAAGAGATGTACAAAGCCTAGAACCTGCCTCCATTAAGAAAGAGAAATATTCATCTAGAGCTGGCTGACCAGTCCATCACTCTTTCCTTGGGACTAGTGGAGGACATCATTACCATTGTGTATGGGTGGTCATACCCAGCTGATTTCCTAGTGATACAAGTAAATAGCAATAAAGGGGACTTCCCAACAATAATGGGAAGGGCATGGCTAAGTACTATAGATGCACGTCTAGGAATTCATGATATTTCCTTGGAAATATCTAAGGAGAACACTTTTGAAAAGATCAAGAAGAAGAAGGTTCCATGCATCGCATACAGTGATACAGGGTACAATTGCGTGTAGAGATCATTGGTTGGGAAAAATTTAGCATTGCCTGTATGCAACTGGTGTGCACAAGACCTTAACCTACAAAAGTGCCTGTATGCAGTAGCCACATGACAAAGAGACACCCAGTGGCTGATAGCTAATCAAGTGAAAAACTCACTAATGTTCATGGAACTAACTAAGGGAATAACTAGTGCTTACATTGAAAGCATAGATGCACTTGAGCAAGTCTGTCATCAACTTCCAAACCCTAATCTGGAAAATATCAACTAGGGGAAGTTGGAAGTTCCTAAAAAGTTAGACAAAACTCTTGATAAGAGATTACTAGTCAATGTGCAACAAACCAAACCCTTCCATGAACTTAGGAAAACCAGTGCACATAATACCTCTGAGAAGGGATGACCCTGCCCACTATTTCAAATCTCCTCCTTCCAACTCAGTCATGGGGAAGATGGCCCCCTCTGATGATCATTGAGACCCTCAGTTCCTTTTTAAGTTTTTTTTACACATTTTTGTTTTACAAATTTCTCTAAATTTTCTTCTTTTTTTTTTTGCAACATCATTCATAATTTTTCATTTCTTTGTGTGGTTGTTTGTGTTGTTAGGTTCATCACCTAATAAGTGCTCCTGATGGTGGTATGAACTGTATTCTATTGATTGCTAATGTTTGGTTTTTACCTTGGAGTTATAATGTTAATACTAAGGTATGGTTCTTTTGATATAATAGGCAATGAGTCCACATCATCCCTACATTCATAAATTTCTATGGTCTCTCTTAGCTTGGAATTGTATGGACCCTTTCTTCATGATAAAACTATTAATAAATTTGTGACTGGACATTTTTCAAATTGAGGAAGGACTCAAGGACTGAAATGGGTGTGACTTTAAGGGGACTGAAAACTATTTTATTCTTGATTTTTCCTTATCATTTTGACATTGCTCCATTATCGGGAAGCTAAGCTAATAAAAATAATAATTCTTTGCATGGTGTAGTTCTCACACAAAAAAAAAATAGTGAGAATTCAAAGCACACCCCTTAGACAAAATAATCATCTAGGCTACAAACACTGGTCATGGAACTAAAAAAACATGTTCCCACTAACTAAGGCCCTTTCTCACTTCCTACTTCTCCCTTTGTCATCTCATTAGAATGGTGGTGACTCTTTGGTGGAAGCATCCCTATTACTTGAAGTGGATGGATTGGCCAAGTGTATTAATGCGATGTCACTGGAAGTGGATTGTTTAAGGATGGATTTGAAATGGGATCTACTCAATCACATTAACCACAAATACAGAAGGGGCTATACACCACCTTGTTCTTGGGATTCCATTCCATTCTTTTCTTCCCATCATTCTTTCTCCATTTTCCACCTCATTGTTGGTTGTATCAGTAGTCTGTATTTTGGTTGATGCATTGTTTTCTTTTTGGTAAATTCTTGTGGTTAAGACTTTAACTCTTGCTTCCGAATGACATTTCTAGAGCCTACAAACTCTTTAAATGTGGGTTTGTCAGGGCATAAAGGGCATGAGTCTGCTTTGGGGGGGGGGGGACCCACTAGTATTCCTATTTGGTGCATCAGTTAATTTCTTTCCCTTAAACATTTCTGCAATCAACATTTTTTTTGTTCATTTCCATCTCTGACATCCATTTTATCAGCGTTGCCATTGTTTCTTTTTCTCCATCTTTCTTATTCTTTATATTTTTCCATTCTATCGCTACCGAAGGATTGCTCTTAGTCATGGGGGTCTTGGTCCAATTTTTTCAATTCAATTTTCTCCTAACCCCTACACCTTGGGTAGTCACCAGTGTTATATCTCTAGAATCTGTATTAGCCATATCACAACTTAGCCAATGGACCTTACACCGAGGCAAGGTATCAACTATATTGTGATTTACTTATCCTTGCTCATATGTGACTATGTTGTGTGTGAAAATGGAAATCATACAGCAATGGACTAGATCTGGAGGAACACTCAGAATGGTTTAGTGCTAGAACAATTGTGCAAGAAATAAGATTGATGGCGTGGTTATGAATGGACAATGGAAGGCATAATCCTGGTGTCGGTAGCAACACATCTTCTTCTTTTCTCTCTCTCTCTATTCTCTCTCAGTTACCAAATAAGGCTAAATGTCAATTGTGTATAGTGTTCACTCTTGTAGTCATGAATACTAATATTGTCATGTATTGTAATGATTGATCTGTTCACACATCATCCAATTCATCATTAGTTATCATTCAACTCAATAATTGCATACCTTCCCAATATTTTGTAAGGAACTCGAGGACGAGTTTTCATTCAGTGATGGGGGTATGATGAGCTGCGATATCATGTCTTGCCTCATCTTCTATAAATAAAAGGCAGCATCCTTTGTTTAAGATAGTAAGACTTAGATCCTTAGCCAAACTCTTGCAGTTTTACCATTCCAGAGATAGAATAATTTCTATGTGCCCGTAGTAGGAGTCATAGAGTGAATGGATCTTTATTCAAGAAATTTGTACCTGAGCACACATTTGTGTATGACAATAAAGACGAACTTTATGATAAACCTTGCAGCATACAAACTAAGCTAATTAGTAATTAATTATTGTTGAATGTTGAATGCTTTCCTAGTTAATTAATCTCTCTCTTAACCTTTGACTCTCTTAGTTAAGTATACTCAGTACGACCACTTTGAGCATGTGTGTAGCACTTCGTAACCCAGTAACGATTAGTGTTTGGTAATCCCAGCAGTGTTGCACTAGTTCAGGATGTGTACAGAAAGTGAGGATGGATATTGGTGTTAGGAACAATTAGAACTTAGTTAGTGAATAGTTAATGTAAGTTAGTCACTTACTTCTCTTTCCCTTCCCTTATTAGCATAAGACATTAAAAAGATAAAAGCTATAAAAAATCATATACCTCAAGCTTACTTAACCATACAACTGTGACAATATAAGTAAGTTTGGGAAGACAACGGTTGATTAACCATGAGTGTTCCATTAAGGCACGTAAGAACTTAGTCCTTAGAGTTCGACCGGATTACGTTTGAAACACTCGTATTCATATGGTTGAGTGTAGGGGTACCTTGCCACTCATCAACCCACTTGCATAACTTTTGTTGATCATGGCTTTGAACTAACCTTCACATCTTCCAGAACATTAGTAATGGTTTCTCTAAATTTATGCATGTTTTTTGGACTACTTCTCATCAATTGTAATTATGTAATTTTTCCTACTTCTTTATCTCAATATCCTTCAAGTTCTACAAAATTTGTTGGCCATCTTCTAAATCAAACCTTTAGTTTTCATTTTTTGGAAACTTGTGCACTTTTGGAGTTACACTTATTAGTCATGGGGGCTAGGGATGTTTGCTTTGAAATTTTTGAAATTTTTTCAACATTCTATTTTTGAACATCATGGTAACTAATAGTAATTGATCAAAATAATGTAAAAAACTTGATGATTTTAGTTACCTCATAGCCTTGGGCATAGTACGTTGTCATTAGCTTTTTCTAAAATGTAAACTAAGGGATCCAAAAGGGGTTGATTATTAAGGAAAATTTACCAAAACTAATGTTGATCCTTTGGTGATTGTAGGTGATGCTAAATGGAATGCCTAAGGAAGAAGGTCTTTTGCTAGGTATGAAAACAAAGCCAAAGGAGGGACAATGGAAGATATGCCCATGGACAAATTGTAGCACATATAGGATTATAGCTAAAACATCACATGCTTGCTAGATCCATGGGAAGATGAGGAGAAATTTCATTCCATCCTTTAAGAATGTTCTACATAACCAAAAAAGCATCAACATAACAATCAAGGTTGGAAGTCTTCCACTGCTAGTGGCAACAAGAAAAATCATCTTCAATGACCTTTTGAAGACCTCTATAAATTTTGTAATCTTCAATGTATGCCCAGTCTTTTTTTCAGTTTGTCATTTTGTATGCATCCATTTGAATAAAATTTTGTAATGTAGCACTCAAAGTTAGTTAGTAGTTAGAGTCAGTCAATAATCCGATACCTTTCCAATATTTTGTAAAGAACTTGTTCTTTTTGTTCACTCAAGGATAGCTTTTCATTCAATTGTGGGGGTATGATGAATTGTATGTTTCATAGTCCCTGATGTTGGATCCCATATATTGTGGCACACATTTTGATATTGGATATTAATGAATTGTTGGAATGAGTGCAACTAGTTTGAGTGTAAACACATATTTTCTTGGTAATCCTAATAGTGTTATTTCTTGGTTCACCTAGTAGCGTAGCGATTGGTAATCCTAGTAGTGGATACGTGGGTTTAGGATGTGTACGATAAGCTGGGAATGGACACTCATCACTCGTAGGCTAGTCTAGACTTTATCTTCCTATTGTTAATTAGATTAAATAATTAAATTCTCTATTATCATTAGAAGTCCCAAAAGGCCAAAACAACATCAACAATCATATGTGTTACTTTGGACTAAACCATACATGACAAAGCTACCACTAGTCTAAGTGGGAAGATAATGAACTATGATCAAGGCATAATGATCTAGATGCCACAACTAGTCCCATACATAGAATTTGACCAGATCATGTGTGAATGCTTATGATTCATATGGTTAGGTGTAGGGGGTACTCACCACTCATCAGTAATCAAATAGAAGCCTAAAATTTTCACAAAAATAGAGCTATAAGAGCAATTTAAAAAGTTTTAAAATTAAATGCCAAGCACAATACTATCTAAACTATTAGCTAAGAAAGTAAGAAAAAACAAGAAGAAAAGAACTCATATGACTTAAACAAAGAAGCTAAATTGATGATGCAATTAGCAAGCCATTCTTACAAGTAGTCTTCAATAATACTTCTTAATTTCTCCTCCCTCTTAAATTAACATAGAAAAAATGATAAAAAAAATCCCCTTTTAATCATAAAGCTTGCTTCATTAAATGGTTAAAATGTGCCAACATTTCTTACCCCCCTTCAAATTCTTTAAGGAAGTTATGCAAGTTGATGTATACTAACTAAATCACATTTTTGTATTCAATGAAAACAAAAACTTTATTTAACACTTAAATTTGAAAATATTAAATATTTTTTTGGGGAAAATTCCCAATGAATTTAAGATTCAATGGTATAAAAACCTTGTTCCTAAGAAATAGAAACAAAAACTATACAAGTGAAGCCATAGCATAAGCTACTCAGTACAAGGGAAGACAGTGGTCAAAGTAACCCTCTTAGGAATCCTCTTCTCTTGGGATTCTATCATATTTAATTTCTAATGTAACCCAAGCTTTCTTCTCTTTCTCTTATTTTATTAGTACTCCCACTTATTTAGCCCACATGTTATCCTTTACAGCATTATTACCCAAAACTGTCTCCTTCCCTTTTCTAAATGTTGTTTTAATTCCAATACTCAAAGCTTCATAATCAACCTTATTGTTAATGCAAGGAAAAGACAGAGGAATTTCCTTTAAAATTTTTGGAGAATCATCATTGACTAAAACCACTTTAGCTCTTGTACCTTTGGATTTACAAGAACCATCAAAGTATGACTTTCACTTACTCTTATTTTGAGATTCCTCTTTTATTAAGTTATAAAATTTCTAAAGTGTGAAAATTCTAGATTCAAAAGCTCTTATTTCAAAAATTTTATTTTTCCCATTTGAAGTAACATTTTCAATCATTAAAGGTTCACTATATATGTATATTTGATTTGGTTCTCCCTTCCAAGGCAGCCACACATGTGAATAATCTTTTGATATGTAACTTGATAAACTTTTACTCCAACTTTTACTCAATAAAAGACTATGTGAATTCAGGATATCTACTACTTGAATAGTTACTCTACTTTTTATATGGGGTTTAGAAGCAATTTCTAACAAAACATTGGGCAACTAATCTAAGATCTTCACTTTGCTTTTGTCCACTTGAAAAATCCTTTTATTAGATTGTTCAAGAGTTAAAATAATTTTTTTGCATATAGATAATGCCATGATAGTTGATGTAGCTCTAGAATCAACCAAATAATTGTGCAAATATTTATCCTTTAACCTCATTATCAAAAGAAAAGGAGGAGCTTCTTTATCAGGAGTACAATTATAGCTAGTTTTTGTTGTCTTATCAATGTTAGACACATAACTTAACTCGAAATCTTTAACTCTTTTTTTTTTCTTTAATAAGCTCTAAAGCTTTTCTTTGCTAATATTCTATCTATAATAATTGATATATGATGTTATTGGCCTTAACATGTTTAAGGTCCTCAATTAGATTATATTCTCCATCTCCATAAAAGCCTAGTTTCTTCATCCATTTATTAAAAGTTTGATTTTGAATACTTTGTACCACTTGATCTTCTTTAATTTTATTTATATCTCTTCCACTTTGTTCAAAAACCTTCCTATTAGTAGATGAATCAGAAATGATGTTTGGAGGCCTAGAAGTAGTTAATTTTTCTTTTAATAGCAGATTATATCTATTTTCTTTATTGTTTTTGCACTCTTCATTTGACAATATATCCTCTTTAGAACTTAACAAAGAAGAGGTATTACTAAATCCATTCTCAAAAGATTTTCTTACATAATGAACACTAGATAACTCATTATCAGATTCAATATCAAGAAAGTTGGACATAGCAACATCACTCTCAACCTCATTATCTGCTAGCTTAGTATCATGATGCTTATGTTTCCTATTTTTCTTTTCCTCTATTTTAACTTTTGCAAAAGATTTTTCTAGTTTCACTACTTTGTTAGACAATTCTTTCATTAATTATCCTTTTTCAAATTCTTTGCTTTCTAACTCTTGCTCTATCTTAATACGAGATGGCCCTAGTAATGCTTTAAGATGGGTATAATTTTGAACAAGAATCATAATTTTCTCTTCTCTTTTTTGAGTATTAATAATTTTTTCATTGTTTATGTTTAGCTATATTTCTAATTGTATAGCATCACTAAAGTAGTCATTCAATGTTACCAAGTTTGGAGTTTTTCTTAACCAAATTGAATGTTGGGATTCACAACCTTAAGATAAGTGGCCCTATGCATTTCATCTTGTGGTCTATACTATCTTTGAAAGAGGCCATAAATTTTTTGAAATTTAATGTTGAAATCTCGAATTAACTCTTTACCTCCTTGCTTAGCTTGTACTAGTCCATAGTATAGTTGTTGTTGATATAATTGATTGTCAAATTGGGCTAAGAAAAGGCTTTTTATATCATCCTAACTTATGATACTATTGCTTGGCAAATTTGAATACCAAATTTGAGCCATATCCTTTAAATTTGCTACAAACAACCTACAAGTTTGATCTTGGTGTTGAATATTTGCATGAGCTAAAGCTAATTCAAATAGGTGAAGATTTTCTTCAACTAAGTAAGCTTTTCCAAGAATAAAAAGCTCAAGAAAATATTTGTAAACTACCTTAGAATCGTTGTAATTTTGGAACCCTAATGGTGTAACTCCTTGCCAAGGATTAACTGGTTGTAGATTTTCCATCCTATTATGATTATTTTTGATGGCTTAACTTTTATATTTCTTTAGCCTTCTCCTATAGATTGATAAACTAGGTAGAAGATGTTAACTTCTTGATGAACCATCGTTTGTGTTGGCCACAACGTTAGGTATGTGACGTTGGGGCCATGACATCGTGTACGCGATGTTGGGGCTTGGATCTGATGTCAAATATCTAATGTTGAGGTATATTCCCCAAGTCTATAAATAACATGCATGGGCTCCCGTTTTAAGTTTTTATATCATTCTTAGTCAAAGTTGTGAAGCTCTTGTAGTTTATTTTCCTTAGACTTAGAATATTTTCTAAGTACTCACAGAAGGAGTCTTAAGTGTGTATGGTTCTTTGTTCGAGCACTAATGTACCTGAGTGCAGTAGTGTGACAGGAATAAAACAAACTCTTTTGACAATCCTTACAACATTGAGAATAGCTTAACATTTTTTAATACATTCTACCTTCTTGTTCTTTACCTTAATACATTTGATTAAGTAATTTATTTCCAAAAATTAATGAACATAAGCACAACCACTTTGAGCATTCATATAGTACTTAGTAACCCAAAAACACTTAACATTTGGTAGCCTTGTAGTGCTATATGTGTTCAGAACGTGTCCAAGAAAGTGGGGCAGTTACTCGTGTTAGGCTAGCTAGGCAACAGACATTAGTTTCAATCTATTCTACACTTTATTCTTGTTGTAGGTGATTACATCCATAAAATATAAAATGATAAAAATTCATATACCTCAATTACACTTAAACCATACCCTTGAGCCTCACAAGTGTAGTTGGGAAGATAATGAATGTTCTTAATGCCATTTCACTTCCTAGAGGAACTAGTGTATGAGATGAGTATAGGTCCAAGGAATTCAACTTGATCACATGTAACACCTTAGTCATTCATTTAGTTGGGTATAGAGGTACCTCACCACTCATCATTGGTGTCATTGCTAGGGAAAGTTTTGTTATTTTGTGCACTATCTAGGATCTAGTGAAAATATTTAAATCATTGGAATGAACCTGAGAGTCATATCTTGTGTTACAATTACTACCTCAAATTCTCAAAGCACACTGTAATTTTTATTGTGCTAACTAAAAATGTCTTCTTCACACAGGAATGCTTCTCTGCCCAAGCCTGATAACATTCATGCATCAAAGCCTCAATGGTACTAAATTACATATACTCATCCTGATGAGTATTTGTCAAACTTCACCTTCATCTTACACTAGGATGAACATCTATGGTGGCATGACCTGGAGGGCAAGATTGTGTTGCTGCTCGATCATGCAGCCCCTACAATGCTCTATCAAATGATTTCATGATGTGGTCTTGAAGAATACCATGGGGAATATATCATGGAAGATGTTGATGCCAAGGATTATCATCCCACTGAAGCACAATGCCTACGAGATCAGCAACTAGAGCAGTGATATGAACTTTTGAAAGGAAAGGAACTTAACAATTCTCTGTTCCTGTTGTACCAACAAGATAGTGATGATCTTCCACTTAATGACACTCCTCTCATTAACTTTGATGATGAAGGTCAAAACCATAATCTGCATTCACAATCTTGATTTTGGTAACAAGCGATCTAATGACAAAGTAGGATCCATAGGAGCAAGTCAAGATGGGGATGCAGGAAAGAAGCAAGATTGTGACCATGGTCATGATCATCAAAGAGGAAATAGCAGGCATTGTGATGGTGTTGGTTTTCCTTCCTCTTCCCCTTCATCATCATCATCTTCTTTTGGCTCTAACCATGACTACAAAAGGTGAGACCATGAAGGAGGTAATCGAAATGAATGAAATGACCAATGAGACCATCAAGATAGGCGAGATCAAGGACATAGACATTTAAGAGAAGAACATTTTTGTGAAGGAAGGGATAGTAGAGGGCATCATAGGAACCATGATCAAGGCCTAAATGAGCCTCTATTTGTTACCTAAAGTATGCTTAACATTGCAGAGGCAATTAAAATTTCAACAAGGCATGTGAAAGATAGTCGCATCAAATGATTAGACATGAAAAATATTCCTTCATTTTAAGAAGGATATAACTATGATTTTTAGAATCATCTTCAAGCTTTCCAAGATGCATGAGCCTTACAAAACATAGAAAAAAAATGGTATAAATTAAAGTTGTTTCCCAAGACACTCATCAAAGAAGCAGAGAACTGGCACTAGTCCTTAGAATTGGAATCTATTAGATGATGGAATACTATGCTTGAAATGTTCAATGATAACTATCAAACATACTCTCAAGTGTCCAGCTTAAGGAAGAAAATTCAAGGGTGGAAATAAGGAGAGCACGAACCATTGGATGCCACCATTCATTGATACTATGGCTTGATGCACCAATTCCCTGGCCATGGTTATTCTCAATTGGCTCAACTCCACCACATTGTAGACAGGCTTCATAATGAAATGAGGGAAACCCTTGGTGTCTATGACCAAGGATGATTGTTAGAACTAATTCTCCATTAGGTACAAAGGTTAATAGTGCAAGTTGCCAAAGAGGAGGGCAAACTCAGAAAAAGAGAAAGTGCAAAGGAGTACAACCATGATCCTTCCATTCACGAGTGGGAGGTTCAATTATATGACAGTGAAGATGAATCTATATTTAATGAGGGGATGTAGAAAAAATCCTTGTCACTTCAACAATTCCAATGTGACCTTGCAACCAAGGTTGATTAGTTAAGAGGCTCTATGGATAGCAAATTTCAAGCTATCCTCAAAATTGCTAAAGAGTCCTAAGAACAAGGTAGTGATCCTAAGTGTAGGAGGCATAAATAAGTTGAACATGCATATTACAAAGGTAAGGGAAAAATTTCTACAATAGAAAAGGTTGTGGACAGTGAATCAGATGATGATTGTGGATGTGATGTTTGTCAGTATGAAAATCCTAAGGGATGTTGCCCCATTGTATCACATCTTTAAGAGTTTGGGGTGTATGCCTTACATCCATGACTTACACAAAGGCAAACATCCAGAATATTGCTTTATCCTCAAGGTAATATTTGTATTATCCAAGTGGAGCTCCACCACAACTATACAAACAATACCAACAATGGCAGCAACCACAATCATGGGCACTTGCATTGCCAAGGTAAAAATACCCTTACCGATAGCTTGATCCTAATGGTTTTCATGTTCAGCAACCCATGTCTCCACATGACTCTTCCAATCACATTTCTAATATTCAACCATACTACCACCATTTTGATTATTATTGAACTTCATCTTCACATGAAATAAGGGATGATACCCCTTATACTTATCCTCCTCTTGTCCCTGTATACACTCCTCTAGTTGCATAGCTACCACCTACTCCTCCTATGCAGGATGAATTGCCCACTCAACAATAACAATGCATTGCTACAAGGGCTATTAATTTCCAACCCAATCATCAATCAAAGGGGTCAAATTTTCAATCAAAGAAAAGACTTTTCTTTCAACCTCATTATCCACCTAAGCCTTTACCTACACCTACGATTCATAACCTTGCTCCTACCTCTTCCTTCATATTAGATTCCTTTAGGCCTCATTCAAACCAAAATCTACCAAGGATCCATATTGTAATGCTTACTCACAACGTCTCTAATTGGATCCACCAAGAAACCTTCCTAGGAAATTAGTTAATCCTAGAAGTCTAATTTATTTGCAAATTTCTAGGAATGAATTGTGCAATGCTCTTCTGGATTCAAGTTATGATGTTAATTTAATTTTTCATGAGTTGTACACTACCTGAAACATACCTCCTTTTAGGAAGAGCAACATTAGATTAGAACTAGTAGACCAATCCATCACTATTCCATTGAAATTGGTAGAAGACATTGTGATCACTATCTATGGGTGGTCTTATGCTACGGACTTCTTAGTAATCAAAGTGGAGAATTGTAAAGGGAACATCCCAATCATCATGGGAAGAGCATGGTTGAGCACTATAGATACAAGAATGGGCATCATAGATCTTTCCCTAGAAGTCTATAAAGAAAATGCATTTTGAAAAATTGAGAAGAAGAGAGTTCCATGCATCACATACAACACTAGCAGGTGCAATTGTGTGTAGAAAATTTGGGCCATCAAGAATCCATCCATCTCTACATGTAAACAATGTGCACAAGAAGTAGAAATTTGAAGGTGTCTATACATAGTAGTCACAAAATAGGAGGGAACCCAGTGGCTGACTACTAATTCAGAAAGTAACACATTGTGCATGGAACTAGTTGAGAGCCTAACATGTAAATATGTCACAAGCATGAATGAACTTGAGCAAGTTCATCACCAACTCTCTGATGATACAAATGATGATACCTGTTGGGGAGAGTTGGAAATTCTTGAGAACTTGAAGCAACAACCCCTTGAATTGAAAACACTACTAGTTGAAACGAAAGATGTATTTTTGAAAAATAAGAAGCTAGTTATAATTAATGCAAGGCTTACTCTAGAATAGAAAGAGATGCTATAAAAGGTAGTTGAAAGATGGTCAATAGCTTTTGCTTGGTCATATCTTGAACTCATAAGGATTGATCCTAGGATATGCTAGCATCACATTTACATCAACTTGTTCATGAAGCCAAAACGATATCCACAGAGGCAGTTGAACCCCAAACTCAAGTAAATTGTCAAGGAGGAAATTGAAAAACTCATTAAAGAAGGGTTCGTCTATTCCATTACGGATAGCAAATGGGTTATCCCACTCGTAATTGTACCAAAGAAATTTTAGGTTGCTAAATATGGCAATATTGAAGGATCACTTTCCATTACCATTTTTTGACTAGGTACAAGACACAATATCAGGGCATTGCTACTATAGCTTCCTAGATGGTTATAGTGGCTATAACCAAATTTAAATTGCACCAAAGGACAAAGAAAAGACAATGTTCACAAGTCCCTATGGGACTTTTGCATATCATAAGATATCATTTGATCTATGTAATACTTCTATCACATTTCAATGCCTAGTCCTGAGCATGTTTCAACAGTAGATCGATAGTAGTGTAGAAGTCTTCATGAATGACTTCTGTACCTATGGAGATACATTTGACCAAGCCCTGGATCATTTTAAGAAAGTGTTAAAATGATGTGTCGAAACTAACTTACAGCTCAATTGGCAGAAAGGTCATCTCATGGTCCAGAAGGGCATTGTATTAGGGCACAAAATATTGCAAGTAGGAATTCAGGTGGACCTTAAAAAAATAAGGGTCATCCAAGGAATAGCTTGCCAACCAAAAATAGTTAAAGATGTTCAGTCATTCCTTGGACACACTAGCTACTACCAACGATTCATAGAGAGTTTCTCTAAGATCATAAAACTGTTGGTCGAACTAACAAAGAAAGATGTTCCTTTTGTCAAGACCTTGAAATGTGAAAAAGCATTCCAACAATTGAAATAAAGGATTTTGAAAACTCCAATTCTATGAGCACCTGACTAGTCCAAACTATTTTGTATAATGACAGAAGGATCAAATTATGCTTTGGAAGCTATGCTGATGTAGTTACATGACAAGGAACATTCATACTACATCCACTGCACCAGTTGAAGCCTTGTGGGTGCACAATTGAGCTACACCACTACAGAAAAAGAATTGATGGGAGTGGTGTTTTCTCTAGAAAATTTTAGGCATTATGTACTTGAATACAAGGTATTTGTGCACATAAAATACAAACCCATCCACTTTCTAATGAACAAGCCAATGGTGAGCTCCCATGTCATATGGTGGCTAGTGATCTTACAGGAGCTTGATCTTACAATGGTAGATCGAAAGGGCACTGAGAATGTGGTTACTCATCACTTGTCTTAGTTGCAATGGGATGACAAAGATGATGAAAACTCATTATTTGATATGTTTGCTAATGAACTTCTCTTTTATAGACAAATAATTGAACAAATGTCCAATAAGCCAAAATGGTATGATAATATTCTCACCTATCTTCTCACTCAGGAGATGCCACAAGGGCTGGGCCACTAGAGGAAACAATAGTTTCTTCACTAGGTAAAGAATTTCATGGAAATCAATAGACACCTCTACAAGGTATGCACCGATGGCTTGTTCATTGGTGTGTCTCTGATGTTGATCAACTACATATTCTCCAAGATGATCATGAAGGTCCTTGTAGAGGACACTATGCTAGGAGACGCATGGTCATTAAAATCCTGATGGTACGGTACTATTGGCCAACACTCTTCAGGGATACATACCATTTCATCCACTCTTGTGAATGATGCCAACAAGATGGTGGAATGACTACTCAAATGGAGGGACCTCAACAATGGATTCAACCATTAGAACCATTTGACATTTGGGGCATTGATTTCATGGGTCCCATCATACGCATGTCAAATGAAAAGGCATACATCATAGTCATTGTTGACTATTGTACGAAATGGGTAGAAGTACTAGTTATCATCGACTGTACATCCTCTTCTACTACTTAGTTTGTACAAAAAAATGTTGTAAATAGGTTTGGTATGCCACATGTATTAATTTCTAATAATGGAACTCATTTTACATGTACTACTTTTCGAAAGCTCATGCAACACTTAGGGGTTGAACACAAACTCACAACACCTTACCATCCCCAAGCTAATGGTCAAGCTGAGGTTATGAATAGGGAAATCACAAGGATACTAATAGGAACCATTAGCAAGTATAGGAAGCACTAGAGCACAAAACTCAACAATGCCCTTTGGGCCTACTACTCAACTTGGAAACTTCCTATAAGCTACTCTCCCTATGAGCTTATGTATGGAAAACTACCAACACTTCTTATTCAATCTAAACTCCATACGCTTTTTATGGCTTGTGACCTTGACCTTAACTTAAGTCTAGCCCAAAAAGAACAATTGATGAATCTCAACTTAGTAAACAAAAACTAATTAATGGCCTTATCATCTAATGAGTTGCACAAGGCTTATAACAAAAAGTATCATTACCTAAAAATTAGAAAAGTTAAATTTCAATTAGGAGATAAGGTTCTCTACTAGAACCCCACACATATACCTCAACAAACTAAGTTCTAAATGTTGTGGGAAGGACCTTATATCATTTATGAAACTTTTCCTCCAATGGCCATAATGATCTATAAACTTGAGAGCCCAAACAAGAAACAACTAGTTAACATTTAACAAATTAAAACTTTCCATGAGCATACACTAGCTAACACAACAAGCACCTCATTCAATGGAAAACTATACTCCATATTACATATATCCTCCTCTCAACTTAGTTTTGGGGGAGATGGCCAACCATGCTAACTATTCAAGTAGCTCTTCAGTTTTTCAACTTTTTTGTTTGATAGATTTTTCATTTAACAACATTTTGTTTTACATGTTCTTTGTTTTACATCTTTTTGTTTTTATGTTATTAATATTTTCTAATTTTTTTTTTTGCACCATCATTAGTACATTTAATATTTCTTGAATAATTTACAATTTCTTCTATATTTTATTTTATTTGGTGTGATTTTTTAACTTTTTGTTAATAAGTTCTAGGTACATTGGTAATGCGTTACTTGATGGTGGTATGTACTATTTTTGTTATTTAATTATTGGTGTCTGGTTTCTAGCTTTAAATTTTATTATGGATAATTAGGACATGCTTTCTTTTTCATGTAATAGGCAGTGAGTCCACAACATCCACCCATCCACACACTTTATGGTTTCCCTTGTTTTGGAAACATGTAGTCCCTTTTTCATTAATCAAACTTTAATAAATTTGTGACTTTGGTAGTTTCTAGAATTTGGAAGGATTCAAAGGTTTGAATAGGGTGTGACTTCAAGGGGATTCACTATTCTTTGTACTTTTCTATTTGCCTAGGTGCATATGTGTTTCCATGAATTTCTTACCATTTCATGCTAATCAATAAAGGATGTTGAATAAGTCCTTGCATGATGTGGTTCTCATTAGAAAAAAATGATAAGGATTCAAAGCACACCCCTTGGACAAAATAAATGCATATATCCTCACATGATGTGGTTCTCATTAAGAAAAGAAGAAGATGAAGATTCAAAGCACACCCCTTGGACAAAATAAATTCATGTGTCTTTGCATGGTGTGGTTCTGATTTCAAAAAAAATATGGGAATTCAAATCACACCCCTTAGATAGAATAAATAGGCTACAAGCATTGGTTATGGGACTCATTTCCTCTAACTAAGGCCCTTCCTCACTTCCTACTTCTTCTTTAATTTGGAATTGTGGTTGTTCTATGGGAGCACTCTTGTGTCTTCGGGGATGGATTGATCTTAGAATATCAATGCAAAGTCACTGAAAGTGGTTGGTTTTGGTCTGGACTAAGGATGGATCCTATCAAGTCATTTAACCACAAAATCCATAATAGACTTCATGTGATCATAATTAGAAACTCCATTCCACACACACTCTCTCTTATCGATCTATGCTTTCCATGTTCCACCTCATTGTTGGTTTCATGTTTTGGTTTGATGTCTTGGTTTGATGTGTCAAAATTCCTAGTTAGTTACTTTTGAATTTTTGTACTTAACCTTGTATAACCATTAATCATCCATAGAGCCTATGGACTCTTTGGTTTGAAGTTATGCAAGGGCATAAAAGGCCTATGCCTACTTTGAGAAGGACTCACTTGGATATCTTTGGTTGGGTTAGTTAAGTTTTTTACCCTTAGACATTTTTATAATCAAATTCTTTTTGTTTATTCCATCAATTGACATCTAATTATACACATCTTCACAATAGTTTTCAGTGAATTCTTCTTTTCATTATTGTGAATTCTTATACCCTCTTCAAATATTTCCTTGTATCAAACCCTTTCAAATTTAATGGACCACTTATTTATTTTACCTTATTGGTCAGCCTTCCCACTAACACTATCAAAGAAACCAAGCTACCACAATCACAACTTAGCTAGGTGTAACCACTAATGAGACAAGATAATTGACAATTATGTGTACACATTGCATACTAATTTATGATTTTGTTGTGATTGTAGTAGGAAGCATTGACTGGAAGCAAGACTATCTTCACCAAGGATGATCTAGTAGTATCACAAAATGAAGACTGTTAGTGATCAAAGGATCTCTTCTCTCTCTTTCATTCTCCTACTACTAAGAGGTGTTGGATGTCAATATTCTCCAAGCTGTTTACTCTTCTCATGAACACAAAATGTTGTAAAAATTGTAATTTTGTACACTTGGGCACTCAGAGTCTATATGTCTAATTCATTTGAGTCAGTTTGTCATGTCAGTCAATAATCCCATACCTACTCAATATGTTATATTTCAAAGAACTTGTTCCTCCTCTTCTTCACTCAAGGATGAATTTTCATTTAGTCGTGAGGGTATGATGAACCACTATTTGTGTCGGCCACAATGTCAGCTACATAACATTAGGGCCACAACATCACGTACGTGACGTTGGGGTCTAGATCCAATGTCAAGGTATATTCCCCAAGTTTATAAATACCGTGCCTAGGCTTCCATTTTAATTAAGTTTTTTTTATCATTCTTAGTCAAAGTAGCAAAGCTCTTGTATTTTATTTTCCTCAGAGTTAGAATATTTTCTAAGTGCCCATAGAAGGAGTCTTAAGTATGTACGGTTCTTTGTTTGAACACTGATGTACCTAAGTGCAGCAGTGTGACAGGAATAAAATTAACTCTTTTGACAATCCTTATAGCACTAAGAATAGCTTAATATTTTCTTTAATGCATCCTACTTTCTTCTTCTTTACTTTAATACATTTGATTAAGCAATTTATTTCTAGCAATTAATGAACACAAGCATGACCACTTCGAGCCTTCATATAGTACTTGGTAACCTAACAACGCTTAACGTTTAGTAGCCCAATAGTGCTATATGTGTTTAGGATGTGTCCAAGAAAGTGGAGTGGTTACTTATGTTAGGCTAGCTAGGAAATAGATATCATTTTCAATCTACTCTATCCTTTATTCTTGTTGTAGGAGACTACATCCATAAAACATAAAATGATAAAAATTCATATAACTCAATTACACTTAAACCATATCCTTGAGCCTCACAAGTGTATTTGGGAAGACAAAGAACATTCTCAATGCCATTTTACTTCCTAGAGAAACTAAAGTATGAGATGACTATAGGTCCACAGAATTTGACCAAATCACGCATAACTCCTTAGTGATTCATATGGTTGGGCGTAGGGATACCTCACCGCTCATCACTTCTTATGCTATTAGTTTTTACCCCACTACTTATCTCAAACTTAAAAACCCCTTTTTTGTTCTTCTTCTAATGAATAATTAGTCTTATAATTAGAAAATTCTTTAGGACTTTCGAAATCCTTTAAACTACTAGTCTATTTGGTCATTAACTCAAACTAATAGCTAATTTTTTTGCCCTTCTAGTGCCAAAAAGAATTGTTGCTGATCATTTGGGACCACCAACATTTACTTTAGGTGTCACAACTAGAATCACAGGAAATGAAGGTGTTCCTTCAAACTTGAGTTTAGGTGTTTACTAGTCTTTGAAAACACTAAAGCCTAGATACCTCCAAATAAACTCAATGGTAATAGAGAAAACTAAGTGTATATGTGTTATTTTTTGTTATGAATTTTGAAATGCTTGGGTTTGTGTATGAAACTGTGACTAGCTATTATAAAAAATATTTAGCTAACCTTGTTGAATACGATTAGTCATTAAAGATTCTTATTTTGTCAAGTCACTTAGTCTATATAGTCCCCATAGTACGTTGCTTGAAATAAATAAAATTTCACCAAAATGCTTAAGCACAATTCAGCAGAAATCTACTCCTAATTTTCCTCAAAGAGAAAGATCCACAAGAAAAATTAGAAATATAGTGAGATTCAATAAATTTTAAAAGAAGAGAAGAAAGAAAGCAGATTTGTGAAAAATCTCAAACATTTAAGCTAGATGAATTGAACATGAGGAAACACTTTGAAATAAAGCTATTCCAATTCAATATAAAGTGTTACAAATTGTCCAAACCCTCTTAGCTCAATAAGAAGTTTTGTTAAAGACACTCTTATTAAACTATCAAAATTATTTTTAAATGAAAAATACAAGCTATTATTTAGCTAGTGAAATAGTTATCAAGAATTGCAAATAATAGAGCTATTAGAGAAAAGATTTAACAACTTCAAGATTGAAACATTAAGGAAAAGACTTTAAAAATTAATGCTATTTCAAGTCAACTCAAATTATCAAAGATTTTCTTGACCCTCTAGACTCAAATAGGTAATTTTATAAAGAAATTACTATTAAATTGCTTAAGATGCTTTTCAAAAGACAACATAAGATCTTACATGGCAACCAAATAGAAGTTTAGAATTATGCAAAAACACAGTTATAAGAGCAATTAGAAAATCCCAAAATTAAATGCCAAGCATAATACTATCTGAACTATTAGCTAAGCAACTAAGAAAAAATGAGAAGAAAATAACTCATAGGATTTAAACAAAGGAGTTGAATTGATGATGCAATTAGCAAGCCATTCTTATAAGTAGTCTTCAAATGGAAAAAAAAATTATCTTTTGATTTGCAATGGCCCTGTTAGATTTCCTTAATCTTCATCATTTACTTTCGCAGGATCCCAAGATAACTTTTACATTTATTTGCTATTATGCTCTTACAAATATATTGATTTTATTAAGAAGTTGAACATTGGAAAAGATTTAGTGAAGTTTTACCATCATCATTTAGAGGTTTTGTCACAACTTCAAATTGTTTCTCAGATAACAAAAATTAAGAATAGAAAAAATTTTCAACACACACTCACCCAAAAATTCAAAGAAAAATATATGAATGCAGCACATAAGAAATGGAATTTTGAAAGATGACATAAGAAGCTTGAACATATTTTTCTTACAATAACTAAGTAATTTCTGTAGTGACAACAATAAGGTGCTTAAAAGACTTGGTTTGATGAGGATTTCATATAGGCTAGACAGAATATTAAGAATTCAAATAAGAGTCATAAACGAAGTTTAGTTGAGGAATATAAATGCTTGATTTGAACTAAAAGGAAATTTATTAGGGAGTAGTAGGAATATTTTTCTTACACCATTAAAAGAAAACCTAGATACTTTTGGTAATGTTTTTTTCATAATGCCTCTTGATAATTTAATTTTTCTTTTTAAGATATTTACTTGTTTTACAATAAGTTATTTATGGGAGAAGATGATAATTTTACTACTATTATATAATAAGCACCTCTCCAATTTACTTTTTAGGAAGTCACATAGGGTATTTAAAAGCTAGCATCTAGCAAAGCTATAAATTTAGATAGTTTATATGTAGAATTATTAAAGTGGGTAAGATCTACTATTTATATAGAACCTTAGCTCAAATTAAATTCAACAATGGAATAAATATTAACTCAACATTATAAAACCAGTAAATCTATCTTGTTATATAAAAAGGGAAATAAAAATAATTTAAACAATTATTGAATGATCATTGTGGGAAATATTTTTGCTCAATTGTTGGGCACTATGCTAGAGAAGAGCAATAGTGCTTAGGCTGAAGGTAACTAGGTTAAGGCAAGGTGTCAAGCAAGTTTTAGATAAAATTACTTCAATATTGATCACTTAGTTCAAACAAATCATACTTATCTATTTATAAAATAGCATTTAGATATATTATTTTACAGATATACTTTCTTTATTCAAAAAATATTATATCAATGATTTGTTACCTATATTCTACTTAATTTGATAACTTTGAAGTTTTTCAATTAATTAAAATAAGGAATACACACATAATTATACTATAAAATTACAACTTCCATTGATGATGTCATACCAATATCAATTCATGCAAAGAAGGTCTTCTAGTTGATAATTATGCCAAAGAAATCATGCAAAGTCACTAGATTCAATAAGGAATTCTTCAAGTAAAAGCACCACTTCTTTATCTTTCTATGAATTCCCTAATGATTTATATGAATCTATTACTTAGGAAATTTCTGAAAGGCATCTATTTGTGCAAATTCTAGATTATTTACCTTATTTCTCAAGTTTTTTGAATCATTTAAATTTGGTTTGGAAAGATTGAGCTTTGGATGTTGTCCATTCTCATTATTTATCAAACTTATTTCTATTGGTAGAATTTATTGATTCGATGATGGTTTGTAAAACCCTTGATATTAATGTTTTTAATCATCATCATGCTTTATTAATTATTCAAAAGTGAACTTTCTCTTTTAATCTAGCATCTCTTGAATTTTGAAAGGTTTCTTATTTTGTTGAATTATTGAATCTTCCATTAGTTTTTAAAATAGTTGAAAGGGATATTATCTTTCATATTGGGAAAATAAAAATTTCTAAAACCTTTACTGTAGCCAATGGTTTTTGCAGAATTCAATATATAATTAAAGTGAATCTTGATTTACTTAAGTGAGAAATTCTTCTACTTGCTCACAGAATTAATTATGCATAGAAGTTTGTTTATTACAATCTTCTAAAGTCATGTCACTATTGTCATTGAGTTGATCACATTTTTTGTTCATGTCCTTTTATGATGTGAAAAAAGGTAATGGAAGCACATCATCAACAAGCGACTATAAATGCTACTCAGATTTCTGATGTAATTGTTATAAATTTGTTAAGGTTGTTTCTATAGATCTGCAAATCCTTGGATGATTTCTTCTACTAATGTTTCAATAGTTAGTCCACCCTTTTCCTTTATTTTTATTTAATGAAATGTATCTTCAAGAAAGGTTTTGATGACATTAGTCTCAAAATATTCTTTAATGACTAAGGAGAAACAAATATATGTTCCTCAGGTTTCACAAAATCCTATTGTTAATACAAATGATTTTCAACTAGTTCTTTATAATAAAAAATATCGAGGAAGTTTATCTATTGGTGATTACATGCCAAATATTCAGAATGAACAACATGTTTAAGATATTTTGACTACTAATAATTTCTTTATAGCTATTGATCAAGATATGTAGATAATATCTTTTGATAATGTTGATTCTATTGATAGGATAGGGGATTTCTTGTCCTCCACCCAATGTTAACCTTTTCATTGAATGTCCAATTTCCTACCTTAGAGAGAAGGTTTTTCAAGATTAGTTGTAAGGATGAAAATTCAAAAAGATGTCTCCAAAATAGTTAGGCATTTTCTTTGTATTAATTTTAAGTTTCTCTTCTTTGTAGTAACACTATAGTTTTTTGTCTATGTATGCATGATAGATGGATTACATGGAATGAAGCTTTTAGCTCTTATGGTTTGAATAGAAAGAGGAAAATTAATTTTTAAAAATTAATTTCTAATCTTAACAATTTATTTAAAGTTGATAATAGTTTACATTAGGATTTTATAGATATTTTTCAAAGGGATGATAGACTTGTTTTCCCTTTTAATTCAAAAGTTTCTTTTGAGATTATTATAAAGAATGATTTTATTCATAACAAATTCAATATGGACTAGAAAATGCACTTATCACCACACTTTTGGATGTGGGGAATGAAATATAATTGAAGAGTTCCTACCTTCCTAAAATTCATATTTTTTATGGTATCTTATTCATCAAGGTCTACCTATTAGCACTCATCTTAAACATATGAGAAATATTTCTCCTTAGTGTTCTCTTTATAGAAGTAAAGATCCATTTTCTCATGGCTTTTTAGTGTCTTGTTGCTCAACATGCTTATAAATGGACAACTAGAATTTAAAACAACATTTAGCAAAGCATCAATGAAGTTATTCTTAGTGATTAACTTACTTTATCTACTTCTTTTTCTTACATTTGAAAATGTCTTTGATTCCTTGTTCTCTACTCTATTTAGAAACTTTGGTATGTAGTTAGTTTCTAGTAGTAAAAGCATAACTATGACCTCTCTTTAGAAGTTAAATACGATATTATAAAAGAAAAATATGAACAATTACTTTTTTGATATAGTATTAATATTTTTAGTTTTGAAGGCTCAAGGATGGAAAGCTTTCAGCTTTTATTGATATTTGTTTATTATTCTTGATTGATGTATTTTTTTGTCTTTAGAGTTAGTTTCTCCTTGTCTTTACAAGATAACCTTTAGTAAGAACTAAAAACCTATGAAGACACCTTTAAATAAGGACAAGCTTTATCCTTTTCCTATCCTAGAGAGGAGGATTTTTAGGATTAGTTGTATTGATGAAAACCTAAAAAGGCACTCCCGAAACTCCTCGCTTTTTCTTTAAACTCTGTTTTGGATAATCTAATGTACTTTGAATTTTTTAAATATTATTATTCATTTTTTGGATCTAAAACCACCCCCATCCCTACCTTTCCTAATTGATGAGTCATGTTTTTCATGGCTCTAATATTGGATATCTGATATTAGGGCATAACCTTTGATGTTGGAGATATGATATCACCTCTTCTATGCATGCCTATAAGTACCACACTTAGGTGCACAGTTGAAACATAGAAGAAATAGAGAAGATAGAGTTAAATTTATAGATTTTTTATTTCAAGCTTTGTTAGTTTTCAATGCATGCCTACAGTGTTATGTTAAGTGATTGTATGACATCCTTATTCGAGTGTGATGTACTTGGACATGTTGCATGTTCAGCAATAAAGAGTTGGATTGCATCTGTCATTATGGCATCCACTTAGCCTTATAATTGCTTTTAATTGTTTGTTGTTTTCCTTAGTTAATGTTTTCATTTATTGCTCTTTATTATTCCTATCATTAAGCAAAATGAGTACGACTAATCACAAGCACTTAAGTGTAATTACTTGGTAACTTAATAGTGTATCATTTGGTAAGCCCAGTGATGTACGCTTGGTAATTCCAGTAGTAGTTACATGAAGTCCAAGGCATGTGCAGATGGTTAGGAATAGATACTCATCACATGTAGGTTAGTTTAGACTTTACTTTTCATTGTTAATTAGCTTAATTAATTAATCTCTTTATTATCATTAGCAGTAGCTTAGGGCCAAACAACATCAAGAATCATATGCCTCACTCTAAACTAAACCATACATGACAAAGCTACCACTAGTCCAAGTGGAAAGATAATGAACTATGATCAAGGCATAACGATTTAGATGCACAACTAGTCCCATCCATGGAATTTGACCAAATTGTACATGAACGCTTATGATTCATATGGTTGGGCACATTGGTACCTTTTCTCTCATCATTGGCACCATTGCTAGGGATGGTGCTAGTTATCTAGATTAGTTATACCATACATGATCACTGTAAACACATTAATGATGTATCTTTTAGAAAATATTAAATCACACACATCATTAACTAAAAACAATGTCTCTTTCACAAGGAAGTGATAATGTATTATATGGCAAGAACATTCATTGGAGAACCAATGAGATATATGTTGAAGAAAATTGGAGTGACCAATCTTATGCAGGGGTTTCATATGTTCATGACTACCTTGATGACACTCAAAGACCACATTCACCTAAGGTAGATAATCCTAGAGAAGATGAAGTAAGTCCTAGACCAGGAGAGGCCTCAAGGCCTTAGACCTCCTCAATACCTAGAAAAGACCAATTAAGGGACCATGGGGAACACCATAGAAGCCATGTCAATCCTCCTAGTTCCTCATCTTCCTCTTCCCCTTCAATGTCTAGTTTTAATAAAGATGAATGTTGGTATAGAGACAAAGCTCCACTATGGGGTTGAAATAAAAATAGAAATCTAACCCATAGGAAAAATCAAAGACATCAAAATGAAAATAGAGAAAATTATCATAATCAAATAAATAGAAATAGATATTTTCATCACAATATGTTTAATGACAATGAACCCTTATTGGTCACTAAGAGCCTGATGCAAATCATAAAAGCAATTAAGATACCTCATAGGCATCACAAGGAAAGTCACCTACCTAGGCTTGATATGAATAATATTCCTAAATTTGTGGAAGGCTATGATTCGAATCCACAACATCATTTACAAGTCATCCATGATGCCTGTGTCTTATACAACATTGAAAGTATGTGGAAAAAGTTTAAGCTCTTTCCTAGGACATTAATTGATAGAGCCAAAGTGTGGTATAGATCATTGAAACAAAATTCAATCTGACAGTGGTCCACAATTTTGGAACTCTTCAACAAGAAATACCAAACCTATGCGAGGGTGTCCAACTTCTGGAGATGGATCCAAGGATGGAGCTAAGAAAAATATGAACCCTTGGACATGGTCCTAGATAGATATTATTCTCTAGTAAATAGATTCCCAAGCGATGATTTTTCTAAGGAAGAGCAACATTTCCACATCATAGATGGGCTTTGTAATAAAATGAGGAAGATGCTTGGGATGTATGATCTAGGTCAATTATACGAGCTACAAACCCCTCAGATTTGAGAGCTAATCAAGTGTGTGGAAAAATAAGAAGGAGAGCTATGCAAATGGGAGAATGTTGAGAAATATCACTAGGATCCAACTCTTCAAAATAAGAGGATTCACATCTATAGTAAGGAGAAAGAGGCTACTCTCAATAGGGTGATTCCTCAACAAACCTTGTCAATATAGAAGTCTATCTATGAACTTGAAGCAAAGTTTGATAGGATTGTCAAGTGGATAAATGAAAAATTTATGAATTTCATAGAAAGTATAGAGGAGAAGGTAAAACAAAATGAATCAGGTGATCATAATAAATGAAGGAAGAAGAACTAATAAACAATTAGGAACACTTACTGACAAACAGGGAAAATGGCTGAAGTAAATGAGCCTATAGACTTAACCATAGATGAAGATAATAGATGTGACATCTACATATATGACTATCCAAAGGACCATTGCCTAGTCATGTCACATCTACATGAGTCATGGGCTTTTGCATTAAATCCCAAGTTCATACAAAAGCACATGCCCAAGAAATTTCCTTTTTCACAAGGTAATTATAAATAGTCCTACAACCAATCATACTATCCTAGGGGGACTTATTACTAGCCTTAGCATTGTCATCAACTGTAGTGTAGAAACCCACAATCATGGGGGAGGCCATCACCAAACTAGCCCTACCCTTATTACTAGCCGAACCCATACTGATATTATGTTCAACAACCTATTTTCCTAACTAGTTTTATGTCCTCTACTTCAAATTACTACTATCACTCTCTTGAGTATCATTAACCAATGACATCTCTTGAAGGATCACCACCTCACACCTCTTACTCTCCATCCTATCCTCAATATTCTCATACTCCATCCCATCACATATCACTGTCAGCAACACAAGAAGCTTCAACACCACAACATCAATAAATGAATGTCACTTGTGCTATGAATGTGCATAGACATGCTAATGCTAGTAGGTTCCCACCATAATCTCATAAACATCACTTCTTCAAGATGGCTCCCATGCATAAGTGCAACACTCATGGACCTACCACATCATCCAAACTAGCACAATGCCAATCAAGTGTAACACCTTCCCTTTTACAGCCAATGTCCTTTGATCCTACGTAAGGGCCACCATCCATTGTTACTCCAACACCTAACAAAAGTAATGAATCTAGCATTGTGGAGAGACAAATGATTCCATGCATGCCTAATCATGATCAAGGGTGCAATCATGGGCTACACATCTACAACATTAACATAAATCATACTCTGAACCACTATACAATTAAGAATCAAATGTGTGAACAAAAACTCATCTATGTAGTCACCACTAAATAAAGAGATTCTAAGTGGCCTGGAAATGAAAGGTTAACATTGTTTTACAAATTCATGGAGCCTACCTATCCACTTATTAATTCTTATCATGGTCAAATTCTTAGTTGTGGGGGAAACACCTTATCCTAACATTCAAAATTAATAGGTGTTTTTCATCTTTTGTTTAACAATATTTTTCTCATTTTCTTATTTTTTGATACAAATGTTTCTTATCCTTTTCAACATTTTCCACATTTTATTCTAATTTCCTTTGTCAGTAATCTCACTTGTGAATAAAACGATCATGTAGCCCATTGAGGTGAGGTTTTCTCTATATTATCAAGTCCATAAGGGACTAATTATTTGGATAGTGATATCACATCATCCATCCATCCATTTCATTAATAAGAGGTTCTTACTATGGTCATAATGATATTATTTTTTCATCATTAAACTAAAAATAAATTCATAATCATTGTGCCTAGATAAAAAAGTGTATAACTAAGGAGGAATGTAAAGGGTGTGACACCAAGGGGATTTGTGGATTCTCTTTAACCACTTCTATATGTTCTATCATGTTTCTTAGGTTGTAATTATACCCTTGTAGATCTAACAAAAAATGGGAGTAAGAGTAAAATAAAAGGACATTGAATAAATTTCTAAGGGTTCCACTGGAAAGACATGTTACCCATGCCTAAAGGTTGGCAGCTTCTCAGAATCCATTAAGAAAAGGAAAAAGAAAGTTCCATGAATAAACTCCTCCCTTGGACAAAATGCCAAGTGATTTCACTCCTTGCAACTGTGGTAGTCTTATGGTTGTCAAACGAAGTGATGAAACAATGCAATGTCACTAGAATGTGGTTTGGACTTGGTTTGAATCTTGGAAAGAAGGGCTAATGATTTCTTAACCATTAATAACACACAAGGATTTATTATACCTATGGTATGGCACCTCATGCCCTAATTTCTTCAATCCCTTCTAAAATCCATCTCATCCCATTGTTTGTATGATCATGATTTATGGTTTTATGTAACATAGAGATATTTTCTCAAATTGATGGTTTTAAACATGTGTTTTTTACTTCACAAGTATGTGTTGCATTCAACCCCTTTGGTGCCTATGGACATTTTTAGATGTGGTTATACAAGGGCATTAAGGGCTAAAGCTTGCTTTGGAGAGGACCCACTTATATAACTGTTGTAACTTGTACTTGTTGACATAACCACATGCTCTTGAACCTTCCAACTACATAAATGTTAAATTTAATGCTTTTCCTTATCATATAATTGATCTTTTCTACACCATGGATCTAATACCCCTTTTCATGCATCTTCTAAAGCTTTCAATGTTGGTGATTCTATCTTCTAATAGTTTCGATGCCTACATCTAAATTCTCACTTACCCAGAACTTTGGATTTTACTTGAAACCCTTCCACCAAGAATACAAATTTATTTTCCATGCTAAGTGTTATCATACTACATAAATTAAAGCACCTTGATATTGACTACCCAATATCGAGTCAGCCTTGACATTGGATACCTGATATCAAGTTCATAAAAACTATAAATAGGATCCCTATGGTCCTCCAAAATCCATTATCATCATTTGTAGCTATGGGAGCTTTTGCAGTTTTCTTCTCTCAACTTAGAGCTCTATGCAACCAACTTTCACACATGATATATTGCTCCATACTACTTCGATTTTCGTGGTTTTTGACTCTAGTTGAACCCAAAGTGTTCGACTTAGTTGGGGAAGGGTGCTTTCATGGAAAAGTTGCATTGATTTTTTGAAATTTGCTACTGCCTGGAAAGTATTATAAGGGTATGAATGTTAAAAACCTTAAGTGTTTTAATGAACAACCAATCGTATGAATGCCAAAGCCTTTAATTTTGTCACCCAAGGAACCATAACCATTATAATAAGCCATACATAAGGGAAAAGAGGCCAATTATGAAGGTTCATAAAAGAAGTTAACCCTTTTTGGGCATTTTTCTAGAAATTTCTCCAACTCTACAATCATATGAGCTAAAGAGCTTAATGGAACTAAGGTTTTGAGTAAGGTATAAACTTGTTAATGATAAGTAACAACACCTTGGTAACATCAAACCCTTGATTGATTGCAGATGACCCCAAAAAAAGGAGAACAAGAAGAACCTTCACAAGGTGTAGCCAAATGCCTAAGAGGTGGCAAAGGCTGACTAAGAGAAGAAGGCCCACTAATCAAACATGAAGAATAGGAGGCTCAATCATTTAGCATTCATCAAGAGGCTCTTGCTACCGGGCAGTCACTCTAAGGAGAGGCTACTAAACGACAAGCTCTAGTGCAAGGACAATGCCTTACATTATCGAAGGAATGCCTCAAAGCCATCCAAGAGAAATCCATGTTAACCATGATCATCATAGAAATGAACTTTGGGCCATTTATGGCATTTGCCCCTGACATAGTTAGAACTTAACTTTAGGCATCATCTCTATGGTACATTCTCTCGAAAAGTGGAGAGTGGTACCTTAGTGACAAGTATTGGTTTTGGAATAATAAGGAAGAGGGAACCACAATCAACATTAGTGGAGTCATTATTTCTTTTTTAGTCAAGGTAATCGTAGAGGCTTTGAATCTATGAAATGTGATGACCAAGTTGGCACATCTATCCATAAGGTCCAATGCAAAAACCAAAAAGTTGTGGTTGAAGCAGGTGTATAACAAAGATAATAAAACATATAATGAGTTGACTTTGGAAGAGAAGACTTATTTTTAGATAGGCACATAACACATCTTCCCAACTAAAGGTCTCAACAGAATCTCAACCTACGCATCTAGGGGAAGTGCAATATTAATGGGAAAATATAATGCCAATCTTCCCCAATTGTACTTTATGAAAATTCAAGGTAGTTTGAAGAAAAGAAGGCAAGGAAGTTGATGAAGTGTCATTTGGCCATGTGTTTACTATATCATGTATATGGGACCCCGTATACACGGCCCCGTATATGCGGCCCCATCGATGCGGCCCCATTGATGCATCCTTCCATGCATCAACCTGGCCTCATTTACGTAACACCTATTTTGGCCTATAAATAAGAGGGCCTTCTACCTCATTGAGGCATCGTTTTGTTAGCTGTAGCAAAGCTCTTGCAGTTTGTTCCTGCAGGAGATAGAATATTTTCCAAGTTCCCACAATAGGTGTAAAGAAGGTGTCCAACTCTATTTGAGCACTAATGTATTTGAGCTCATTGGCGTGAACAACAATAAAGACGAGATTTCAAGCATTCCTTATAGCGTTTGGACTTAGCCATTTCTATGCATTTCTAGCTTAATATTTATATGCTTTGATAATTACTTAACTTTCTCTTGTTATTGGTTTAATCGCTATCACTCATTCATACTTCATAGAAACCATAAGTACGACCATCTCGAACGTAAACCCAATGCTTGGTAACCCAGTGATGCTTAACGTCTGGTAACCCAGTAGTGGTTAGGAAATGCTCAGAACATGCCTGGAAGATGGGATCAGATACTTATGCTAGGAATAGTTAAGATACATATTAGGATAATTATAGATTAGGTAATATTTCATTCCTTACTATTCATACCTTAATTAGACACCAAAAGATAAAGTAAAAACTATAAAAATCAGTTGTCTCAATCTCACTTAACCATTGCCACTAGATATTCACAAGTGAGGTTGAGAAGACAATGACCGTTCTAACAAAGGGTTTTTCTGGTTAGAGGTCTGGTGTATGTTAAGTACTTACAATCTATGGAATTCAATCAAGTCATGTGTGAATGCCTGTGATTCGCATGGTTGGGTGTAGGGGTACCTATCCGCTCATCATTGGCACCATTGCCGTGGACTGTTAATCTTACATGCATCATCTAACCTTATTAAAATTATCATACACATCATTGGAACGGACCTAGGATAGTAACATTTACACACACTAGGCGGATTAAAGTAAACATAAGGTACACTGATTAAATGGATCATCTAACATTCAATTTGACTTCTTCTCATAGGTGAGATGTATCCAAGCCATTGGTGCCACAGGAATGTCGGGTGGTATACACGCATCCTGATGAGTATGTCCCTAACTTCACATTCATCCTACATCAGCATGAGCATCTACGATGGTGGGACATGAAGGGCAACATCATACCACCACCCGACCAATCGACCTGTACTATGCTATTCCACAAGCTTGGTAGACTAGGCATCTAGGACCATGGAGTGGAGTACGTCATGGAGGACAATGACTACCGGGACTATTGTCCCACTGAGGCTCAATGAGCAAGAGACCAGTAGCAGGCAGAAAGATATGAACACTTAAAGAGGAAACAATTCAGTAACCCCTTATTCTCGCAAGGCCTGTAGGACGATGGGGATCCCATCTTTCATGATTCCCATTCTATCGAACTTCCCCTGGGGTAGCAGATCCTTTAGTCCATCATTCACAACAAGCCTCCAAGTGAGCAAGATCCTTAAGGGGATGGAGGGTCACGTAGCAAGGATGGGAAGGATGATTAAGGCCATCATCAGGGTAGAGGGGGAGATTGACATCGAAGCGGTGGTGACTCCTCCCCTTCTTCTCCATCTTCTTGCTGTCTTATACCTTCATCTAGTTTAGGCTCTAATCATAATAGGGGTAGAAAGGAGTGAAAGGACAATCATTGAAAGGGACAACATGAGGAAACATGTGATCAATCACGCGATGCTCACTGGCATGAAAGGAGGGGTAGCCAGAATCATTACAGACATCATGGTCCTTAGCAGGACTATGACTCGAATGAGCCATTGTTGGCTACTCGGAGCATGCTCTAGATTGTTGAGGTGGTTCAGATCCCTTGTAGGCACATGAAGGATAGCTGGATCAAGCGCGTTGATATGAACAACATCCCTAGATTTGAAGGGGCATACAACTGTGATCTGAAAACTCATCTGTAGGCATTCCATGATGCCTACACTCTATAGAACATTGAAAATGATTGGCAGAAGATTAAGTTATTCCCTCACACACTCATCAAGGAAGCAGAATGTTGGTACCAGTCTTTGGAACCAGAATCATTCAGAAGATGGAGTATGATGCTTGAAATTTTCAATGACAAATATCAAATGTACTCTAGAGTGGCAAATCTAAGACATCAGATCCAAGGGTGGAAGCAAGGTAATCATGAACCCTTGGATGCAGCCATGAGTAGGTACTATTCATTACTACATCGGTGCCTTGGTCATGGCTACTCTCAGCAGGCACAGCTTCGCCATATCATTGATGGGCTCCACTTTGAAACGAGGAAGACCCTTGGTGTGTACACCCAGGAACAATTATTAGAATTAAGGGCCCATCAACTATAGCACCTAATTGAGCAAGTGGCCAAAGAAGAGGGGGAACTCAGAAATAAGGAAAGTGCAGAAGAGTTCAATCGGGATCCCTCCATCAAAAAGAGGGAAGTCTAATTTTGCGAAGATGAGGAGGAATCACCACTTGAAGTAGTGGTGAACCAAAAAACCTTACCTTTACAAAAGTTCACATCTGAAATATCGACAAAGGTTGATAAGATGTGGGACTCTCTGGATGAAAGATTTTAAAGTGTGCTAAAACTTGCACAAGTATCTAGAGAGCAAGGTAATGATCATGATCAACGTAGGAAGAAGGAAGCTGAATGTGCCCATCATAAGGGTAAGGGAAAAGTTGCTATAGTAGAACAAGTTGTAGACTTTGATACAAAGGAAGATGATGAATGTGGCATATGCTAATATGAACATCCTAAGGGGTGTTGCCCTGTGGTGTCACATCTCCAAGAATCTGGGGTGTACGTGTTGAATCCTCATTTGGCGTAGCAGCAAACACCTCAAAGGTTGCCTTACCCACAAGGCAACCCAAGGCAGTTTCACCAACAGTAAGGGTATTATCCAAGTGGAATGCCACCGCATCCTTATGAATACTTCTAGCAATGGCAGCAACCACAAGTGTGGGGAATTCCACCTCCAAGGCAGCAATACCCTTACCGATAGCTAGATCCCTATGGGTACTACATTCAGTAACCAGTCTCTCCATGGGACTCTTCTAGTCACGTCACATTCCAGAATTATTACCACCCCTCAAAATATTTTCGACCACAATCTTCATCACCTAGTGGGGAGAGCCCACATCTCTACTATCCTCTGTTACCTTCTCCCACCACTCCTCCTCCACAACATCCCACTCAACTACCACCTGATCCACCCATGCAGGGGGAGATACCGCCACAACCATAGTAACAAAATGCTACAAGGGCTATTAACATACAATCGGCTCCTTAGTCGAGTGAACCGGAAGCCAAGCCACAAAAACGTCCCTTCTTCTGACCCAATCATGTATGCACACCCTCACATCCACCTGTGGCTAGTACCTCTAAATCTCAAACCGCCTCTACTGTTCCACCACTTGAGAAGCCTTTAGAAAAAATACCCTCCAATGTACAAATGTTCATGCTCACACACATAGTGACTGACTGGATAAAGGCAGGTCACCTTCCTCAAAAATTAACTGATTTGGGAAGTCCCTTCATCCATCTTCAGATGGTGGGAAATGAGCCCTGTAAAGCTCTTCTGGACTTAGGGTCAGGAGTTAATTTGATCTCTCATGACATGTACAAGAACTGGAACCTACCCCCACTTAAGAAGAGAAACATTAGGCTTGAAATGGTAGACCAGTCCATCATTGTTCCCTTAGGAGTGGTGGAGGACATTGTGACCACTATTTGTGGGTGGTCTTATCCTGCTGATTTCATTTTCATCAGTGTTGAAAATTGCAAGGGGAACTTCCCAATTATAATGGAAAGGGCCTGGTTGAGCATAGTGGATGCAAGAATAGGACTTCGAGATCTTTCCCTTGAAATTTCAAAACAAAATCCTTTTGGAAAGATTGAGAAGAAGCACGTTCCATGCATCGTGTATAGTGACTCAAGATGCAACTATGTGCAGCAGTTATGGTCCATCAACGAAAAATCCATTCAAGCATGCAGTCGATGTACCAAAGAATTGCCAGTTCAACAGTGCCTGTACATAGCAGCCATAGCTCAAGAAGGCACCCAGTGGCTGATAGTTAATCTTGCTAGCAGCACATTGTGCATGGAACCCTCTTAGGAGCTTGTAAGAACCCACATTGGAAGCATGGACCATTTGGAAGAGGTTCATCAACAAGTGTCCATTTTTGATGACCATGGTGACTGGGGAAAGTCGCAAATCCATGAAAGCTTCAAAAAAGATCCCTTGGAACTCAAACCTTTCTGTGGGATCCACCTAACCAAGGATACCACCTCATCATCACTGGGAAAACCTCATTCCATCTTTCGTGTCTCCTCCTTTCTGCCCAGTTGTGGAGAAGACTACCTTCCATGTTGATCCATTCCACTACACTCATTATTTTTGAAATTTTTTGTTTTACACCTTTTTGTTTTTCAACATCATTCATAAATTTGCCAATTCTTGTTAATTTTTAATTATTTTTCCATTTCTTTTTTGTTTTTTATTTATAAGTATGTGTGTGTTTCAATTCCACTTAATCGTTAATAAGCCATATTATTGTTATTAGGTTTTACACGGATGGTTTTTGTTGCGATGGGTCACTAAAAATAGCCACATATTTTACCTCGTTCCTATCCTCACATGGGTGTTCTTGGTTTTTGTGTCTACTTTCACTTCATAATATCGGCAATAATTCCATGTCATCCATCCATTCATCCACTCCATGATTTTCCAACTCTTGGAAACATACGACCCCATTTCACTTAAAAACATTATCATTAATGTGTGACTTGTGTAGTTCCTAGACTCAAGGATGACCCAATGGTTTGAATCAGGTGTGACTTTAAGGGGAATGCAACATTCATTATCCTCTTCTACCCCTTGAGCGGCGGGAGTGCCCTTATGGATTTCTTTCCACTCCAAGTCCTTCTCTACAAGGAAGCTCCTTGGCAGTTTGACCTTGCATGGTGTGGTCCTCATCAAAAATAGAAAAAAATGATAATTCAAAGCACAACCCTTGGTCGAATGCATGCACACAAGCATGGGTGTTTGCATGGTATGGTTCCCACAAAATAAAAGAAAACACAAGAATAAAATCTTAACCATGTGGGAATTCAAAGCACACCCCTTAGAACACCTCTCATGGGCCACAAGCACTAATTATGGGACTCCCTTCATCCCCTCTAACTTGGTTCCATTTCACTTCCTTCCTCTCATGTCTATTGGAGTGGTGGTTCTCTATGGGTACATTCCTATCCACTTGGTGGTGGACGGGTCTTCGCATGTTGCTGTGATGTCACTGGATGTGGATGGTTTTGGGTCTAAACTTAGGCACAGTCCTATCGAGTCACTTAATCACAACTTCACACAGGGTTTCATGTGACCAATAATTGGAAATCCATTCTCACTCCTCTCTCTCTTCATCCATTTTTCTCCATGACTCACCTCACTACCAGTCATATGTTTTTCTCGTTCTTCATGATTCCTTTGAACTCCTCATGTCATGATAGGTTCTCATGGATGGATGTATTAACTTATGATCACCATTCCTTAGCCTCGGGGCCGATAGACACCGGTGTTGGGGATATGCAAGGGCTATGAAGGCTACCATCTACTCTAGGGAGGACCTACTTGCATATCCTTGGTGTCGTTTGTTAGTTTCCCATCCTCTTGGTTGTTGGCAGCTTGTTTCCATGTTACCCATCGCTTGATTTCTTTCCCACAGAGTTCTTTCTCACCACATTTTCCTCCCTTTGACTCTTTGTTAGCTCAACTCTCCTTCCTATTATCCTTAGCTATGTTCTGGGCCTCTCATGCTCTTCAACCGCCCCAATTTGATGTTTTAAATTCATTTTCTCAGGCTTTTTATTGGCTGGTCAACGCTGGTCAATGGGTGCAACACCCTACGTATACGCGACCCCATCGACGCAGCGCCCAACTCCTATATATAGGGTTGTTGTGCTTCACATTTTTCATCATTTGGAATCAAAATTTGGGGGAGATTCTGCCATTTTTTCTACGTAACTCTTCCCTAAGCACCTACCTTCCATCACGTGTCCACATCAACTGATCCTTGCCCTTTTAAGCAATCAGAGGTATGCTCTTAGTCGTAGGGGGGTGAAGCTTAAGTGTAATTAATTAACCAATTAATTAATTAATCAATTATTTAATTAAGACTTCACACCTCTAAGGGAAGAAATGAAAACAACCATTTCAACTTCAACTAATCCCTTGTTGTTTTTGGCTCTAACCCATGAATTAACAGTCTGGGAGACTTAATGGAATGCCCGTGTCAACAATATAACTTAGTCAAACTGAGAAGGTGTATAAGAACCATCTTGAACTACTTATGCATGATCTAATGGGTGGTTATGTTTGATTGTAGATGCCACCCAAACTGAGGCATCCAAGGGGCAAAGGACCATCACAACCGAGGGACAAGCACCCATGAACAAGAAAGGGACTAGGAGTGCAACCACCAGAGCATGCAGAGGGCTCTCATGCAACTATCCCCCTTTGTGAAGGACCTAATGTGGAATCTATCCATCAGATTCCTGAAGAGGAGATCCCCAGCAAGCAATCGCAAGGGGATGAGACTCTGGGGATAGCACCACGACTTGAGGTCACCCTGACCCAAGCCTGTCTTGATGCTATCAAGCCATGCGAAGTGAAATGGATGGTCCTCCAAGAGCTAAACTTTGGACCATTCCTCAAGAACAGACCAGAAGATGTGAAGCTCCAACTGCAAAACTCTCCAATGTGGCCAATCATAATAACCAGTGGTGAATGGTACTTAGGAGAGACATATCTCTTCTAGACGAATCGACAACCAGGGTCTAGAGTAACGATCAAAGACATTTATGTCTCTTACTCTTCAGAGGCAATAGTGCAAGCTCTGGGGTTGCTCGAGATCGGAGCAGATGTGGTGGAGATACCAAAACAAGAAGATCCTAAGGTAAAAATGAAGTGGATTAGGCAGTGCTATGGGGTAGACAACAAGGAGTTCGACTCTCTAACCACAAAGGAGAGGGTATATTCAAAGAGCGCATCTTACCACCTAAATCCAATAGTAAGACCCAGAAAAATCATAGCCTTCTCTGCTCATGCATGTGCCACTCTAAGTGGGAATTTCCCGATGAGTCTTCCACAATTACTATTTTTGGAAATTGAAAAAAGATTCACCGAAAGCAAACATGGAAGAAGAGCTCTCCCCTTTCCCTACCTAATCAGAAAGTTATGAAAATGGGAAAGGATAGCACGATACGCCAATGACACAATCCGATATGCCCTGATTTCCTCATAGGGTGAAATGATAAAAGATAGGAGTCTAGCCATGACATAGATAGAGGAGGAGTAGCAACCACCTCCACCACCTATGCAAACAACAAGGTTGGGTTCGCAAACCATTGCAGAATACATCTATGAGATCCGAAAAACACTCTTGAGCTAGCAAGAGCAATCTTGTAGGACTGGTGGAGGGGAATATCCTTCGGTCTATTGCCATGCAATGAGCCACGATCAGTCAGCTTGCTGGAAAGAGCAGGATCAATGTTCTCTACCACCCGAACATAAGTACCAACAAGGACAGATCCTAGTGTTCAAGAGGTAATAGTATCAACCCAGCAGCTATTTCCTGAAATCTCTGGGAATGCTGCTACCTTCTCAATACACTTGGAAGATGGTGAAGGGGAAATAGTCTTGGTGATGTAGCACCAAGGATAGGAGATTGTGGCCGAAGTGGTTACTGATATAATTGCTACAGCTCTCAATGCACCGACGGCACCTATACTAGATATTCATGGATTTCAAGGTGTACAGACATCTGTTGAAACCTCACGTAGCAAGATCAATGCAGCACAACATGAGAAATTGTTAGATCAACTAGTGGGAAGCAGGTAATTGCTTCTGAATGTCTTTGACCTTCCGGACAACATCATTGCAACCCAGTCAGAGCTGCTCTTGGCAAGGGGTAAGAGCCTCATTTTGGAATGGCAACTTGAAATTGCTCAAACCCCATGTCAACGCTTGGCAATAGAAGTGGCCCAACTAAGAACCCAACTTTCCGATCCAGTTCTTCTCAATCATGAAATTACCAGAGATGAAGCTTTTCAATAGATTCAGCTCAAACTTCAGATAGTTGAGGATGAGCGAGAGTCGGTGATCTTTGATAATTCCTTGGAAGACATTCAAGCATATACTTTAAACAAGGACTTGATGGAGGTTTTCCAGGAGAACATTAGGTTGACTGCATAGGTTCATTGCCTATGTAATGTTGGTGTGGAAAATGAGCACATGAAAAATTTTATCCACCAACAACAGGAAGAGTTAGCTAGGGTGAATGCTGACGTGAGAAGGTTGGCAGATGAGAACTGAAATCTGTCCATGGAGGAGGTTTAGGCTTTGCGACAAAAATATGCCATCAAAATCATCACTTGGAAGAATGAGGCCTCCTCGTACTCCTTATATGAGGGTGAGTTCCAAGCGCATAAAGCGATGAAGTAGAAATTGAAAACAACAAACATGAAACTCGAGGTTCTCCTCATGAGTTTTAAAGGACAACATGTAGTTATGGAGAACTTAGCCCATCAAATGAATGACTACCAGTAGTTGCAGAAATCAATTCAAGTGTTTGACATCAAATGGAAATAGTTCGCAGCCTCGTTTGTCAACTTGAAAGAACTCTTCCTAGCGCTGCCATGCCCTTGGGAGGTTCCAGTTCTAGCACACATCAGTGAAGTTGCCTGGATAGTGAATGATCCCAGAAGCAAAGATGAAAAAATGAGGGCTCTCGTGGAGGCATTCTAGCTTCCTCCAAAAGTTGCAGCCGCTGTGGGAAAACCATCATTCATGCCACCACCACCGCCACATGGGCCAGAGGCTAGTGAAGGGCCGTCGGAACCAATGCCTCTAGGGATGGTGTGATCTTCTTCGATGATTTTTGCATCCTTCCATGTAGCAGAGAGTCTGGGAATGGTAGGGTGTTGAATTTTATCTCTGAACACCACCATTTTTGTAATTTTCCTTTCTTTGTACACTTAGGCACTTGGTAAAATTGATGTTGTGTCATGTGTGTGTGTCATGTGTGTGTCAAGTCATGTGTGTTGTAAATAAAGTCCATACCTTCCAAATTGTAAGAGGAACCCAAGGATGCATTTTTACTTAGTCATGGGGGTATGAAGTGTCATTTGGCCATGCATTTACTAGGCCTTGTATATGGGACCTCGTATACGTGGCCGCGTTGACGCAACCCTGTCAATGCATCCTTCCATGCATCGACATGGCCCCATTTATGCGGCACCTATTTCGGCCTATAAATAAGAGGGCCTTATGCCTCATTGAGGCATATTTTTGTCATCTATAGCGAAGCTCTTGCAGTTTGTTCCTGTAGGAGATAGAATATTTTCCAAGTTCTCGCAGTAGGTGTAAAGAGGGTGTCCGACTCTTTATTCGAGCGCGAATGTATCTGAGCCTATTGGCATGAATGGAAATAAAGATGAGCTTTCAAGCATTCCTTGCAGCATTTGGACTTAGCCATTTCTATGCATTTCTAGCTTAATATTTATATGCTTTGATAATTACTTAAGTTTCTCTTGTTATTAGTTTAATCGCTATTGCTCATTCATACTTCATAGAAACCATAAGTACAACCATCTCGAACGTAAACCCAATGCTTGGTAACCTAGTGACGCTTAACGTCTGGTAACCTAGTAGTGGTTAGGAAATGCTTAGAATGTGCCTAGAAGATGGGATCAGATACTTATGCTAGGAATAGTTAAGATATAGATTAGGATAATTATAGATTAGGTAATATTTCATTCCTTACTATTCATACCTTAATTAGATGCCAAAAGATAAAGTAAAAACTATAAAAATCAGTTACCTCAATCTCACTTAACCATTGCCACTAGATACTCACAAGTGAGGTTGAGAAGACAATGACCATTCTAACAAAGGGTTTTGCTGGTTAAATATCTTGTGTATGTTATGTACTTATAGTCTACGGAATTCGATCGAGTCGCATGTGAACATCCATGATTCGCATGGTTGGGCGTAGGGGTACCTAGCCGCTCATTAGATGCCAACACTTCCATTCCCTTGCTTGATTAGGAAGCTATGAAAGCATGCTAGAATCCTAGGATACACCAATGAAATTCCCAGGAGGGATTGGAATGCTTCTTTTGCTAAGTTGCTTAACCTTGCAGCACCAAGGAACAACCTTGGTGATGAATAAGAAGAAGAACTAGAAAAGGAGCCAAAACTAGAAAAGGAAACAAAGTAAGAGCCTGAGCAATGGTGAGAGTCACAACTTACACTACCACTACCATAAGATTATCATCCTACAATGATCCCTTTGCAATGCATTACTAAAACTCTCAGTTGGAGAAGTAGGGACAAATTAAACCTTTTTTTGAATCATGAATGATACCATGTAGTCCACCATTTCTGTCAATCCATCAAGAGGAAAAATTTCTTTATAGTTAAGAGGAGAATCCCAATGGTCACAAAAAATCTTTGAGAATGTCGCATCTTTTCAAGTAATGCTAGAAATAGGAGAAGATGCTACCATCATAGTCATGTAGCACCAAGATGCAGAGGCGATAGTAGAAGTTATTATATATTTCATTAAAGAATCTTTTAATGTTCTTGTTATGCCTCTAGTGGATTTGATCAGGACCAAAGATGTCCAAATGCTAGTTAGGACTTTGATGACTCTTGCAGCCCATGTGGATGTGGTTGACAAATTACTACAAACTAGACAAGTGATGACAACCCTTTCTAACATCCCCAATGATGTCACTGCAGTTCATTTAGACCTCATCACCACAAAAGGAAAGTTGTTCATGGTAGAGACTAAGGTGGAACATGCAGAAATAGAAATGCATTGATTGCAATAGGAGCTGGTCATCCTGAGAGCTAAATATGGGACCCTACCTAGTTTGTCATGCTTGACCAGCTGGAATAATTTTGAATGGACTAGCTGAATCAATTAATTGAATAGAACAAAGCTGCTAAGCAAGAGAAGGAGAAGGTGATCTAGAATGCCTTAGCTACTAAAGCTTAATAATATGCCCATGCAATGGCATTGATCTTCGTATAAGAAAAGAATAAATAGCTTGCTCTAGATAATGCAAGGTTGACTATTGTAGAAAAAAATATCTTAAAAGAAAGTATCCACCAGTTGAGAGAACAATTGGTAAGAATCAACCAAGACATCAGTAGATTGGCTAGAGAAAATCGAATCCTTTCAATTGAGAAGGTGCGCATGGTATATCAAAAATCTACAATTGAGATAAGTGCATGGAAAAATGAGGCCAAGAAACATGAAAAGATGAAAGAGCACTTCTGGGATCAAATTGGCATGTACATACAAATTAATGAAAAAGAAATCTAGATTGAAAAGACCTTCATTAGTTCCTTGTCCATGCAGAATCTAGACTATTAGCCAATCTTGGATAACTATGCCTCGGTCCATTAAGAAAAAGTAAAGAAGAAGGACCTATAGATTGAAGATTTGAAAGAGTACATGGCATTGGCTAACCTTTACTATGTCAACCTTACCATGTTAATAGTAGGTCAACATAGAAAAAAGCTAGAGCAATAAGTAGCAACCACCTATGTGCTATATGAAAAAGATTTTGCAGACAAGAAAAGTGATTAAGGCCTAGTACCATGGATAAAGAGATGTAGCCTCAAACCTAGTGAGGAGATTGATGGATCACCATGAATTGAAAGAAAAGACCAGAGCCTTTGAGGACGAACGATGGCAGTTTGTAGCTTGATATGTGAAAGAAAATAAAATGTTCCCATAGTTTCCATGTCCATGGGATGTACTAGTTCCAGCACACATCAACTTATCAGCCTAGACGATACATGACCCAAGAATAGAGGAGGAGAAATTGTAGGCACTTTTGAATTGCTACAAGTTTCAAAAGCCTAATGACAAGGGGAAGTGACCCATCGAAGAGCCACCACCTTTGAGACCTACATGAGTTTTCCCCCAATTTTGTTATTTTGTAATGTTATGTCCATTTTTATATAACACCACTATGGCATGTAAAAGTTAATTTGTGTGTCTAGTTAAGTTAGTCAATAATCCCATACCTTCCCAATATTTTGTAAAGAGCTTATTCCTCATTCTATTTAGCTCAAGAACAAGTTTTCATTTTGTTGTGGAGGTATGATGAGTTATGTTTTGCATGGTTCTGATATTGAATATCCAATATTAGAACCATGATATCGAGTATCTAATATCAGGGCATAACCTTCGATGTTAGAGATTTGATATCACCTCTTCCATGTGTGCCTATAAATACCACACTTGGGTGCACGGTTGAGACATAGAAGAAATAGTGAAGATAGAGTTAGATTCATAGATTTTTTATTTCAAGCTTTGTTAGTTTCTAGTGCATACCCATAGTGTGATGTTAAGTGATTGTACGACATCCTTATTCAAGTGTGATGTACTTAGACATGTTGCATGTCTAGAAATAAAGATCAAGATTACTTCCATCATTACAGCATCCACTTAGCCCTATTATTACTTTAAGTATTTAATTGTTTATTATTTTCCTTAGTTAATATTTCCATTTATTGCTCTTTATTATTCCTGCCATTAAGTGAAATGAGTACAACTAATCGTGAGCACTTACGTGTAATTACTTAGTAACCTAGTAGTGTATTGTTTGGTAAGCCTATTGACATATGCTTGGTAACCCCAGCAGTAGTTATGTAAATTCCAAGGCATGTGTGGATGGCTAGGAATGAATACTCATTACACATAGGCTAGTTTAGACTTTACTTTCCATTGGTAATTAACTGAATTAATTAATCTCTTTATTATCATTAGGCGTAGCTTAGGGCCTGACAACATTAAGAATCATATGCCTCACTCTGGAGTAAACCATACGTGACAAAGCTACCACTATTCCAAGTCAGAAGATAATGAACTACAATCAAAACATAACAATTTCGATGCACAACTAGTCCCATCCATAGAATTCAACCAGATCATGCATGAACACTTGTGATTCATATGGTTGGGTGTAGGGTACCTTTCCGCTCATCACTAATACATATAATTAAGTAATTTTAGACTTTAACACTTGAAATGTTTTAGATCTTGACACCATCTCATGGAAAATCTTATTTCCTACAATATTACTTGATTTTCTAGTAATAGAGTTATATCCATTATTGTTTTGGTAAGTGATAGCTATCCATTCAATGATGCAACCATGACATGTAATTCAAGAAATAATATTATAATGAAGGTCTAGTTTGCTAGTCCTAGCCATGCCAAGTAATAAGTTTGAATTCATAACCTCTATATTATAAGTAAAATAGTTTATCATATAATGATTAAATTTATTACAATAATTTGTTTTTCATAGTAGTGATAGGGTTTTAATTGTTATGGGTTTTTCATAGTAGTCCTAGCCACCAACATTTTTAGATGTTCCACTTGCTTGTTCGTACCATTAGATTCAGGCGGTAGGTTATAATCTTTGAAACACCACCAGGAAAATGCATGTTGCAATCGTTTTGGCATTGTAACCTTCACCCCTATACTTAAGGTTGGATTTTCATTGTAAAATGTAAGATTTGTAGCCCATAAGCTGCAATGTCACATACCATAACTTTTTGCAGCTGAAAAATGCCTCACAAGTTGTCATAGCCTCACTTCCTAAGTGGAAAAGACCATATCATGTCTATATTTAGGCTTGGAAAGGTTGAAAATGCCTTGAAAATTGTCAAATTTGACATTTTCATGGAGTTTTTTGTAGGGCATAACCACAACTACACTGGAGCCACCTAGACCTAGTGTTGGTGGTGTTGGGTTTTCATTTTCCTAGAAAAACCTAGGATAGTTGCCAAAAAACCTATCATGGATGTCACAACGCTAGCATTGGAGTTGATGGATTTCTATTTTCTTCATGAAGCTAACATTAGAGTGGTTGGGTGTTTTTTTGCTCCATCAATTCTAGCACTGCTCCACCAATTCCAATGTGGATCCCAAGATGAAGTTTTGTTCCCATAAGGCCTACATAGATGGGTGAAGCTAGCATAGTTGGAAAATTTTGTTTACTATTTTTGATATTTGGAGTGTTTTTGGTGGCCTAGGTGCATTAAAACTTACCAAAAATGGAAAACTACGTTGGGAATGATATCCTACCACACTTATGAATTACATTCAACTATCAGCAATCATGGTAGAAAATTTGTAGTAATAAATTGAACACCAATAACCTATTTAAATAAAATTCCAATACTTTGAAAGGAAATTTTTCAAACTAGGAATTGGCTAAGAATTTGAGACTCTTGGAGTAATTCCCCAACACTAAAAAGTCAAGCACATATCTTGACCTCCTTGTTAATCAACATTGCACATACCTTACCCCCCTTTGCAACAACATTATATAACCTTATCCCCTTTGCACCAATGTTGTAGAACCTTATCCTGTTTGCACTAATCTTGCAAATCTAAGTGAAAAACCCCCAAGGACTTTTGATGATCCAAGTTGGGAGAAACCGGATTGTGAGGTTGACTGCAAATCACAAACTCTTAGCTTCAACAGGCTTCAAGCTTCATCTAAGTAACTCCTTATGCATCCAAGCACATAATTTATATAAATTCTTGGAATCTTTATTTTCAATATTTTATTCTTATAATAAATCATGCAATTCATTTGTTGTGAAAATTTATTAAGATTTTATTTTGTGCATTCATTTCTAGATTGGACCTACATTATTTTTCAAATTTATTTACCTCTATTCACACTCCCTAACTCCCTGGGTGATTACCAAGGCTGTCCAGGATGCCTTGGATCTTCTTTCTTAGAGGCACTTGGGATCCAAGATTAGGCTATTTCACTTGAAAGTTTTGATTTTTCAACAACTGAATTTTTTAGGAATTATAGTTTCTAGTGTTAGAAGGAGGATCTCCATCCAAGCTCTTTGTTAAATCTGATCTACCCTTTCAGAAATAATTTTTGCAACCATAAACAATTAAAACCCATAACAAATTATTGGTAACCCTATCACTACTATTATTAAAACCCATAACAATAAACATTATTATTAGTAAGCTTCCTAGTAGTGATAGGGTCATTTAAAAGTGATTTGAAAAATCCATAAGAGGAGATCATAGGTGGTTAAATCTACTCACCTGTATGATATTTTTGAAGAACTTAGGTACGAATATAATAAATTATTTAAAGACAATTCAAATTTAAAACCTCTAAATAATTCAATAACCAAATTATTATTTTGACCTTACATTTTGAAGCTTAATCTTGTTAATCCAAGTCACCAAGGTATAGCTTTCTTAATTAGAGCATGTTAATTTTGAAGATAGAAAAAAACAAGTTGAAGTTGAATATATGAAAATCAAGATAATGTCAATGATTAAAATAATCCAATGATAATAATGAAACTAGAAAAGATAAAAAGTTTTGTGAATATTGTTATTAGTAATATAAACTTGATCAATTTGGATAGATAGGTTGTGAAATAATTTTTTCCTTATCTCACAAGAACATTGTTAACTTAAAATTTAAAACTCATGTTGACAAGTAGACTATATCTAATGGGAAATATTTTCAAAGTTAGATCAATTATGATAAACCATGTGATGGAAAATTTGTGCCATCATTTTTTTATTGGATCTTCCTTTTCTAAACAGGTTGGTATTTCATCAAAAGTTTCTATTGCAACCTTGAATCTGTTTGCTATTTTAACTTCAAACATGAATGTTTAAAGTGATGTAAAAGTTGTTAAAACTAAAATTCTTCTTCCTACCAACAATTAATTTTATTGCTTTGATTTTTTAAAGCATTATTTGTAAGGTTGCACACTTGAGCACCTGAGCAGACATATCTAAAATTGGGAAGCTTTTTCTCTCCATGTTGCTTTTTTATTATAAGATTATTGTTTTTAGTTTTGTTGGGCTGAAATTTAGTTTTGGTTCTTACAACCCTTGATTATCTGTATCATCAAAAGAGAGAGTTTTTTAAAAAAAGTCCAATGATTTTGAGATACCTTTCAACTAATCTTGGATTTTTTTAAAATATTATTTTTCATTTTTAAAAGGGGTTTGACATCCCCTCGTGTAACAATTCCTAATATAAAAATTACAAATTTTAAGTTCCACTCTAATTGATAATGCTAAATTAGAAAACTTTTAACTTATAAAAGAGTTTAGAGTTCTTGCTCAGCCATTGGAAACACAAAATTTGTTTGACATCCCTACAAAAGTTGTTGCATATTCCCTCTCTGTGTAACAATTCTTGATCTAATAATTAAAAATTATAATTTCAATTCTAAATGATAATGTTGAAGTAGAAAACTCTTTAACTTATAAAAGAGTTTAGAGTTTTAACACCTATGTGTCATTTTGCATGGCCATTGAAAACACAAGAGTCATCTTCAACCTGACACCTGTGTAGTGGCTAATAGGAGGCACCAAAACATCCTGATGTTCCATAAAATTATAGGTGGAATAGTGTTTATGCTAATTTTGAGTAACCTTCTATTGATGCATAAATTTTGGTCACACCAACACCTGGGAAAAACTCATTTGAGAAGACTATTACCTAGGGTGCCTCCTGTATGGGTATAGAAATCCAAGAATAGTCTCACTAGAGAGGGCCATGTGACACTTCAAAAAAAATAAATTAAACTAAAATTTTTGAAGAATTCAAATTGAAAAACTATCTTGAAATTCAAAACTTCATGAAAACACAATAGGTAGCAAGAAAATTTAAATTTTTTCTAGTCTCGTCGATGTCACCGATTCATTGCTACCAATGGTGTCCACTACAGGGCAAGAAGATTACAACCATCACCTAAAGAGAGATAGAGAAGAAGATAGATCCCATGCCTCCAAGAGAGACCGCTTGCTAGTGTCATTTGCTATTGGCAAATGAGAAAGAAAAATGAAACAAGAAACCCGCTAAGAAGAAGAAACTACTAGATCAGGGACTATTGTAGTGAGTCACTTGTTGTATGCTGCTATGCACACTTGCAACCACTATCCCATGTGATGAGTGGCGAGGTACCCCTACACTCAACCATATGAATATGAGCATTACACGCATGATTTGGTTGAACTCCAATGACTAAGTGCTTATGCACCTTATGGAACATTTAAGGTTAATCAATCGTTGTCTTCCCAGACTTACTTGTATTGTCACAGTTGTATGGTTAAGTAAGTCTGAGGTATGTGATTTTTATGTCTTTTATCCTTTTTATCGCCTATGCTAAAAGAGGAAAGGGTGAAGATACTAAGTAACTAACTTTCACTAACTAAGATTTAATCGTCCTAGCATCAATATCTATTTCCACTTACCGTACACACCCTGAACTAGTGCAATGCTACTGGGATTACCAAACGCTATTCGTTACTGGGTTACCAAGCGTAGCACATGTGCTCGAAGCGGTCATACTGAATGCACTTAACTAACAGTTGAGGGTTGAGAGAGATTACGTATCTAAGAAAGCATTTAATCATTTAACATTAATTAAATCCTAATTAGCTTAGTCCATGCACTCCAAGGTTTATCAGAAAGTTCGTCTTTATTTCTATAGACAAATATGTACTTAGGTACAATTTTCTCGAACAAAGATCCGTTCACTTTGAGACTCCTACTATGGGCACATGGAAATTATTCTATCTCTAGAATGGTAAAACTGCTAGAGTTTCGCTAAGGGTCTAGATCTAGATGGAGAAACAAGGGAAAGCCACCTCTTATTTATAGAACTGGCGATGGGCTGCGATATCGCAGGAAACGATGCGATATCATGGCCTATGCGATATCACATCCCATCATACCCCCATGACTGAATTAAAACTTGTCCTTGAGTTTCTTACAAAATATTGGGAAGGTATGGGATTATTGACTTGAATGGAACTAATGGTGAATGGGATGACATGTGAACGGATCATCATTACAAAACATGACAAAACTAGTGTTCATGACAAGAAGAGTGAACACTATGTACATTTGACATCTAGCCTTATTTGGTAGCTGAGAGAGAGAGAGAGAGAGAGAGAGAGAGAGAGAGAAATAAGTGTGTTGCTTCCAATGCCAAGATTGTACCTTTCATCGTCTATCCGTAAGCATGCCATCAATCTTGTTCCTTGTATAGCTGTTTCAGCACCAATCTATTTCAAGTGTTTCCTCCAGATCCAATCCATTGTTGTATGATTGCCAACTGCACACACAACACAGTTCTTATATTAGAAAGGCTAAATAAATCATAATGCAATTGATACCTTGCTTCGATGTAAGGTCCATTGGTTGAGTTGTGCTATGGCTGATACAAATCTGAAGATATAATACTGGTGACTACCCGAGGTGTAGGGGTTAGGAGAAAATCAAAAAAATTGGACAAGGACCCCCATGACTGAGAGCGAACCTCCAGTAGCAATAGAATGGAAAAATTTAAGGAATAAGAATGGTGGAGAAAAAGAAACAATGGTCATGCCAATAAAATGGATGTCAAAGATGGAAATGAACAAAATAATTGGTGATTGCATAAATGTTTAATGGAAAGAAACTAATGGATGCACCAAATAGAAATGCCAATGGGTCCTCCCCAAAGTAGGCTAATGCCCTTAATGCCCTGACAATCCCACATTCAAAGAGTTCGTAGGCTCTAGGAATGTCATTTGGAGACAAGAGTTAAAGTCTTAACCACACGAGTTTACCAAAATGAAAATAATGCATCCACCAAAATATGGACTATTAATACAACCGAAAATGAGATGATAAATGGAGAAAGAAGGATGGAAAGAAGAGAATGGAAAGGAATCTTAAGAACAAGGTGGTGTCCAGCCCCTTGTGTATTAATGGTTAATGTGACTTAGTATATCTCATTCCAAATCCAGCGTCAAAAAATCCACATCTAGTGACTTTGCATTAATACATTTGGCCAATCCATCCACTTGAAGCAACAAGAATGCCTTCACCACAGAGCCACCACCATTTTAACGAAACGAAAGAAGAGAAAGTGGGAAGCGAGAAGGGCCTTAGTTAGAGGGAACATGTTTATTTTAGCTCCATAACCAGTGCTTGTAGCCCAAATGATTATTTAATCTAAGGGGTGTTCTTTGAATTCTCACTATTTTTTTTTCTTGTGTTTTTGTGTGAGAACCAAACCATGCAAAGACTTATTATTTTTATTTCCTCAGCTTCCCAATAATGCGGCAACGTCGAAATAGTAAGAAAACTCAAGAAAAAAACATCCAAGAACCCAAGAGAATGGCCAGCACAAGTGCATCAAATCCCTTTGGAGTCACATCCTTTTCAATCCTTGAGTCCTTCCTTAGTTTGAGAAATCCCTAGTCACTAATTCATTGATAGTTCTTATTATTGAGAAAGGGACTGTACACTTCCAAGCCAAGAGAGACCATAGAATTTCTGGATGTATGGATGAAGTGGAATCATTGCCTGCTATATCAAAAGAACCATACCTTAGTATCAACATCATAACTTAAAGGTAAAACTCAAACATTAGCAATGAATGGAGTACAGTTCATACCATCTTTGGAGCACTTATTAAGTGATGACTCAAACAAAGTAATCATACGCACAAAGAAATAAAAAAGTGTAAACAATGTTGTAAAACAAAAATAAGAAAAGTTAAAGAAATTTGTAAAACAAAAATTTAAAAAGAACTAAGGGCCTCAAATGATTAGCATAGGTGGCCATCTTCCCCATGATTGAATTGAAAGGGAGAGATCCGAAATAAGGAGAAAGGTCATCCTCTCTCAAAGGTATGATGTGCACCAACTATTCTAAGTTCATGGAAGGGTTTGGTTTGTTGCACATTGACCAATAATCTCTTATCAAGGCTTTTAGGTTTGTATATGGTCATGGCTCCTAAGGGAAAGGTTGTGTGAATGATGTAATGTCCTTCCCACAATGTTTGAAATTTCATATATCAGGGCACATGTGTGGGGTTCTAGTAAAAGGCCTTATCTCTTGGTTGATACTTAACCTTTTAGATTTTTAATTCATGATGTTGTTTGTTATGTGCCTTGTGCAACTCATTTGATGATAGGGCAACCAATTGATTTTCATCTAGCATGTTTAGAGTTGCAAATCTTTGTTTTTGTGCTAGAACAAGATCAAGGTAGAGGTCACATGCCATGGACAGTGTACAGAGCTCGATTTGAATTGGAAGCTTTGGGAGTTTTTCGTACACTAACTCATAGGAAGAGTAGCCTATAGGGAGTTTCCAAGTGGAGCGATATGCCCAGAGAGCATTGTTCAGTTTAGTTCTCCAATCTCGTCTATATTTGCTAATTGTCCTTGTTAATATTCTAGTAATTTCCTGATTAGTGACCTCAGCTTGGCCATTAGCTTGGGGGTGATAAGGTGTAGTTAATTTATGTTCAACCCCTAAGTGTTGCATCAATTTCCAAATGGTTGCACCCGTGAAATACGTTCCATTATCTAAGATAAGTGCATGTGGCACACCAAACCTATTTACGACTTGTTGTTGTACAAATTGTGCAGCTGTAGATGATGTGCAGTCTGTTATAGCAGCTACTTCAGTCCATTTTCTTAGATAGTCAACAGTGAAAATGATATAAGCTTTTCCATTGGACATTGGTGTAATGGGCCCCATAAAGTCTATTCCCCAAATGTCGAAGGGTTCCAAAGGTTGAATTCATTGTTGCGAACCCTCCATTCTAATAGTCATTCCACCATCATGTTGACAGTGCTCATAGGATTGGACAAAATGATGGATGTCCCAAAATAGTGTTGGCTAGTAATATCCTACAAGCAGGATCTTAATAGTTGTTCGTCTCCCTACGTAGTGATCCCCACAAAGGCCCTCATGAGCATCCTGAAGAACTCTTAGTTGGTCCATATCAGGCACACACCATCAAACCAAGCCACTAGGATAGACTTTGTAAAGTTGTCCTTTGATCTCCATGAAGTACTTGGTTCTCTGAAGAAACTAATGTTTCTTCCTAAAGTCCAACCCATGTAGTGTTTGTTGGGAAAGGAGATAGGTGAGAATGCTACTGTACGAATTTGTTCCCATGGGTTGGTTATTCACTACATCAGCAAAGAGGGTCTCGTCAGGAAAATTGTCAGATATGGCGTATTCATCCTCTTTGCTCTCCCAGTGCAACCGAGATAAATGATCTACAACTACGTTCTCAGTGCCCTTTTGATCTATCATCATTAGATCGAACTCTTGTAGGATTACTAGCCAACATATGATATGAGGGCTGACCATTGGCTTATTCATGAGGAACCTAATTGCACTATGATCCGTATGAATGTACACTTTGTAGCCTAACACATAGTGCCTAAATTTGTCCAGTGCAAACACTATAGCCATTAATTCTTTTTCTGTAGTTGTATAGTTCAATTGTGCACCAGCGATACTCTTAGTTGCACAGTGAATGTAATAAGAGTATTTTTGTTCATCTAACTATGTTAGTATGGCTCCTAAGGCATAATTGGATGCATCAGTCATTATATAGAATGGTCTAGACTAGTTCGGGGCTTATAGAATGGGAGTTTCTACAAGCCTTTGTTTCAGAGTTTGGAATGCTTGTTCACATTCCCTGGTCCATTTGAATGGTGCATCCTTCTTCATTAGTTCTACTAATGATTTAGCAATCTTGGAGAAGTTCTCAATGAATCTCCAATAGTAGCCAGTGTGTCCAAGGAATGACTGAATGTCTTTCACAGTTTTTGATTGTTGAGTGATTCCTTGGATGATCCTAACTTTCTCTGGGTCCACCTCTATTCCTAAATGTGAAATTTTATGCTCAAGTACTACATCCTCTTGCACCATCAAATGGATTTTTTTCTAGTTGAGCCTTAAGGTAGTTTCTACACATCATTTTAGCACTTGCTCTAGTTGGTCCAAGACTTGATCAAAGCTTGTCCCATAAGTGGAGAAGTCATCCATGAAGATTTCTACTCTGTTTCCTATCTGCTGTTGAAATATGCTCAGAACTAAACGTTGAAACGTGGTAGGGGCATTGCACAAGCCAAATGGAATTTGTTTATATGTGAACGTTCCCCAAGGACTGGTGAATGTTGTTTTATCTTGATCTTCTGGTGCTATTCATATTTGATTATATCCACTATACCCATCCAGAAAACTATAATAGAAATGCCCCACTATAGTGTCTAAGACTTGGTCAACGAATGGCAACGGGAAATGATCCTTGAATGTTGCCATGTTCGGTAGCCTAAAATCTATACACACCCTTCATTTGCCTCCCTTCTTAGGCACAATAACTAGAGGACTAACCCATTCACTATCAGCAATGGGATATACGAACCTAGCCTTAAGAAGTTGTTCTATCTCTTCTTTTACTATTTGTTTCAATTTCAGGTTCAATCGCCTCTATGGTTGTTTTCTAGGTTTCATGGAGGGGTCCATGTAAATCCTATGCTAGCATATCCTAGGATCTATTCTAGTTAACTCGGGATATGACCAGGCAAAGGCTTTTGACCACTTTTTTATTACTTTCAGTAGCCTCTCTTTTTGGTTGGGAGCAAGTTTTGTGTTGACGATTACTGGTTGTCCGTTTTCAAGGGTCATATATTCCAGACTAGTGGGCAATGGTTTTAGACCAAGGGGCTCTTTTTTCAATCTCTCAGGAATTTCCAACTTCCCCCAGTTGATGTTTTCAAGGCTAAGATTTGGAAGTTGGCAACAGACTTGCTCAAGTGTGTCTATGCTTCCAATGTAAGCACTAGTTATTCCCTCATTTAATTCCATGCATGTTATCGAATTACTCTCTTCATCAGCCATCAGCCATAGGTTGTCCTCTTGTCGTGTGGCTGCTGCATACAAGCACCTTTGTATATTAATTTCTTGTGCACACCGATCACATTCAGGCAATGCTAAACTTCGCATAACCCATGATTTTTGCACGCAATGGCACCCTGTGTCATTGTATGCGATGCATGGAATTTTCTTCTTCTTGATCTTTCCAAAAGGATTTTTCTTGAATATTTCCAGGGAAAGATCATGGATTCCTAGGCATGCATCTATAGTGCTTAGCCATGCTCTTCCCATTATAATTGGGAAGTCCCCCTTACCGTTGTTTACTTATATCACTAGGAAACTAGGAAATCAGCTAGATATGACCAACCACTCACAGTGGTAATGATGTCCTCCACTAGTCCCAAAGGGATAGTGATGGACTGGTCGGCCAGCTCTAGTCGAATATTACTCTTACTTAGTGGAGGCCGGTTCCAAGCTTTGTACATCTTTTGTGATATTAAGTTGACTCCGAAACCTGAGTCCATAAGAACTTTACATGGTTCATTCCCAATGACTTGGAGGTAGATTAGAGGACTTTTAGGATTAGAGAATTTCCTAGGAAGGTGGCCCACCTTGATCTAGTCGATGATGGTATATGTTAACATAACTATGTGCGTTGAGTTCTATTTTTGGTTTGAAGGAGGTTCCAAAACTTTATTTGGTATGGAGGTGTTTAGATGTTCAACCGCTTATGATGGTGAGGGCTTAGTTGGATTGTTGGTTGTGAAGAAGGATCTTTTCTACATAAGATTATCAGAACCAACTGTGGTTTGAGGATTTGAAGCCCTCGTGACATTGGGTTGTTACGGTTAAGTGGGAAATACACCTTGCATTGTTGGAACGGTTGATAGTGGAGCTATTGGTTTAAGAGTTGCGGGTGGATTTAGAGGATGGTATGCATGTGGTGTCTCTTCTAGGAGAAGGAGTCTTATATTACTCTTGAGCTTGGTAGTGACGTTGTGGGGTCACGTGACCAAAAACGTCACTTGGAGAGATTGGTTGCTACATGTAGTAGCCATATGAATCTAGTTTCTGGTAAGGGTATTGTTGCCTTGGCGGTGACATCCCCCATGATTGTGGGTATTTCCACTGCTGGTGTTGCTCCATAGTTTGTGGCAGAGTTCCACTTGGATAATATGTTAATAGTTGGTGGAACTGCCTTGGGTTACCTTGGGGATAAGGTAACCGATAGGGTGCTTGCCATTTGTTAAGTCTTGGGTTGAGTGCATACACCCCAGACTCTTGTAGATATGATATTATTGGGCAACATCCCTTAGGATGGTCATATTGGCAGATCTCACATCCCTCATCATTATCTGTATCCAAATCCACAACCTCTTTAGTGATAGCTAATTTACCCTTACCTTTGTTATGTGCATGGTCCAAATCCCTCTTCTTTTTCATATCATGGTCACTACTTCGCTCCTTAGACTCCTCTATGATTTTTAAAACGGTTTTAAATCTACTATCTAAGGAGTCCCACATTTGATCTACCTTAGCCGATACTTTGTTGTTAATTTCTGAAGCGGCAAGGTTTTCCTACTCACCAACTATTTGAGTGGTGACTCATCCTCCTCCTCACAGAATATCACTCCCCTCTTTCAGAGGGAAGGATCATGGTTATACTTTTCTGCACTTTCTCTCTTACATAGCTCTCCTTCTTCCTTAGCTACTTGCTCCAAAAATCTATGAACCTCATGGGACCTGAGTTCAGATAATCTCCCTTGGGCATATGTCCCAAGGGTTCTCCTATTTTCATGACTTAGCCCATCTACGAGATGGCGTAGTTGATCCCGTTGTGTGTACCCATGGCCTGGGAAACGATGTAGCAGTGCATAATATTGGCCCATGGAAGCATCCAAGGATTCATGAGTTCCCTGCTTCCATCCTTGGATCTATTTTCGTAAGTTGGACACTTGGGAGTACATTTGATATTTATCATTAAATAGTTCTAGCATCATAATCCACCTCCTAATGGTTTCTGGTTCTAAGGACCGGTAGCAGCTTTCGGCTTCTTTTATGAGTGCCCTTGGGAACAACTTTAATTTTTGCCACTCATTCTCAATATTCTGCAAGGCACAGGCATCATGAAATGCCTGTAAGTGGTTCTGTGGATCAGCGTTGTATCCCCCCTCAAATCGTGGGATATTATTCATGTCTAGTCTCTTTATCTGGCTATCTTTTTGGTGCCTTGTAGGTATTCTAATGGCCTCCGTAATGTCCAACATGCTTCGGGTTGCAAGTAGGGGTTCATCATGGTCGTCTCTCTCATGGTGTCTATGATGTCTATGCAGTTCCCTACTTTTCCTTATTCCATGCCTTGATTCCCTAGAGTTCTCTCGTCCTCACTCTTGACTCTCTCATCGAGGGTTCTCATTTTGCTTATCCTTACTCTTATCCTCACAGTTGGTCTCTTTGTGACTGTGTCTAGATGTGAAAGGAGAGGGTGAATGTTGCAATGAAGGGGAAGAGGAAGGAGAACCATCACCATAACAATGTTTCCTACCTTCCCTTCGGTGATCCCAACCCCGCTCGTGATGATGATCAGAATGCTCGCCCTTATCTTGCGTTTGTGTTCCCTCATTGAACACTTGGTGTTCATGAAAATTAGAACCAGGGTTGTGTATTGTGGAGCAAAGGTTCTGATACGTCACCTCCTCACTATTGTTAAGAGGGGGAACATCTTTTTGTGGAGAACCTCTTGAGATAGGTTCACCACCCTTAATTTCACTTATGATAGGCGAAGCATTATGGGGTCCTTTGCCCTTCAACAATGTGTGATAACTCTTCTACCATGAGTTCCATTGACATTGCGCTTTTGTGGGATGGTAGTCCCTTACGTTGTAATTGAGCGCAATGTACTCAACATATAATTGTGACATGCCAATTCGTGCAAGGGCATGAAGGAGCATGTTGGGCGAGGCTCTGTCTGGAGGCAACACTATGTTACCCTCCATGTCTCTCCAACGTAGTTTTTCATCTTGATGGAAGACAAAGGTAAATGATGAATATATACCATACTAAATTGTTGAGGAACTAGTGGTTCATGGTTATGTATGTTGTGCTGTCGACTGTCTCTGGTGTTGGTCCTAGGCAGTGAAGATCTTTTGTGTGGAGAAGAAGACATGTTTTTTTTATTCAGTGTGTTGTTTACTGTTATGTTATATCTTCGTTTAATCAACCCTAAGCATTTGTTTTAGTTCCCAACGATGTAAATAATTTCCTGTGTTCTACGTAGTGCACAAACAACTAAGTCCCTGGTAATGGCACCAATGATGAGTGGCAAGGTACCCCTACACTCAACCATATGAATATGAGCATTACATGTGCGATCCAGTCGAACTCCAAGGACTAAGTGCTTACGCACCTTATGGAACATTTAAGGTTAATCAATCGTTGTCTTCCCAGACTTACTTGTATTTTCATAGTTGTATGGTTAAGGAAGTCTGAGGTATGTGATTTTTATGTCTTTTATCTTTTTTATCGCCTACGCTAAGAGAGGAAAGTGTGAAGAGACTAAGTAACTTACTTTCACTAACTAAGCTTTAATCATCCTAGCATCAGTATCCGTTCCCACTTACCGTACACACCCTAAACCCGTGCAACGCTACTAGGATTACCAAATGCTATTTGTTATTGGGTTACTAAGCATTGCACACGTGCTTGAAGCGGTCATACTGAATGCACTTAACTAGGAGTTGAGGGTTGAGAGAGATTTAGTATCTAAGAAAGCATTTAACCATTTAACATTAATTAAATCCTAATTAGCTTAGTTCATGCACTGCAAGGTTTATCAAAAAGTTTGTCTTTATTTCCGTACACAAATGTGTGCTTATGTACAATTTGCTCGAATAAAGATCCGTTCACTTTGAGACTCCTACTGCAGGCACATGGAAATCATTCTATCTCTGGAATGGTAAAACTGCCAGAGTTTCACTAAGGGTCTAGATCTAGATGGAGAAACAAGGGAAAGCCGCCTCTTATTTATAGAACTAGTGACGGGCTACGATATCACGTACGCAATATCGCAAAGAACGATGCGATATCGCATCCCATCACCATGTGTTGTCCAAAAAGAAAAAGGAGAGAGAGATCTATCCATTGTTCCATCGCAATGTGCCTCACTACCTCCTACCACACAACCTATTGTTGGTCGCAGAAAACCTAGGGAGGCTTCCTATTACAGCTTCACCGTTGCCAAAGAGAGGAAGAAAAGAGAACCCTGTAGTAGTCACTGATTTGTATCTATAGAGAAAGGGAGGTTGTCTATTGATCCCTTGTCCTTTGACATCACCCTATAACTACTAAAAGAGGGAGAGAGAGATCTGTCCAGTGTTCCACTACCACATGCCTTTTTGTCACCTACCACACAACCTACCATTGATGGTAGAAAACCCAGGGAGGTCGTCTATTGTAGCTTCACCATTGTCGAGGAGAGGAAGAAGAGAGAACCCTACTATAGTTGTTGATTGGGATCTACAAAGAGAGGGAGGTTGTCTACTAATCTTTTGTCCTCTAACATCGCCTTGGCACTATTAAAAGAGGGGGAGAAAGAGAAAGAGAAAGATGTCATTGTTATCTATTCTGCATGTTGTAGACATGTTTTTTGCAGCCTTTATTTACTTAGCACGCATGCTATTCTATCTGCCACATGTGTCATCGAAGAGAGGATAAGTTGGACCTTGATGAGAGAGAGGTAGGCCCCAATGAGAGAGAGGCTGACTCCCAATGTGAGAGTGAGATTGGCTCTGATAAGAGAGAGGCAAGCCCCCAATGTGAAAGAGAATGGAGGCCACCCACCCCCTTCTTCAACATTCGCTCACCCACCATCTTTATAGCTGCTCATCTAGGTGTTGAAATGCCAATGTCCCACATTGATTATGCCCATCACTCGTGTCATTACACAACATCCATATTGCCTGAGACCACCAAGTCATCCACCACTTTCGTAACTATCGATTATGTCCACCACTTAGGCTGAACATAACTCTTGCCATTATTACGATGGTTACATCCACCACTCGGGCTGTTACGTAACTCACATTCTACACCACCTAGGTTGTTACGTCCATGCCATCATGGCATGGCAACATAACCACCACCACAAGTTCACCATTATGAACTGGGCCCAGGGCATTAAGCAAAATTATTTGTGTTAGCCGCTTTCATGATTTTCATGTATCTTAATCTCTCAACACATTTTAAAATAAAGAATGAATATCTATGTAAATGTATAGCTATCAGTTTACCAGTGCATTAATTAAGGAACATTACTGGTATTAGCCACTTTGGTGATTTTCATGTTTTTTAATCTCTCTACAAATTTCAAGACAAAGAATGGATGTCTGTATGTAAATATCCAGCTATCATTCTCAGCGGCAAAGCTCCTTTCGCTTGGTTTTTGTCCATATGTATCTTCATAAATTTAGAAAGAAAATTTTGTCATGAATTGTAAATTGTGTTAGTTGAGTATTGAACTATACTGGGCTTCGGATTTTACCGCTTATTATTCAGTCTTGTCTCAATAAAATGGGTTACTTAAAACTTGAGATTTTACGTCAGAGGAAAAGAAATAAAGAAAAAGGTTTTGGCTCAGTAATTCAGGTAAGATTCTAGTTAGCCATACTAAGCTAGTTGTAAATAATTTTTTTTTAAAAAAAATTAAAACTAGTTTTATAGATCTAAGAAGTCTCTATAGGACCAAGTAAAAATTTCCTTATAAATACCGATGAGCATCCGAGGCATGATCATCCTCGAACTGGCCCTGCAAGAAAATAAGCTCCAGCAACTTTCACGGAAACTTTGCCTTCCGCCACTTTCATCAGAATTTCCCAAGGGAATATGTGTCTATCTCCCTTGCAGCACCTCATTCTTGTCTGCTATGTGTCTATTAAGAAATATTGAAAACTGCTGCAACGTGTTACAATAATGATATCTATCACTTGAGAAGTACGTGCCAAATATTTTCTATTTGGAGGATAATGACAAAATTAAATTCCATGCAGAGCTTGGCAATCTTCCCCATTGTTGCCACGGAAACGGCTGTGCTATCCAATTGCGAGGGCATCTTTCTGTTTTACTCTAATATGAAACTATAAAAAGCTCAGGAATTGGCCAGCTTTATATCCAAACTGTAACTCTATAGTTGGAAATTGGAATCACTTGACAAAAACTTGCCAAACTTGGAAGGTGGCAAGCAGTCTTATCAGGTTAGTCAGATTCGAATACAAAATGCAATTTCCTTTGCAAGGTTTACATTGAATTGGGTTTATCCAAGTGTCGTGGACTGACAAACTCATTCTATCAGAAAACCTACAAAATAGATTTAATAACTTAAATACTTAATTTATCCACACTAGCCAAAGTTCATCTCCCAAAGTATAGCGTTGTCACCCAGAAAAACCCATTCCATTTGTCATGTGTGAGCTAGAGCTATGCTACTTGGCAAGATATGTGGGCAACGTTGGAATATTATATGACCCACAGAAATCATGAGCAAGCAATTATTTCATCTGAGTGATGCTAGGATAAAAAAACTTAAGTTGGATTGCTTCAACGAGGAAAAATAGGAAGTAATTGAGGACCTCGCTGGATAATGACAATATTGCTCTGGGTCAAAACTGTTGATGTCAACATTCCCATGCTCTCATGGGGCCATGATTGTCAATGTCTCTATTTCTCTCTCTTAATAACCACAGTAAAAATCATGTGAGTGGTGGGCATTTAAACTACCTAGTGGTGGTCATCGATGGTGGCGATTGCGAACATTAGTGGTAGACGTTTCGGAAATTAAGGACATAGTGGGCACTTAAATTGGAGAACGTGGGTGTTATTATGCAAGAAGTGGTGGCGGTTTCTGTAGTTGTTACATGAAACATAGGCGCTATTATTGGTTAGTCGCAACGGCTATAAAAAGCAGGCGTGGGGCGCTCTTTCTAACAATCTTGTAGGGACAGCTTCCTCTCCAGAGGCAATGATTTCCTCCTTTCTTTCTTTTTTCTTTACAGGCTTTTGGCTGATCTTGGAGTAGAGTTCAAAGCAAGAGCTAGCGGCTCAAAATTGGATCCTTGCGAGTCTTCTCGGCAACAGAAGGAGGGTTCTCTCTCTCTCTTCTTTCTATGCAGCAATGCAAGTAGCGCAGCCCATTCATAGGATGTGAGACGTGCAATTTTCTTTGGGCTAGCAACTTGTCTCGATGGTGCAGATGTGGGTGGACAATCTTCCTCTTTATGGTAGTGCACAAAAGGTGTTAGACAGTAGCAGGCTTTAAGGATTGCAGTTGCTGCCCTATGTAGACTGTGGTGGGTAGTCTCTCTTTCTCTCTCTCTTCCTCTTTCACAGACAATCATGGTCTTCCTGCGCAGCAATGGACACCATCAGTAGTCACGGACTGACAACATCAATGGGACTAGGGAAAATTCATTTCTTTTAGTTACTTATTATATTGAAGACAATTATTTAATTTAAATTCCAAATTTGTTTTTATTTTATTATTTGCAAAAGACTATGTAGCCCTCTCCAGTTGAGACTATTCCGTAACCATACGAGATGCACCCTAGGCAATAGTTTCCTAAAATGAGTTTTCTTTCCCAATGTTGGTGCAACCAAAATTTATGCATCAACACCTTTTAGCGCTAAAAGGAGAGCCATTTTTCCGACCTTTAGTATCCCATTTTCTAAAATATTTTTTTTTCATTTTCTAGTCCCTATTCTATTTCCCAAAAATTTCGTTTTCCTTATTTCAAACTTGTTTTATTTAAAATTTCTATTTTCAGCCATTGTTTTGAAAAACCATTTTTTGAGAATTTTTGAGCCTTTTGTTTCTTGTTTTCAAAAGGTTTTTTTTGTTTTTTTTTTTTAAACTTTCAAGTTTGATCACCCATTTTCTTTAATCCTTTTTTTTAAAAAAACACCTCATTTCTTAGTCCCATTTTCAAATTTGTGTTTGGGCGGTCCTTACCTTAGTCCTGGGATAGGTAAGGTGGTTTTATTTAGCTATGCAATTTTAAATTTATTTTTCTAAAACTTTACATTTTACTAGTTCCTTTTTAATTTTACAAGTATTGCAAGTTTATACATTTTTTTTTCAAAAAAATTATATATATATATATATATAATATAGCATATATGATGAGTGGCGAGGTACCCTGTCACTCATCATTGGCACTAATGAGACGCGATTCGCATGAGCCACGATATCACATCCCATGCGATATCACGTACGCGATATCGCGATCCGTCGCCATATCTATAAATAAGAGGCAACATTCCCCTTATTTCCCATCCTGGCTAGAAGTAGGGAAACTCTCACAGTTTGATCACTCCAGAGATAGAATATTTTCCATGTGCCTGCAGTAGGAGTCCTAAAGTGAACGGATCTTTATTCGAGCAACATTGTACCTGAACACAAGTTGTGTATAGCAATAAAGACGAGCTTTTCGAATAAACCTTGTAGTGCATGGAATAGGATTTATTGTTTTCTCTCTCACCCTTAAACTCCTAGAATGCGGTATGAGTACGACTTGATTACGAGCATCTAAGGATGTGTACAGATAGTCAAGGAATCGGCTGCTCATTGCATGAAGTATGAGTACGACTTGATTACGAGCATCTTGTGTAACTGCTTGGTAACCCAGTGGCGTATCCAAGATCTACACTTGGTAATCCCAGTGGTAGTTCTAGATGTGTACGGTTAGTCAAGGAATCAGCTGCCCATCGCACTTAGGCTAGATTAGCTTTCTCAACCCTTTTCTCCTAGTTAAGTGCCTCAATACGACCACTTCGAGCATGTGCATTACGCTTGGGATCCCAGTAACAATTAGCATTTGGTAACCACGGTTGTATCAGTTCAGGGTATGTACGGTAAGTGGGAACGGATGCTAATGCTAGGTAGTTTAGACTTAGTTCATTAGTTAGAGTTAATTAGTTTCTCAACCCTTCACCCTTAGCATAGAAGACATAAAACATAAAAAGATATAAAAATCATATACCTTGGACTTACTTAACCATACACCATGACAACTACAAGTCTGGGAAGACAATGAATGATTAACCCCAAGTGTTCCATGGGGCGTGTAGGCACTTAGTCTGCGGAGTTCGATTGGATCGTGCATGCTACGCTCATTTCGTATGGTTGAGTGTAGGGGTACCTTGCCACTCATCATTGGCATCGTTGCCAGGGAATAAGTGTTTGTGCGTTGAAAAGAACATAAAGGATATCACTCACATCGTTGGGAGCCTTAACGAACCTTGGGGTTAATTAATTAACAAGAATTTTATAACGGTGAAATAGCACACCAATAACAATGTCTTCTTCTCATAAGAGCAACTCACCACCTAAGGACCATACACGAGACAGTCAGCAACATAAAACACATAACCAAAATCAGCTGGTGCCTCAACAATATAAGTTGACATATACTCATCCCGATGAGTATATCCCCAACTTTACTTTTATTCTCCATCAAGACGAACAAATGCACTGGAGAGATTTGCAAGGTAGCATCGTGTTACCTCCAAATCAATCTATCCCAAACATTCTTCTCTATGCCTTAGCATAGATTAGGATGATAGAATTACATGCAGAATATGTTGCGAAAGACTTTGATTCAAGGGATTACTATCCCACAGAAGCACAACGTATTCGAGACTCAAGGCAAGAGAGCCAACATACCTTGTTGAAAGGCAAAGGCCCGCACTTCCTTAGCAAAATTGGAGATGTTCCCCCTCTTACCGAAAGTGAAGAGGTAGGGTATTAGAACTTACAATCAAAGATACATCACACCAGTTCTGATGCTAGTGAACACTAGCTATTCACAGCGGGAACAACAACAAAAGATAAGGACGGGCACTTAGATCGTCACCACGATCGGGGCCGTAGCAGCTGAAGAGAAGGTAGGAATCATCATCATGGCGATGGTTCTCCTTCCTCTTCTCCTTCTTCACATCACTCACCCTCTCCTTCCACATCAGGGCGCAATCATGAAGAGCATAACAGAGAGGATAAAGGTAAGAAAAATGAGAGACCTCAATGAAAGGGTCGAGAGAGAGGACAAGGGCAAGGACGTAGGGAGAGTAGGGAATAGCACAGACATCACAGGTGTCATGAAAGAGATGATCATGATAAGCCCTTACTCGCAACCTGAAGTATGCTTGACATAACAGAGGTAGTTATGATTCTCATAAGGCATTTAAAAAATAGTCAAATCAAACATTTAGACATGAACAATATCCTACGATTTGAAGGGGGATAAATGCAGATCCACAAAATTATTTACAAGCATTCCACGATGCCTGTGCCTTGCAGAATATAGAAAATGAGTGGTAGAAACTTAAGTTGTTTCCTAGGACACTCATTAAAGAAGCAGAGAGTTGGTATCAGTCCTTAGAACTAGAAACCATCAGGAGGTGGAGTACGATGTTAGAACTCTTCAATGATAAGTATCAAAAGTACTCCCATGAAGTACATAGCTTGTTGGAACAAATAGCCCATGAAGTACATAGCTTGTTGGAACAAATAGCAAAAGAAGAAGGTGAGCTATGCAAAAGAGAAAGTACATAAGAATACAACCATGATCCCTCTCTTCGAAAGAAGGGAGTGAAATTTTGTGATGAGGAGGATGAGTCACCAATCGAAGAGTAGGTGAACAAAAAGACCTTGGCACTTCAAAAGCTCACAACAGAAATAGCGGCTAAGGTAGATGACATATGGAGTTCCTTAGGCTCTAAAATTGAAACTGTCTTGAAAATTATAGAAGAGTCTAAGGTAGATCAAAGTAGTGACAAAGGTAAGATAAAGTGGAGAGATTTAGGCCCTACACATAACAAAGGTAAGAGGAAAATCACTAACTCCGATGTGGTTATGGATTCAGACACAAACGATGATGGTGGATGTGAGATCTACCACTATGACCATCCTAAGGGATGTTGCCCCATCATCTCACATCTACAGGAGTCTGGGGTGTATGCACTTAATCGAAGACTTAATCAATGGTAAACACCCCATAGGTTACCTTATCCCCAAGGTAACCCAAGGCAGTTTCACCAACCATTAACATATTATCCAAGTGGAACTCCACCACAATTCATCGGACAGCATCAGCAGTGGCAATACCCACAGTCATGGGGGATGCCATCCCTGAAACATCAGTACCCTTACTGGTAGCCTGACCCTTATGGATATTATGTGCAGCAGCCAATTTCTCCAAGTGACTCTATCAGTCACTCCCCACCGTCACTACCAAGTTTGGGGGTACTTCAGAAGGATTTCTTCTCCTCTAGGAGACACTCCATACCCACACCATCCTCCAAATCCATCCGCACCTCTTCCACAAATAGTTCCCATAACACCTCCTACTCCAAAAATGCAAGGAGAACTTCCTCCTCAACCGCAGCAATGTCACGCTACGAGCGCTATAAATATTCAACCTGCTGCTGGTTCTAACAACTAGAAAAAGAGAAGACCTTTCTTCACAACCAAAATCCCAAACAAACTCTCACAATAATAAGCGGTTGAGCCCATGTACACTCCTCCACCATCTAACACTTCAGAGCACCCTTCTGTCCAAAATTAGAACTTAACACATACGGTTATGTTAATGCATACCGTAATCGACTGGATCAAGGTAGGCCACCGTCCTAGGAAACTAACTGACCCTGGGAGTCCCTTAATCTACCTTCAAGTTGCCAGAAATGAACCACATAAGGCTCTTCTTGACTTAGGTTCTGGAGTCAACTTAATTTCACAAAAGATGTATCATGCCTGGAACCTACCCCCACTTAAGAAGAGCAACATTCAACTAGAGTTGGCTGACCAGTCCATCACCATTCCCTTAGGATTGGTAGAGGACGTTATTACCACTGTGTATGGTTGGTCTTACTCAGCTGATTTCTTGGTGATTGAAGTCAACAACAATGAAGGGGACTTCCCAATTATAATGGGAAGGACATGGCTTAGTACAGTAGACGCATGCCTTAGGATCCTCGATTTTTCCTTGGAAATCTCTAAGATAAACATTTATGGAAACATCGAGAAGAGGAAAGTTGTGTGCATCACATACAATGATTCATTAGGTGATGACATGGAGGAAATGCCTCCATGCAGCAGCTATGCTCTTGAAACCATGAGACAAAGATGCCTGTATGTAGCAACCACACAAGTAGTGGATGCCTCGTGGTTGACACAACTAGAAGGAGCAATCAAATATGCATGAAACGAACTGAGGAAACTCATGCTGATAACAAAGGCATAGACACATTGAAATATGAGCATCGCCAACTTTCACCCCTCAACCTAAGAACATCAGTTGGGAGAAGTTGGGCACTTCTACGAAATTCAAACAAACGCTCATTATTTCAAATCTCTCCCTTACAACTCAGTCATGGGGGAGATGGCCACCTATGCTAACCATATGGGGCCCTCAATTCTTTTAATTTTTTTTTACATGTTTTTGTTTTACAATTTTCTTTAACTTTTTTTTTTTTTGCAACATCGTTATACTTTTCCATTTTTTTTGTATGTATGTGTGTGTGTGATCCACCCTATAAGTTTGTCACCCAATAAGTGTTTGGAATGATGGTATGAACTATTTTCATATTGATTGCTAATGTTTGATTTTTACCTTTAATTCACAATGTTGATACTAAGGTATGTTTCTTTTGATATGGCAGGTAATGAAATCACTTCATCCATCCATCCACCAGTTTCTATGGTCTCTCTCGGCTTGCTAATGTACAGTTCCCTTCTAATAAAAACTTAAATGAATCAAGTGACTGGGCATTTTTTAAACTAAGGAAGGACTCAAGGATTGAAATGGGTGTGACTTCAAGGGAACTTGATGCTTTTGTGTTGGTCATTCTCTTGGGTTCTTGGATGTTTTCTTTTTGAGTTTTCTTACCGTTCCGATGTCACCCCAATTATCAGAAGCTGAGACAATAAAAATAAAAAGTCTTTACATGGTGTGGCTCTCATGCATAAAAACAAAAAACACGAAAAAAAAGAGAGAAAAGTGAGAATTTAAAGCACACCCCTTAGACAAAATAAACTTGGGCTACAAGCACTGGTTATGGAGCCAAAAGTGTTCCCTCTAACTAAGGCTCTTCTTGCTTCCCATTCTCTCCTTTGTTTCGTTGGAATGATGGTGACTCTTGGGGAAGGCATTCTTGTTATCCAAGTGGATGGTTTAGCTGCTTTCATTGATGCGGAGTCACTGGATGTGGTTGGTTTGAGGTCGGAGTTGGAATGAGATTTTCCAAGTCACATTAATCATAAAACACACAAGGGGTTGTACACCATCTTGTTCTTGGGATTCCATTCCATTATCTTCTCTCCATTCTTCACCTCATTTCCGGTTGTATCATTAGTGTATATATTTTGGTAGATGCATTGTTTTGATTTTGGTAAATTCTTGTGGTTAAGACTTCAACTCTTGTTCCAATTGACATTCTCGAAGCCTACGGACTCTTTGAATGTGGGGTTGTTAGGGCATTAAGGGCATGAGCCTGTTTTGGGGAGGACCCACTGACATTCCTATTTGGAGCATTGGTTAACTTCTTTTCCTTAACATTTTTTCAATTAATTATTATTTTATTCATTACCATCTTGACATCCATTTCATCGATGATATAGTTGTTCCTTTTTATCTACCTTTCTTACTCCTTTCCTTTCTCCATTTTAACACTACCGGAGGTTCGCAATTAGTCATGGGGGTATGGGGCCTGATTTTCTCGATTTTCTCCTAGCCTCAAATTTTTTGATTTTCTTCCTAACCCCTACACATTCGGTAGTCATCAGTAATATATCTCCTGATCCATATCAGCCATACCACAACCTAGCCAATGAACTTACACCGAAGCAAGGTATCAATTACATGATGATTCATTTACCCTTGCTAATATAGGATTGTGTTGTGTGTGCAGATGGTAATCATACAACAACGGAGTTGGATCTAGAAGGAACACTTGGAATGGAGCAACGCTGAAGCAGCTATGCAATGAGCAAGATCGATGGTACGCTTATGGATGGACAACAAAGATGCAATATTGGCATTGGTAGCAATAACACTTCTTTTTCTCTCTCTCTCTCTCTCTCAACTACCAACTAAGGCCTGATGTCATTGTAATAAGGTGTTCCCCCTTGTTGTCATGAATACCAGTTTTGTCAAGCCTTGTAATGATGATCCGATCACATGTCATCCCATTAGTTCCATTCCCCTCAATAATTCCATACCTTCCCAATATTATTGTAAGAAACTCGAGGATGAGTTTTCATTCAGTCATGGGGGTATGATGAGACATGATTCGCATGAGCCGCAATATCGCATACGCGATATCATGTCTTCCCCTGTGATATCGCGTACACAATATCGTGGTCCGCCGCCATATCTATAAATAAGAGGTGGCAGTCTGCTTATTTCCCATCCTGGCTAGAAGTAGGGAAACTCTCGCAGTTTGATCACTCCAGAGATAGAATATTTTCCATGTGTCTGCAGTAGGAGTCCCAAAGTGAACGGATCTTTATTCGAGCAACATTGTACCTGAACACAAGTTGTGTACGACAATAAAGATGAGCTTTCTAGATAAACCTTGTAGTACATGGAATAGAATTTTATTTATTATTTTCTCTCTCACCCTTAAAATCCTAGAATGCAGTATGAGTACGACTTGATTACAAGCATCTAAGGATGTGTATAGATAGTCAAGGAATTGGCTGCTCATCACATGTGGTATGAGTATGACTTGATTACGAGCATCTTGTGTGACTACTTGGTAACCTAGTGGCATATCTAGGATCTATGCTTGGTAATCCCAGTGGTAGTCCCAGATGTGTACGGTTAGTCAAGGAATTGGCTGCTCATCGCACTTAGGCTAGATTAGCTTTCTCAACCCTTTCCTCCTAGTTAAGTGCCTCAGTATGACCACTTTGAGCATGTGTGTTACACGTGGGATCCCAGTAATGATTAGCATTTGGTATCCAAGGTTGCATCAGTTCAGGGTGTGTACAGTAAGTGAGAACGGATGTTGACGCTAGGTAGTTTAGACTTAGTTCATTAGTTAGAGTTAGTTAGTTTCTCAACCATTCACCCTTAGCATATAAGACATAAAACATAAAAATATATAAAAATCATATACCTCGGACTTACTTAACCATACACCATGACAACTACAAGTAAGTCTAGGAAGACAACAAATGATTAACCCCAAGTGTTCCATGGGGTGTGTAGGCACTTAGTCTGCGGAGCTCGATCGGATCACACGTGCTACGCTCGTTTCGTATGGTTGAGTGTAGGGGTACCTTGCCACTCATCAAGCACCGATGCCAAGGACTTAGTTTTTTGTGCGCTAACTAGAACATAGGAAATCATTCACATCATTGGAACGAACCCTTAGGTTTGGTTGAGAAATTAATAAACAAGAATACATTGCACACTAAACAGAAAAGTATGTCTCTTTCTTCATATGAAAGCACCTCACCGCCTAGGTCTGAAACAGGAAACAATCGGTGGCGTAATACACATGATGTTGATCCGCCAGTCCCTCAACAAGTTCGAGTGGTATATATTCATCGTAATGAGTATATACTAGACTTTATCTTTATCCTCCATCAAGATGAATAATTGCATTGGCGAGACTTAGAGGGTAACATAGTGTTACCTCTCAATCATTCAATCCCGAACATGCTTTTTCGTGCTCTCACATGAATTGGCATACTACATTGAGACGTAGAATACATTGTGCAAGACCATAACTTAAGAGAATACCATCCCATAGAGGTACAATGCCAAAGGGACCTGCAACAGGAGAGACATCATAAGTCTTTGAAGGTTAAGTGGTCCTAAAATGTCCCACATGTCTTAAGCGAAAATGAGTGTGGTGGACCTACCTCAAGCAGTCTCCCACACAAAGATGTTCCTATCCTTAACTTTGTCCAAGGGGTTGTGTATCAGAACCTTCATTCCACTATTCATAACCCAAGTTGTAATACCCATGGGCATAAATGGTCCAAAAAAGGGACACAACCTCATGATAAAGGTGGACATTCTGATCATAATTGCGATTGGGGCCAAGACCATATAAGAGAAGGTAGTAGACACTATCATGGTGACGGTTCTCCTTCTTCTTCACCTTCATGATCTCCTTCATCCTCTCCTTCAGTATCCCAACGTAGTCATAAGGAAAAAGACCATGGGGATAAAGGTAGGCAAAGTGGCAATCATAGAAGAAATAGCTAGGAAAGGGGACAAGGGCACTCTAAAGAATCACAACATAGAAGAATGGAGAGTAGGAAAAAAAATAGGCATCATAGACGCTATGGACGAGACGATCACGATGAACCCCTACTCACTACTTGAAGTATGTTAGACATAACTGAGGTTGTTGGAATTCCAACAAGCCACTAGAAAGATAGTAGGATCAAGAGATTAGATATGAACAACATCCCATGATTTGAAGGGGGATACAACGTTTATCCTTAGAATTAGTTATAACCATTCCATGACACGTGTGCCTTACAGAACATAGACAAAGAATGGCAAAAACTTAAGTTGTTTGCATAGACACTAGTTAAAGAAGCGGAAAGCTAGTACCAATCCTTAGAACTGGAATCTATTTGTAGATGGAGTACTATGTTAGAATTATTTTATGATAAGTACCAAACATACTCTCAAGTGTCTAACTTGCAAAAGCAAATCCAAGGCTAGAAATAAGGAAGACATAAACCATTGGATGCTACCATGGGATGATACTATGAACTATTACATCATTGTCCTGGCCATGGTTATTTGCAAAGGGATCAACTATGCCATCTCATGGATGGGCTTAGGCATGAAACGAGAAGAACCCTTAGGACTTATAACCAAGGGAGACTATCTGAGCTTAGGTCCCATCAAATTCAAAGACTATTGGAGCAAGTTGCTAAGGAAGAAGGTGAGCTACGGAAGAGAGAAAGTGTAGAAGAGTATAACCAAGATCCTTCCCTTTGGCAGAGGGAAGTAAGATTTTGTGAGGATGAAGAAGAGTCACCACTCAAAGAGAGGGCGAATAGGAAAACTTTGTCTATCCAAAAGATGACATCAGAAGTTTTAGCAAAGGTAGACCAAATGTGGGATTCTCTAGACAATAGATTTCAAACTATTCTTAAAATAGTAGAGGATTCTAGAGAGCAAGGTAGTGAGAAAAGTAAAAAGAAACAGGATGAACATGCACGTAGCAAGGGTAAGGGAAAAGTTGCCATCATTGAAGCGGTTGTGGATTCGGAAATAAACAATGACAGTGGATGTGAAATATGTTAATATGATTATCCTAAGGGATGTTGCCCTATAATCTCACATCTGCAGGAGTCTGGGGTGTATGCACTTAACCCATGATTAAACAAAAGGCAAACACCCCAAAGGTTACCTTATCCTCAAGGTAACCCAAGGCAGTTCCACCAACCCTTAACATATTATCCCAGTGGAACTCCACCATAATCGATTAAGCAGTATCAACAGTGGCAGCATCGAAAATCATGGGAACTGCCACCACCAAGGCAACAGTATCCTTACTGGTAACCTGACTCATATTGATATTACATGAAGCAGCCAATCTCTCCACATGACTCTACTAGTCATGTAACTCCTCAACCTCACTACCAAGCCTGCAAGTATTATGGGACTCCCTCTTCTAGAGGTGATATCTCACAAGCATATCATCCTTCTCATTTAGCTGCATCTCTTCCACCAATAGCTCCACTACCACCTGCTCCCGCGATGCAAGGTGAAATCCATACCTAGCCGCAACAACGTAACGCCATGAGGGCTGTTAACTCTCAACCTACTATTGGTTTCAACAACCACATGAAGAAAAGACCTTTCTTTAGAACCAATAGTCCAATCAAGCTCTTGCAATCACAAGCAGTTGATTTCTTAGACGCCTCACTATCAATCAAATCTTTGAAGCCTCCTTCAACTCAACCACCACACTCAACACATACGATCATGCTAACACATGCCTTCACCAATTGGATCAAAGCTGGCCACCTTCCTAGGAAATTCTCTGATCCTAGGAGTCCTTTGATATACTTACAAATCGATGGAAATGCATCGTGCAAGGCTCTTTTTGATTCAGGTTTCGATGTCAACTTGATTTCTCAAGAAATGTATAAGGCCTAGAACATACCTCCATTGAAAATGAGCAATGCCTATCTAGAGTTGGCTGACCAATCCATCACTGTCCCATTGGGATTGGTGGAAGATATTGTTACCATTGTTTGTGGATGGTTGTACCCAACTGACTTCCTAGTGATTTAGGTGAACAACGATAAGGGGGACTTCCCAATCATAATGGGAAGAGCATGGCTAAGCACCATTGACACATGCCTAGGAATCCACAATATTTCCCTAGAAATATCAAAGGAAAATACATTCAGAAATATCAAGAAGAAGAAAGTTATGTGCATCGCATATAGCAACACAAGGTGTAATTGCATGCAGAGGTCATGATTTGTGCAAATTTTAACATTGCCTGCATGAAATCAGTGTGCACAAGTTATTAACTTACAAAGATGCCTATATGCAGTAGCCACATGATAGGAAGACACCCAGTGGCTAACTGCTGATCAAGAAAGTAGTTCACTCATATGCATGGAACCAATTGAGGGTTTGACTTGTGCTTACATCAATAGCATAGATGCATTAGAGTAAGTCAACTGCCAACTTCCAAATCTTAACCTTGAAAATATCAACTGGGGAAAGTTGGAAATCCCAAAAATATTTAAGCAAGAGCCCCTCGAGCTGAAACCATTGCCCATCGGTATGGAATACATGTTTCTTAAAAATGGAAAATTGGTAATTATCAACACTAAGCTTACTCCTTAATAAAAAGAAGAACTGCTAAAGGTAATAAATAAATGGTTGAAAGCCTTTACTTGGTCATATTCTAAATTAACTAGAATAGATCCTAGGATATGCCAACATAGAATTTAAACTAACCTCTCCATCAAGCCTCGAAGATAACCGCAGAGATGATTGAACCCTAAGTTGAAACAAGTAGTTAAGGAAGAAATCGAACAGCTTCTCAAGGCTGGGTTCATATACCCATTGCTGATAGCAAATGGGTTAGCCCTTTAGTTATTGTGCATAAAAAGGGAGGTAAATGGAGGGTGTGCATAGATTTCAAGCTATTAAATGTGAACCATTTGTCATTTCCATTTGTTGACCAAGTCATAAACACCATCGCAAGGCATCGCTATTACAGTTTTTTGGATGGATATAGCGGATATAACCAAATATAAATAGCCCCAGAAGACCAAGCCAAGACTATGTTTACCAATCCTTGGGGAACGTTCACATAAAAATAGATGTCATTTGGCTTGTGCAATGCCCCTGCAACACTTCAATGACTAGTTCTAAGCATATTCCAACATTAGATAGGGAATGGCATGGAGGTCTTTATGGATGACTTCTCTACTTATGGAGAAAACTTTGATCAAGGCTTGGACTGGTTGGAGTAAGTGTTAAAAATATGTGTAGAAACCAATTTGAGGCTCAACTGGTAGAAAAGTATTTGATGATCCAATAAGGTGTAGTACTAGGGCACAAAATCTCACACACAAGGATAGAGGTAGACCCTGAGAAAATCAAAATTATCCAAGGAATTACCCATCAGCTAGAAACTGTCAAAGATATTCTATCATTCCTTGGACATAGTAGCTACTATAGGAGATTTATTGAGAACTTTTCAAAGGTTTCCACACCATTGGTGGAATTAACGAAAAAGGACATACCTTTTGAGTGGACTAGGGAATGCGAATTAGCTTTCCAAACTCTGAAATAGAAACTAGTAGAAACACCCATTCTACAAGCTCCTAACTAGTCCAAACCATTCCATATCATGACTGACACATCCAACTATGCTTTAGGAGCCGTACTTACATAGTTAGATGACCAATAGCATCCTTATTACATTTACTATGCAAGTAGAAGTATCATTGGTGCACAACTTAACTACACTACCACAGAGAAAGAATTAATGGCTGTAGTGTTTGCACTAGAAATGTTTAGACACTATGTATTGGGATATAAAGTATATATACATATAGATCATAGTGCAATTCGATTCCTCATGAATAAGCCAATGGTAAGACCTCGTACCATACGATGGCTTGTAATATTACAAGAGTTTGATTTAACGATGATCAATCGCAAAGGTGTCCAAATGTAGTTGCTAATCATTTATCTCAGTTGCGATGGGACAACAAAGAGGATGAGTATCCAATTTTTGATCATTTCCCTAATAAATTCCTCTTTGCTGGTGTAGTGAATAATCAATCACCCATGGAGACAAACTGGTACAGTAGTATTCTTACCTATCTCCTCACCCAACAAATACCATAAGAGTTAAACCTTAAAAAGAAACACTAGATTCTTCACCAAGCTAATTACTTTATGGAAATCAATGGGCAACTTTACAAAGTGTGTCCCAATGGCAGGGTTTGATGGTGTGTTCTCAATATAGATCAAATGCGAGTTCTCCAAGATGCTCATGAGGGTCGTTGTGGGGGTCATTACACTGGGAGATGAATGACCATCAAGATTCTACTTGTAGGATATTTATGGCCTACATTATTTTAGGATGCCCATTGTTTTGTCCAATCTTGTGAGTGTTGTCAATGTGATGGGGGAATGATTGCTAGAATGGAGGATCCACAACAATAGATTTAACTGTTAGAACCCTTCAACATTTTGGGAATTGATTTTATGGGGCTAATTACACCAATGTCCAATGGAAAAGCTTATATTATTGTTGTTTTTGATTACCTAACAAAATGGGTAGAAGTAGCTACTGTTAAGGATTGTACATCATCTACAACTACACAATTTATTCAACAACAAATCATAAATAGGTTTGGTGTGCCACATGCACATATTTCATATAATGATACACACTTCACAAGTGCAACTTCTCAAAAATTAATGCAACGCTTAGGGGTTGAGCATAAATTGACTACACCATACCACCCCTAAGCGAACGGTCAAGTCAAAGTCACCAACAGGGAGATTACAAAAATATTGACAAGAACTATTAGTAAGTTTAGGTGAGATTGGAGCACCAAACTGAATGATGCTCTTTGGACATAGTGCTCCACATGGAAACTCCCTATAGGCTACTCTCCCTATGAGTAAGTGTACGGTAAATTACCAATACTTCCCATTCAAACTAAGCTCCGTACACTATCCACAACATGTAACCTCAACCTTCACCTTGATCTAGCATAGAAACAATGGTTAGTAACCCTTAACTTGCTAGATGAAAACTAATTAGCTACCCTATCATCTAATGAAGAGCACAAGACCTTCAATAAACAACATCATGGCCTAAGAATTAGAAAAGTTAAATATTAGCTAGGAGATAAGGTTCTCTATTGGAATCCGGCACATGTGCCACAACGTACTAAATTTCAAACACTATGGAAAGGACCTTATATTATTTATGCGATTTTTCCTTTAGGGGACATGACAATATACAAACCTGAGAGCCCAAATAAGAAACTTTTGGTCAATGTGCAACAAACCAAACCTTGTCATGAGCTTAGGACATCCAATACACATGCTACCTCTATTGATGGACAACCTTGCTTACTATTTCAGATCTCCTCCATCTAACGTAGTCGTGGGGGAGATGGCCACCTATGCTAACCATTCTAGGCCCTCAATTCTTTTTGAATTTTTGTTTTACACATTTTTTTTACACATTCTTTCAACTTTTCTTATTTTTGTTTTATATCATTGTTCATATTTTTACTATTTCTTTGTTTGCTTGATTGCTTTTATTCGTTATCCAATAAGTGCTAATGATGGTGGAATGAATTATATCATATTGATTGCTAATGTTTGATTTTTACCTTTGAATTATGATGCTGATATTAAGGTATGGTTCTTTTGGTAAAACAGGCAATGAGTCCACGTCGTCCACTCATCCATACAACTCTATGGTCTCCTTTGGCTTGGAACTGTACAGTCCCTTTTTTCTATGTAAACGTTTAATGAATTGATGGCTAGGTACTTTTCAAACCAAGGAAAAACTCACAGGATGAAAAGGGTGTGACTTCAAGTGGATTTGATGCATTGGTTTTGGCCATTCTCTTAGGTGCTTGGATGCTTTTTCTTGGGTTTTTTACCATTTTAACATTGTTCAAAACTCGGGAAGATAAGTGAATAAAAATAAGTTTTTGCATGGTGTGGTTCTCATGCAAAAAATAAAAAATAAAAAATAACAACAACAACAACAAAAAATAAGAAAAAAAAGGAGTGAGAATTAAAAGCACATCCCTTAGACATAATAAAGCAATATGGGACAAGCACTGGTTATGGAACTGAAAAGACATGTTACCCATGCCTGAAGATTCCCTCTAACTAAGGCCCTTTCTTGCTTCCTACTTCTAGATCTCTCTCTCTTTAAAATGGTGGTAACTCTTTGTGGAAGCATTCTTGTTACTTCAAGTGGATGGATTGGTCAAGTGTGTTGATGCGATGTCACTAGATGTGGTTTGTTTGAGTCTAGAATTGGGATGAGTTCTACTCAGTCACATTAACCATAAAATACACAAGGGGCTTTACACAACCTTGTTCGTGGGATTTCATTCCATTCTCTCCTCTCTATCTTTCTTCCCATTTTCCACCTCATTGTCAATTTTATCATTAGTTTGTTTCGGGTTGATGCATTATTTTTCTTTGGTAAATTTTTGTGTGTAAGTTTTTAACTTTTTCTTCCAAATGATATTCCTAGAGCCTACGGACTCTTTGGTTTGTGGGTTTGTCAAGGCATAAAAGGCATGAGCTTGCTTTCGGGAGGACCCACTAACATTCATTTTTGGTGAAATTGTTAACTTCTTGTCCTTAAAAATTTCCTACAATCAATCATTTCTTGTTTCATCCCCATCCATGGCATCCATTTTATTAGCATTGACATTGTTACCTTTTCCCATCTTTCTTGTTTCTCACATTTTTCCATCTTATAGCTACCAGAGGTTTGTTCTTAGTCATGGGGGCCTTGGCAAAAAATTTTCAATTTTTTCCATTTTACTAATTGCCTAACCCCTACACCTTGGGTAGTTGCCAGTGATAAATCTTCAAACTAGTTTCTACCATAACCACAACTTAGCCAATGCACTTCATATCAAGGTAAGGTATCAACTACATTATGGATTATCTATCCTTGTTCATTTGTAACTATGTTGTGTGTGCATATGGTGATCATACAAATAATGGACTGGGCTTGGAGGAAGCACTCAAGATGGATTGGAACTAGAGCATCTAGTGGCATGGCTATGGATAAACAATGGAAGGTGCAATCTTAGAATTGGCGGCAACATGCTTCATTTTCTTTCTCTCTCTTTCTCTACAAGCTACCAAACAAAGGCTTGGATGTCATTTATGTATGTCTTCACCACAATGTTGTAATATGCTTATTAATCCGTCACTGGGTGCGTTTGAGTCTATCATCTCATTCCATTGTCAGTTGTCAATTAGTCAATAATATTATACCTTCCCAATATTTGTAAAGAACTCGAGAACGCATTTTCATTCAGTCATGAGGGTATGATTAGAGTGGTTACATTAGCAGTTTATTCTAATTATTAGAGCGGTTATTATTGGAGCAGTTACTCTAATAATTAAAGTGATTATTATTGGAGTGATTACTCTAATTATTGGAGAAATTATTATTGGAGCAATTACTCTAATAATTAGAGTGGTTATTATTGGAGTGATTACTCTAATTATTAGAGCAGTTATTATTGAAGTGGTTACTCTAATAATTAGAGTGGTTATTATTAGACCAATTATTATTAGAGTGGTTCCTCTAATTATTAGAGCAGTCATTCTAATTATTAGAGTGGTTACTCTAATTATTAGAGTAGTTTCTCCCAAGTCTATATATACAGTCCCCAGGCACACAACTGAAAAGAAGTCCTTTAGCAGTGAAGTGACAAAACTCTTGTAGTTAGAGTATTTTACAAGTGCCCGTAGCAGGAGGTCTAAGTGTGGATGAATCTTTATTCGAGCATTGTGTACCTAAGCACACCTTGTGTACAGAAATAAAGACGAGCTCTTCGTTTCATGCTTGCAGCACTTGAGATTTGTTTTCTTACCCATTTCTTTTNTTTCATGCTTGCAGCACTTGAGATTTGTTTTCTTACCCATTTCTTTTATTTTATTTTCTTATGCATTTATTTTATTTTATTTTATTTTATTCACTTTACATTTATGTTATTAGTGTAGCAATTCATTTTGATTAATTAAGAAAATCATTAAATTACACTTAGTACATACACTTTGAGCATGCGTGTAACACTTGGTAACCCAGTAACGATTAGCGTTTGGTAATCACAATAGTGTTGCACTGGTTCAGGATGTGTACGGCAAGTGAGAATAGATGTTAGTTTTAGGATTAGTTAGAACTTAGTTAATGAGTATTTAAGATAAATTAGTCACTTAGTTACCTCTCTTCTTCCCTACTAGCACAGGACATAAAAACATAAAAGATATAAAAATCATAAACTTAAATCTTACTTAACCATACAATCGTGACATAAAAGTAAGTTTGGGAAGACAATGATCAACCAACCCGTCCTTATTCTACAAAGGCGCATAGGCACTTAGTCCTTCGAATTCGACCGGATCATGCATGAAATGCTCGTATTTGTATGGTTAAGCGTAGGGGTACCTCGCCGCTCATCAATATTTTAAAGTTTTTTTTTCTTTACCAAAAAAATATTATTTCAATATTTTCTTTTCTTTTTATGCAATTTTATAGTTTCATTCTAACAATTATATTTTATATTTCTATTTTATGAGTGAATTCTCTCTCCCCTACTTCTAATTGACCAATCACTTGTCTCTTCACATTAAGGAAACAACAAGCCTCACGTTTTCCATATTTTATTCCTAAAAGAACTCGAACTCGGATGGCAACTTATCAACCCCTAGCTCCCTTGATCAGTAACCCCTTTAACTTCACTAATTATCACGACATCCCAAAGTCACTCTAGAACATAAATTTGTTCTACAATCCCACAAACCCTACTAGCGATGCCCACCAACATGTACAATGTTTTGAAACCTTACTTGGGATCTACAACATTGTCCAAAATGATGTAGCATATAGAGTATTTGTGACAACATTCAGAACCAAAGCAACCCAATGGTTCTTAGTACTTTCCAATACTTCCATTAACTCATGGCAGGAGTTCAAAAATAAGTTTTTGACTCAGTTTGACAAATTCACAAGCCCTGCCATAACATCTAACAACTTTACCAAGCTAAGAAAGCTACCTAGGAAAAATGTTAGGGATTACAACCTTAGATTCCTTCACCAGCTGGCCTATGTGCCAAGAGAGATGCATCCACAACCTGATGGAATCCTCAAATTTTACCTCTCTACCATTAACCCATTCTTTGCCTATGCCATCAAATCAGACCCTAACATAATAAAAATACAAGGAGAAATGGCTAAAGCTATGGAGCTAGAACAAATTACCCTTATGAACAACATTCAAACCCAATTTGAAATGATGAGCATTAGTAATCCCATGCAATCTAACCCTTTATCTCTACCAACTTTCCCAATGGCCAATATTATGTTCCAAACTCCCATTCCTCTTCAAATGACTCAACCTACAAACAACAACTTTCAAGGTCCCACATCTTCTTCATTCCTACCATCTAACACTAGTTTGAATGATAACTAATCGAAGGCCTTAATCCAATCAATCATAAATCCAAATGGGATATCCAACCCTACTGAACCCCTAACTCAAACTCAAGATCAAGTGACCCAGATATTAACATCACTTCAAAAAATTTCCAACAAAGTAGTTGAACTAAAGCAAAACAACAACAAGGATCCTATACAGCTAGAAAATCCAAGTTCATTAGCCAATGATCATTATTGTTGCCTTCATAACAATAAGCAACATTCTGAGAAGACTTGTCCTCAATTTTTAGCATTAGATGATGACAACACCCAAGGTCAAAAAAATGGAAAACCTCCTATTATGGTCCTTAATGTACCTCATGAAACAGAAAATTAAGAGGATTCCTCATTGGAGCAAGTTATGGTAAACAACCCCAACATGCATAAAGCTCACTATCGTAGAATTACTGACATTATGAACAACCCACAATAATAAAATAGGAATGATCCTTACACTCCTTTGAATAAAAGAGCTCATAGTCAAAGTAACACAAATACTCAAACTAGGTCATCCCAAACAAACACTCCACAATGATCAAACCCACCTTCTATACTTAGAAGAACTCCATCTTAACAAGAAGCTAAAGATGAACACAAGAATTATGATCCAATTGAGTATTTGAAGAAAATTAAATCTAACATCTCAATGTATGACCTTTTACAATTTAATGAAATGAAAGAGGTGGTTCAAGAGATAGTTCATAGACCAGAAACCAATAAAGGAAAATCCCCAACCCTTGAAATGCAAGTTCATTTCATAGAAAGTCCTAACACATTATCAGTACAAAATGTAAACAATTCCATGATGAGCAAGAAAGAGCAACCTCCTTTCCTAATAACTCTAATTATTTTAGGAAAGAATGTTCACAATTGTTTGATGGATTCTAGAGCAATTATTAATGTCATGCCACTTGAGGTATGTAAGACTTTAGGAGCACAAATGATACCACAAATGAAAATTTTGATTCAACTAGATCGGTCCAACGTACCTATAATAGGGTCATTAAAAGGAGTAAAAGTGCAACTTAAACAATATCCTACATTCACATGTTATACAGATATCCTAGTAGTTGACATGTCACCTACCTATGGTGTGCTCCTATCTAGGACTTTTGAAGCCAAGTTTAGGGGCTTCTTTAGGTCAGATTTCCCAAAGCTATTAATCTCTATCAAAGGAAAATATGAATACATGACTATACCTTGAGAACCCTTGTACAAACAAGTAGTTATAGCCTTGGATCAATAAAATCAATCTTTGGAAGATCGAAACACTAATCTTTATGTTGGGGTTATTAAGGTCAAGCATAGCAAATGTGTTGTAAATAACTATGTGAGTGGAACTACAAAAATAAATCTTGTCGCTCATGTAAATTTCACCTAATCCTATCAAAGTTCTAGAGAAGGTGAAAAAATCTATGGAGACACTTGCCTTATCAACAACACAATGGATTTTGTCTGAGAAATCGGCCACCTTTAGGGAAAGACAAAGATATAAATAAGACCCTACCTCTTAAAACATTTGAAGGTGTGCTAAATTTTAATGACACGTCCATGAAACATTCTCCTAGAAAGGCTATATTCGATAACCCACGAAGACCTAAACCTATCATGGAAACTTATATCAAAGAAAAACTTAATACAAAATGATCAAGCAAGTCAAGATTAGGTCTTGATTTTTGTAATCTTAAGCATCGACAAATTGTTAAAAAATGTATTGAGAGGAAGTATGTTGGTGAAGTCTTTAAGATAAGAGACCTAGTATTTGAAAAAGGTAGAACATTTGACCAAGCAAATCTTCAAGGTAAGTTCTCTCCTATGTGGTCAGGCCCATTCAAAATTAAAGATGTCATTGGCCCTAATGTGTACAAGGTTGCTGATGTGCAAGGACATAAGTTACCTAGAAATTTTAATGCATTCCATCCAAACCATTTCTACTCAAGTGCCCCACATGGACACCTAGTAGATTCTTAGTTGCATGTTTTCTTCCTCTTCGTCATGCATTTCATTTGTGTATAGTTGCATTTGCATATTTTCTTTACATTTCTATCATTTTTTTCTTGGAATATTGTTTTTATTTTTTCTTTGCATATGATTTTAATAATCATTATGGTCTTTTGAGTTACCAGGTGCTAGGTCATCAGAGCACCATTGGAAAATAATGTTAGTATAATGCTTTATATAATATTTCTTATTACTATTACATAAAATATCTTTTATACTATATATTTCAATAATGCTTTGATTCTTCTAAATCTTTTTCAAGGTTTTAGTTTCTTTAGTTATGTTGGATTATGGAGCATGAGATTTGTGCTAACTTATCATGTAATCATCATGATCATGTGAGTGTAGGATAGGTGATGTTGGAGAATGGTTAGCCATAATCACTAGGTGGCCTTGGAAAATTCCATTTTCCCTCTCATATGTCCTAGCCCTAAAGTGTGATGATCCATGGCTACTCTGTGAACCACAAGGTGAAGTATGTTCATCTCCACTTGAGAACCTTTAGCCACCCAAGAGACCTGCTATGATGTCATCAAATTGTAATCAAAGACACATACACGAGGGTTGAATTGCATCATGGGCAAAGTTCCAAAATGATCGTGTTCATTGGTAGTGTAGCTAATTAGCAAGACTTGTGTTGGAATTCCTACCTTAAGGATGAAGTACACCATGAGCAAAGTTTTCTAAAAATAAAAATAGAAAATAGAAAAAATAATAAGAATGAGGATCGTGTTTATTGGCAGTGTAATAAGTTCTTAAGTGTGATGGGGTCCAGCAGCGATCCTCACCTAACCTCCATTTCCTTTTTGAACCTACTTTCCCAAAAAAAAGGGCAAATAATTCCTTTTCATCCATTTTCTTTCTCAATGTCAAAAAAAAGGTTCCAAGGAAAAATCTGAAAGTTGTGATTAGCCACAATCTAATATAAGCCTGTCCTCCTCATTAAGTTTAGTATGGGTCTTGTGCTCGAAGTAGTCTGCATGTTGTTGACTTTTACTTTGTAAGAAGATTGAGAAAGAAATCATAATTATATTTTAATTATATATAGATATATGTAGTTAAAATAATAAAATTATATATTTAGAGTTCAATTAAATAAGATGGTGTGGTTTGGATGGCCCACATTTAGTTCTTTTTTGATTATATGGTTATTTTAGTCAAGTTCATATTAGTATAGTTTGCTTTCAAGTTTCAATTTGCTCATTATGTGATGTTTTTAGTTGCATCTCATTTTAAAATTTTTGTGGTCTTGTTCCTTGCACTTGCATGCAATTAAAAGTTTGGGGGCTAAGTGTTGATGTCAACACTCCCATGCTCTCATAGAACCATGATTATCAATGTCTCTATTTCTCTCTCTTAATAACCATAGTAAAAATCATGCTAGTAGTGGGCATTTAAGATACTCATGGTGGTCATTGATGGTGGTAATTGCGGACATTAATTGTAGACGTTTAGGAAGTTATGAACATAGTAGGCACTTAAATTCGAGAACATGGATGTTATTACACAAGAAGTGGTGGTGGTTTTTGTAGTTGTTACATGAAACATGGGTGTTATTATTGGTTGGTCGCAATGGCTATAAAATGGGGGAAGCTCTTTCTATCAGTCTTGTAGGGACACCTTCCTCTCCAGAGGTAGTGATTTCCTCCTTTCCTTTCTTTTCTTTACAGGCTTTTGGCTGATCTTCGAGGAAAGTCCAAAGCAAGAGCCAGCAGTTCAAAATGGGATTCTTGCGAGTCTTCTTAGCAAGGGAAGGAGGGTTCTCTCTCTCTTCTTTTTGTCTTCTCAACAAGGGAAGGAGGGTGGTGCACACGTGGGTGAATGATCTTCCTCTCTACGGTGGTGCACAAAAGGTGGTAGACAACAGCAAGCTTTGAGGACCATAGTTGCTACCCTCTGCAAACTGCAGTGGGTAGTCTCTCTTTCTCTCTTTCTCTCTCTCTCCCTTTTTCACAAGCGATTGTGGTCTTCCTACCCAGCAAGGGACACCATCGACAGTCACAGACCGGCAGCATCAATGGACTAGGAAAAATTTATTTCTTTTAGTTACTTATTATATTGAAGACAATTATTTGATTTAAATTTCAAATTTCTTTTTAGTTTATTATTTGCAAAACACCACGTAACCCTCTCCACCCGAGACTATTTCCAGGTTTCATACCCAAGAGGTGCCCTAGGCAATAGTCTCCTAAAATGAGTTTTCTTTTTGGGTTGGTGAGACCAAAACTTATGCATCAACAAAAACAAAGTAGTAACAAACTATGCAGTAGCTGCTTGAGTCAACCCGAGAAAAATGCGGGTGAAAAGCTGCATCGCCCTTATTCTGTTGCTGCTAATTTGCGTACCATTTGCCGTTGTGCATTTCATATTTATTTTTCAGTTAATAGTGCACCTTTCATGTGGAAACCAATCCCTCTGGAACTGAGGTCTGCTTTGGAAAGCAAGTTGAAAATTGAGGGGGTCGTTAATATGTATGCATGTGTGCGTATATAACTCTTCGGTTAAGAGCGAGCTAAAGCACACAGAGAAGTTACTAGGTACATTTAGCCTTTGGTTTTGTTAACATGGGTTTTAGATATACCCTTAATGGTTGTCTATTCAAACCATGGATGAATCTTGCGAGGTTTTAAATCTATGCGCCGGAGATTCGTGATTCCGGACAAATTTTCACGAACTGTTGGCGTCGGATTTGGGAGCTCGTACATTCACGATTCCGGACAAATTTTCACAAACTGTTCGCGTCGGATTTGGGAGCGCATACAGAAGCGCAGTAAATTCGCAATGGGTACGTATTTCATAATTTCCAATGAAATTTTGTCTGGATTTGTACTTATACATTGAAATGGTCACGTTGCCTTTCCTCGTATTGTTCTTGCCTTTTTAGTGATGTCTGCATTTTGCATTAAAATCTTACGTATCTATTAAAATCTTACGTATCTTCTCCTGTTCTGAATCATACCAAAAATTTCATTTCATTGTTAAGTGGGAAGCAAGCAATCAAGATTCATGGCGAGACGGATCACAGAAAACAAGGGAGTACGAATAAATAAACAAACACAATGGTAACCGAAGGCCGAAGGGGCAAGTATGGGTCATACGGAAATCAAGTTTTGGACGGGGCGTGCGAGGAAAACATTGCATTTGCATGGATTCGCCTGCCTTTGGGAGTGTCAAAGGTTCCGCCATGACTCACACATTCACGTGTGTTTATTGTTCATTGCTGGTTTTTGCTCTTTTCCATGAGTCATGAACATATGACAGATGGATGCTTGTTCAACTAATTTAAAAATCTGTTTGCTTATAAAGCAACGAAGCCCACCAGCACATGGCCAATGGCCATATGCAAGCTCATGGTGCTCTGTTTTTACTTTCCCCCTAGTGCCGATTTTTCTGAAAGGTTTTCGATCATTGTAGGTGAGGTGAGTTCCTGGCTGTGCCTAGTTTAGTTAAGTTGTCTTCTTTTAATGCGGTCATCTTCAATGTGGCCCTATCGCGCTACTCACAGGTAGTCCCTAGGGTGCTACTCACAGTTGAACAAAAGTATTAGGAGACCTGATTGTTATAAATTTGGTTGAGGCTTGAGGCTTAATTTCATTTTTGGAAATATTAGATTGAGTAACAAAGGGGTTTCATGTTATTGCTGTGGTTTTGGTTGTTGCAGAAATTATATGTTTGGCCAGATCATGGCTCAAATTTTCTTGCTTCAATTTAATGGTGATATTGCAATCTTCTGTGCAATTTTTAAGCAATAACAATATTTTGGATTTACATTGTTCTATATTTTACAATGTATTTTTATGATACATGAGATTTAATTTTTTAAAAAACTAATATATTTAAATTTTCTGTATCACGTCCTGGCTACGAACCCATCCCCACTTTTCTTGAGGCACACATACCCAAACACGTTCAGAATCACGAATCCTTGGACCTCGCTTCCACCAATCAGATTCTTTTGATGCATAGTTTTAAATAGTTTGGTAAGAAATGATCCTTAATCTCTAAAAAAAATTTGCTCTTCGTTAGTTAACCTTTTCCTTTTCAGTTATTCAATCACAAGACAAAATTTATATCTTTCTAATACAGGTATTCTAAATTGTATTATGTAGTCCACTGTCTCATATCAAACTGGAATTAGAAATACAGATCCTAAACGTATCCGGCCAAATTTGTTATAGAATTCGAAATGTTCCTGTATGTTCCATGTTCATGCGAGGATGGCGACTTTACCGTGAAAATGTTAGTGTTGGATGTTTAAAAGTTTATCGTTCGAACTGTCAAATATCAGGACTTTATTCAAACTCTTCGGTACATCCGAGGAAACTTTACCGTTAAAAGATAACTACACTTTGAGTTTGGCTTCGGTCGCTTTCCCAGGGAATTTCCCATTACCAAGAACCATCAAACTTTTTAATATTTGCTTAGATTTTATAGTGGCCGGAGCTCCAACACATGGCGCACTAAGTTCTGTGAACAGGTGGTCAGCCTGCCACGTCCTTGGACCAGAGGAGATGCTTCTTATCAATTCCATAATTTCAATTTGCGAACTTTGGTTATGTCCGTAGAAGCGTTATTCTTCTCCAATATAAAATTAAATAGCACGCAATTACTAATGAGAATCATTCCGGTCCATTCTTGCTTGTGGATTTTTTTGTTTTTTTCTTTCTAATTTGGTTGAACCCTTCGTAATCGCACTCTATTGGTGTATCAAATCTCCTGAGTCCTGACTGCCATGAAGGCCTGTTAAGAATTTCATATTGGTTTTCTGACATACCTACCACATTATACCTTTGGTCAGATGGGCAGGATTCCAACAATAGAGACACAAATTATTAAAAAACTTTTCATTTCCATTGGAATTCATAAGAGCACTTTATGCATTTGGGATAAAATTATGAAGCATGCCTTGCGAGGGTCTCACAATTGGGCAACACACACCATTCGTTTTCAGAGTAATCAGGAATCTCTCGAACAAAATTCCTGCTTGATTGCAGAATATCTGAATCCCAGAGCATGGTGATTAGCTTATGTATTTTTTTCTTCCTACTCCTCAAAAAATATGCGAATTATCCAGCACTGTGATCTTCAGTTTCAAGCATACAGTAGTGCCCTCTGGAACATGCTTGGAGGTACTCGGAATGGGATTATCTGCTGGGTTGTTCCAAGAGTGTGGAGATTTTCTGTCTGCAAAACCCAGGCTGGGAAAAGTGCCCTCTAATAAAATGTCCAAGAGAGTGAATTTGGTCAGGCTTCCAAGGCTTGCAGCTCAAAAAATTAGAGAGAGAAGTACAAGAGGTACAGCACCAGAGGATTGTTCTACTGCAAGGTTAAAACATAAAAATGAGAACAGAGATGACCCCAAAGCCCAAGCCGATCTTCAGAAAGAGGATGAAGGGATGATTGAAGCATTCCGGGATTATCAGAGATTGCTTGTGGAGTGGCGGCTGAAATTCAGTTGAGAGTGGTGGAGGGCAAAGTTCCTAATGATGTTGATGGAGCTTATTTTCTTGTAGGACGAGGTTTGTTTGATGATTATGGCTCATCTGTTCATCCCATGGATGACCATAGCTATCTTAGAAAATTCAAGATCTCCTCTTCTGCTGTTTTTTACACTGCCTGGTGAAATCTCCCTTAAGTTCAAATCTTATTCACTGATCATGCACATATACTACATGAATTTGTCTTGTGGGTTTGGGTTTTTGATTTATAATGTTAATGTTCTATGATGATAAATATGATCCGAGTGTTTGAGTTACAAAGACTATCTATGTTTTGTGGGTTTTCTTAAACTAATGCAGATACGTAGAAGCAAAGACTGCACAACATGACAGGGACAAGGATGGTTGGAGATTTACATACAGGGACCAGTGGTTTTCATCAGAATAAATTCGGACTCTGCCAGTTACTGGACAAACTCACGGAACAGTAAAATGAACTCGTGGAAATTTGAATTTTTAACTCTTTGACTTTTTCAAAATGTATAGATTTCTGACACGGCTCAAGAGTCGCAAGTTACTCGTCCAGCCGAAAAAAACTCGAGACTCTTTGTGAGTACTCGCAAAGCCTTGGCGAATCTCGTAACAGGGCAGGGGACCATTGTCTCTGAAAATCATGAAGAACGTTGCCAATACAGGTGGGGTTTTTTTTGTCCAGCATGTTGTGTGCATTTGGGAAGTAGGTCATCCATATGAAATTGATCCTTGTACTCTCTCTAGTCTCTACCATTGGACCATCCACGTTTGGACCATGCCTTACCTTACCTGATTAATTTTAATGGGAAAATGAAGTTGCTTTTGTAGCTTTACCATTACTTTGCCAGAGACATAATGTAACAATCTGTCTAAAATAGGTGCAGAATTTTGTGGAACAAACCAGAGGCAAAAACAGACAAACAGAAATAGCAACTGAACGAAAAAATCCATCAAAGAAGAATTGGTAGATATTTTTAGCAAGGAGTTCAGCACCATACGTGCATTGGTGGTGAAGACATTTCTGGCAGGTGAGTGTTTCTTTCTTTTCTTTCAAGGGATCATCTCTATAGAGCCCTAGGGAAACAGTTTTTTCCCACTTCAAAATGGACAGGACAAGAAAACGTATTGAACTGATGAAACGTGAATGTTAGGACATGCTTCTCCCCATTGGCAACTTCTGCTTTTACGGTATGAAATGTGGTCATCCATTTTGCTTTCAAACCTCAAAGTAACTTCATAACAAAATAACGTAAAATTATTGGAAATGAAGTGCTGAACCAGTATATAAGTGAGCGGTGGCAAACGATAACAAATTATGTAAGTTGCAGAGTTGGGTTTTTCCGTGATAGTGGTACCGGGAAAAAAATTCCAGAGCAACGGACTAACTATGGTCCATGACTGGGCCTCGCCAATCGGGTTACGCGCAACGTTTCTGGTATGTTTCCTTTCGCCAAATTACTTGGTCGATCTTTTTGAGAGAAGAAAAAATAAAAAACATCGGCAAAAAGCAAAGTAACAGCTCAAATACCTCTTCCGCTGTTTGACCTCATCGAATATACGAATATCTGCAAGAGTCTCTGGTTTTTTCTCTTATGTTCGGTATCGCTGAGGTTCGGTTTGTGGGATTCAGCCCATGTCCCTCCCTGACGTTCACAACGAAGAAGGCAGCTCAAACCTAGGCAGCACTCCAGCACATTTATTTGATGGAGCAAGACTGGTACAACACATTTATAAATAAAGAGTAGGAGGTTGAACAATGACATGATAAAATTGGTTTCACATATCCCAAGTTAGAATAGATTCCTTCTATATTTGCTTTTTAAAGCAAATAAGGCTTTCATACCACTTACAACTTTTATATGCAGAGATCCTATTTATAATTGTAGGAGTATTCTAGGGCAAGATATTTGGAAGAGAAAATTATGTTCACATGTTCATCTCTTATAGTAAAATTGTACATCCTATTTTGTATACTACAAAGTATAATTTTTGTTTTTGTTTGGACATTAAATTTTATTCTTAAATGTTGACAAACATCATTATGAGTATTAATGATGAGTGGCGAGGTACCCCTACACTCAACCATACGAATATGAGCGTTACACACATGATCTGGTCGAACTCCGTAGACGGACTAGTTGTGGTATCATGATAGTTATCCTTAGGTCGCAGTTCACTGTCTTCCCATATGGACTAGTGTTAACTTTGTCACATATGGTTTAGTCCAAAATGAGGTGTATGATGTGTTTCTATGATAATGCTACTCCTGAGGATAATGGAAAGTAATGTTCACTAAGCTAAGAGAGAAAGGGTGAGAGAGAATCTAGCTAGCCTAAGTGCAATGTGCATCCATTCCTCGATTATCCATACACATCTTGGACTTCGTGCACGACCACCGCTAGGATTACCAAGCGCAGATCCTAGGTACGCTACTGGGTTACCAAGTAGTCACACTTAAATGCTCATAATCCAGTCGTACTCATTTCGTGTTTAACAGGAGTTTAAGGGTGAGAAGAGATTAACTAGGAAAGCAGTAAATAACAATTAAGTAAATAATTAAGCTAAGTGAATGCTGCAATGATGAAGTAATCTTGATCTTTATTTCCGGTCATGTGCATGTCCAAGTACGTCACACTCGAATAAAGGATGTCCTACAATTACAATCACCACACTATGGGCATACACTGGGAGGAAAATGGTTGAGAAGAAAAGAAAAATCTAAAATCAACTTAACCCTAAAATTGACTGACTGAACAAGGAAAGCTACCTCTTATTTATAGAGATTGAGGTAGGCCATGATATCGCAGCCGCTGCAATATCAAGGGTGCAATATCACAGCTAGCAAATTCATGACTCATCATACCCCCACAACTGAATAAAAACTCGTCCTCAAGTTAAAGTGAGAACAAGCGCCATTGATTACAAAGTGGATAGGTATGGGATTATTGACTGACTAGAATGGATTCATGCCGCAGTGTGGAGTCAGAACAAAATTGAAACACAACACAAAAGAAAATCCTATGATTACAAAATTGGATGGAACTCATGTAGTTCCTAGTGGTGATGGCTCCTTTGTGGGTGTCTTTCCCTTTTCTTGTGCTCCAGGTCTTGGGATTTGATGGCTTTGAAGCATGACCTGGAGTTTCTCCTCTGGTAAGGCCTTGAGTGCCTTGGTGTGTGCGTAAGTTTGCGCTTGTGCCATAGGGGCATCCCAGTCAACCTTCTCTTTTTCTTCCACCACCCTTTTATTCTTTGTCAATAGTTTATTAAGTTGCTCGGTTCTAAAAGTGTCCAGCTGGTTCTGAATAACCTTTGGCCCTATATTCGGAAGGTTTAATACTTCTGAAATGGCTTGAATAGAGAAATTAACAGTCACACCACAAATGTTAACCATGGTACCTTCTTCTTTGTTGTGCCAAAATTGGTACGTTTCCTCTAGGTACCATGCACTGCTTGTAGAGAGGATAGGCCATAAGGGAGACCCTTTGAGGTGATCCCTAAGAGCCTCAGGAGCAAACTTTGTGAAAGATTCAAAATTTAATTCCACAATCACCATAGTGAATGTGGACCTTTTGTGGATAGCCTGAACACAATCCTAGGGCAACGTGAGGTGTTGTCCCTATTCAGGCACTGCAGCAGCTCCTCCTTTTGCCTTCCCTGATTGTATAGTAGCAAGGTCTTCTTGATGAATGCTAAATGATTGTTCCTCCTACTTTGCATGTTGTTTGACAAGAACTTGTCCTTCACCTCTCCTAGGTCATTTGATCACACCTTGAGCAAGACCTTCTTGTTGTCCACATTTCAAGGCCAATCGTTTGTAAGGTTGTTACCAAAGTTAGGTTATACCTTACTATTTGCCTTAATGGATTTACTTTCTTTTTGTGTGATGTTAATTATTGGAAGAACATGTCCCCAAAAGATTATAATGTTGAGTCCTCTTTGCTTAGGTGGTTTTCAAATTTAATTTTCCGGTATAGCTAAGGGGATGAAATTGTTTTTGACACATTTTATTCTTTATTTTATAACTAATTACCCTTAATAATGTCCTTTGGGTAATGAATAATTTCAAAAACTTTATGCGCTATTCGGCGTGTGCCCCTCCCCCACGGCTGAGCTGAACACTCTGGGTTCAAGTAGGTTCAAACGAAATGAAAATCGGAGTACCAACGAGCGAGTTATGGATATGAAAGCAAGGGACGTGCAATCGCGAGTCATAGAGAGGAATTTGAAAAACTTCCCCTGCATGAACAGTTGCAAATGATGTTGATTAGCACAAGGGGGTCACGTATATATATTTTCATCAAAGTTAGGGCACTTAGAGAATGTACCAAATTTTTAATATTCTTTTTGAAATTAAATGATATAAACTAAGGACATTTGGACGATTGTTAAAGGGTTCCAGGGTAATTCAACTAGTTGTGAAGGCACGAAAATTATGATGGTGTGGAATTTATCAAGAAGGACCTCAGATGGTAGAGGTAAAGGCTATGTGATAGTTCATAGGAACGTTGAATCAGAGGGATAGTAAAAAGGGAAAGAAAATCGTTGGCAATATGCTGAGGGTAATAAATGGTGTGTGGAAGATGGGTCATGAGTGCAAATTACAAAAATTACGCAAGTGGGTCCTCCCCAAAGTAGGTTCCAACCTATAATGCCCTTGCGTAACCACACTTAAAAGTGTCCGTGGGCACTCGAAGGGTTAAATGTAATCCACACTGGTTCCACAAACACACACACATGTAAATATCACTGGGATGAGGTACGAATTCCACGCTATACGAGACATGAGCTACAATTACATGGACAACGAGATGAGATGGGGTATAGAAGGGATTGTAGAGATTGGGACATGAGGTAACTGACCCAGGGCACAGTGAATCGTGTGTGTAAGGCATGATTAACGTGTCATTAACCCATCGTTCCAAGATCAGGACCAAGTCCATTCCTCTAATCAATGACATCAAATTGTTTCATCCCATGATGAGCAACTATGAGAGTACCATAACAACAAGGTGTACTATCACTTGGCATTTTATTCAAGGGAGGAGTGATTTTTGTTTTGTGGCACTTTTCTTTTCATTTTCTTTTTCTTCTTTCCCTTTTTTTTAATTACTGAATCTAGAGAAGCCGCAAACCTTCAGGCATGGATGCATGTCTTTCCAGTGGGGCCCTCTAGAACAACATTGGATTTTTTAGTGCACTTTTGATTACGCTTACTCCCGTTTTTCGTTAGATTTACAAGGATCTTAGTACAACCACATTGCATGATAACTCCCACAGACGTCACCAAAGAGAATCCTCAAGTTCCCTTGATGTCACATCCTAATCATTCCCTCTTGGTCCATCCTTCTTCTTTCCGGGTACAATGAACACAAAATTAATTTTAAATTTTAAAAATTTCAAGAATATCACTATACCCTTGAACAGAACCTCTTATTTGTAGAATGAATGAGTGGGTGTAATGGGATCACTATCCACATAATTGACCACTCAAGACCTGATAACATAGAACACACCTCAACCAACGAGCTACATGAGTGTTTTATTTGTAGACGAGATTACTTATAAAAACATAAAAAGATAAAAAGACAAAATGATAAAACAAGAAATTGAAAACTGAAGAAAACTGGAAAACAAAAAAGTTGTAAAATTAAAGAAAATTAAAAGTGGTTATTAATCCTGCTTGTTAGTAAAATGGGGGATATCCCCCATAACTAAACAGTTGAGGATGGCAAGGATTAATAAATGGAAGATGGGGATCCTTGCATGTTGGAAATATTGGAACTTGGTCATACTTACCCCATTGGGGTTCACACACTTGATTATAGTAAGCATAGTGAGACAATTTATGAGATGTGGTTCCCGGATAACGAGTTGACCCACTATGATGTTTTTAAGCATAAGATGGTATGCAAGGATTGGGATGTTGCCTTCCATGCCTGTGTTCATTGGTCCATATGGTTATTGGAGTGTTAATTGGTGGCCCTGATGAAGTAACATGAGGTGTTGGGTTCAAAGATAAGGGTGCACCACAGTGTTGGATTTGTGCTGAGTTGGAGGATGCAGTGGCCTTGGAATTGTGTTGTCCCTTCTTATGGTCATGTTTAAAGAAGGGACGCTTTGGATGTTGAGGAGGCCTCTCACTACTGTTGGTAGTAGTAGCACAAGTAATGTTCAGAGGTTGTTGTTGTGGTGCAGACACTTTAGGAACAATTGGTGGCAATGTAGAAGGAGGGAAAGGATAAGAACATTGAAATTGAGGAGAAGTGTAAGGTACACAAGGTGGTGGTTGTGGTGAAGGCATGGGCTGATAGTATTGAGGAGAATGATAATGAGATGGGATAGAGTATGTTGGCCCAGTTGGAGAAACAGGGTATTGGACTAGATAAGAATTTGGATTCCGATGATATGAAGGGTATCTCCAGTTTAGGGGTGGCTTCCCCCATGACTGGGATTATTACCATTGTGATCAAACACAGTATCTCTATAGGAACTCGGGATGTAACGTGTTTCCCCAATGCTCATATAAATGTAACAAGATTGGGCATTGGCCCTTGGAATGATCGTACAAAAAAATGTTGCATTCATACGTGTGATTGGCAGTTGAGCTCTTATTTTCCTTATCCCTTCTTTCCAATTGTCTACTGATACTTTGTCTTGCTTCTTGGGTTGTCAAAACTCTATCTCTAATGATATCGATATATTCTCCACACTTTTTATGCATCCATTCCAACATCTTATTGATCTTTTCCTTGACTTCCTCTAACGATTATTGTACTGGCAAAGATGGTTCTTCCACCTTGAGATTGGTTGATTTCTCCTTTTTATGATTATGGACCTTTGTTAAGTTGAGATTCTGGTACCGTTGATGTTTTTCAACACTCTCCCATCTAGCCATTTCTCCTTCTTCTTTTGCTACCCACTTAATAAGCTCTTGGACTTGATGGGTTCGTAGTTTGTATAGTTGACCTTGTTTCATCACGAAGCCCATCGATGATATGGTACATTAGCCTTTCCTCGGAGAACTTATGGCCTAGATAGTTGTTTAACAGTGCATAATATCTTTCTAAGGCCATGTCCAAGGGCTCATGTTGTGCTTGTTTCCACCCTTGGATTTGTTTCCTCAAGGCTGACACTCTTGTGTAGGTTTGATATCTTTTGTTAAAGAGTTCTACCATTGTTGGCCAACGTCGTATTGAATTTGGTCTTAACGATTTATACCATACTTTTTCTTCGCCAACGAGTGTCATAGGAAAGAGCTTGAGTTTTTGCTAACCATTATCAATGTTGTTCCATGTACAGGCATCGTAAAAGGCTTGTAAATGTTGTTTCGGATCTAAGTCATAGCCTTCTAAAAAATTGGGAAAGTTATTTAAATCGAGCCTAGGTAGGTGGCTCTCTTTACGATGCTTACGTGACATTCAAACAGCCTCTTATATTTGCGTTAGGCTTGTAGTGGCTAGTAGGGGTTCATCATCATCAGGTAAGTTATACTTTCATGTGTTGGGACGATGTTGCCTTTGTTTATGTTTATAAGAAACCCCCACTTCAGATTGCGTACTCCAATCATCATTGTTAGATAATTCGTTGGTTCTCTAATGAATTACCTCAGTAGATGTGGCATTATCGTAGTCTTATAGGAGAGGCATGATTGTGAAATTGTGTGTGAATTTATATGTGACTTTTTATAATTATTTCTTCTTCTTAAGAGATATATCGTTAATTCCTATATAGCACCATCCCCGACAATGACGCCAATGATGAGTGGCAAGGTACCCCTACACTCAACCATACAAATATGAGCGTTACACACGCGATCCGGTCAAACTTCGTAGATGGACTAGTTGTGGTATCAAGACAATTATCCTTAGGTCGTAGTTCACTATCTTCCCATCTGGACTAGTGTTAACTTTGTCATGTATGGTTTAGTCTAGAATGAGATGTATGATGTGTTTCTATGCTAATGTTACTCCTGAGGACAATGGAAAGTAATATTCACTAAGCTAAGAGAGAAAGGGTGAGAAAGAATCTAGCTAGCCTAAGTGCAATGAGCATCTGTTCCTTGATTATCCGTACACATCTTGGACTTTGAGCACGACCACCACTGAGATTACCAAGCGCAGATCCTAGGTACACTACTGGGTTACCAAGTAGTTACACTTAAATGCTCGTAATCAAGTCGTACTCATTCCGTGTTTAACAGGAGTTTAAGGGTGAGAAGAGATTAACTAGGAAAGCAGTAAATAACAATTAAGTAAATAATTAAGCTAAGTGAATGTTGCAATGATGAAGTAATCTCGATCTTTATTTCCGGTCATGTGCATGTCCAAGTACATCACACTCGAATAAAGGATGACGTACAATTACAATCACCACACTACGGGCATACATTGGGAGGAAAAGGGTTGAGAAGAAAAGCAAAAACTAAAATCAACTTAACTCTAAAACTAACTAACTGAACAAGGAAAGCTGCCTCTTATTTATAGAGATTGAGGCAGGCCACGATATCACGGCCGCTGCAATATCACAGCTAGCAAATTCATGACTCATCAATTAAGCATTTACTATAAAGCTTCCATTGAATTCGAAACTAAAGAAACATAATCAACAAAGAGTATGAGTCTTACAAGACTACTTCCAATTGTAATTACAAACTCAATTGGTATTGTATGCATTCACTCTTCAAGTTCATCAATAACAAGACCAAATAAAGTAGGAGAAAGAGGACATCCTTATTTAACACAAACAAAACTATTAAATAGAATTCTTTCTTGTCATTTTTAAACTAAATACATACCTCTTTGTAAAGTTTTTAGATAGTAGATAATAGTGCTCTTTGAACTTTTAAAATTTCTAAGCATCTCCATACTTGCTTCAAATGATAAAATTATAGACCTTAGAAAATTCTATGTAGCAAATAAAATTTTTCTTGTATAGACCTTTTGCTTTATCAATAAGATATTTTAAAGTGATGAGATGATCTATAGTAGAATGTTGTCACCTAAATCCTACCTAGGAAATTGCATTCATTTGATTTTCTTCAACCTATCTTCTAAGCATAGATTCTAGAATCATGCTTAGAACCTTAGTGAAAATATTGTTGATTACAATCAATCTACAATTATTTATATTTGTATTTTTTTTCTTTCTTAAAAAGAATGTTTACTTTATTAATGAACCATTCATTTTCTAACCCTGCATGCATAGCCAAATTTAACTTCTTCCAAATGGCATTCCAAAATAATGACCCTCTTCATTTAAGTATTTTTCCATATAAGTTATAGACATCAACAATTTAAAACCAACAATATATCTCCATTGTTATTAAAAAACTTCTATATTATCATTATTATGAAATAAAGCTTGATAAAAAATTTTAATATCTTTAAGAGAGAAAGCATAGTTTTTTCTTCTTGTACTTTGAAATGAAAGTAAAAAATATTTGGAATCTTTCTCTATTATTTTTAATAAACTTTTTATCTCTGTTTGACAAATTTCCTCTTCTTAGTTTGAATCAAATTTTTATACACTTTGATAGTCTCTATTGACTTCTGAGTCTTCAATAAAATTCTAGTTGTCTTATATTCTTTATCAAACTATTGTTGATTGTTTGTATTTTGGTCATTAAAAATATTTAAGGGAATTATATTTAGAGCTTTTGTAAGACTTGCACTTGGATTTCAAATCTTTTGAATTTCATTTTGAAAACCCTCCTTTATTTTTGAAATGCTTTTGCCTTCTAGAATATTTAATATGTTGTGTATATGTTAATAACATGAAGCATAAAGGACGATGACAAGATTCAATAATTTCTTTATCTACTTCAAAACATTTAATGGTGAAAACATTGTCTAGCCTAGAAAGAAGAAAAACAAAATTAGAATTGCCTTATAGTTCTACAAAAGTGAAGCCACCTAAATTTGGATATTTATTTTGGATATTTATTGGTGTTATTTTGAACCAATAGATCTCGTCCTTGTCCTTATTTTAACAATTATTTTCCCTATGATTAAATTGTTTATCTTCATAGCACCAATTTCATGATGTACTTTTCTCATATTTTAAAAAACCTTGAGTACTCCAATGACTAATAGGGACTTGACTAGAACTAATTTTAGTATTAAATTAATCACAATATAAATTTTTCCTCTTTGAAAAAAACTAGCAATATCCATTCCAAGGGATTAAAATGGAAAATCTCATCATAAACCTTCTTGTTCATTGAGAGTAGCTTCTAAAGATGGAAAGTAGTAAAAAATTTTAAAAAAATATATTTTTGTTGTAATGTTTTTAGCCAAATATGCCAAAAGTATTCATCTACCCTTTTCTATTTAGACTTTCTTATAAAGAGAATTTTGAACCAAAATAGGCAAACCTCTAAAAGGTCTTCCAAGATCTATGTTTCTTTTGTAAGCAAAAGATAAAATAGAAAAATTTAAAATAGGAAATCTTTAGAGAGTTTTTGGCTTTCCATATTTTAGAAACACCAAAAATGCCAAATTTATTTTTAAAAAATATATTATATAATACTTTCACTTTATCTACTACCGGATCCATCAATGTTAAAAACCCATAATGAAGATATTTTATTTCTTTGTGAACTTTTTAAAATATTTAGTTTTGATAATTAATATATTACCTTTTACTTCTAAAAAAGCTACAAAACCTTCTATTGCTTCTTTCACTTTCTTACATTTTACAGATTTTTGCAAGTTTCTTTTTTATGAGATCTTTTTTTATCCAAATTTTATAACCCTTTTACCTTTTAAATAATCCCAATGTTTTTGGACTTTGAATCCATGACTTAGTGTTAAAAAATTTTGACAACAATGTGCTTAGATTTATAGGTGAAGAATGAATATCATCCTTTATGTTAGTGCTCTAATACGCTTGATGTTATTTATAACTGCTATCATGTCTTGATGTTATTTCTGATTTCCATATTTGTTTATCTTGCCGCTTGTGCTGAACCGTCTGGCTTGCACACTACTTCCACTGATTTACCCGCCTTGAGTCCTCCCAGCCTACCCGCCGTAAAATAGAAACTTTCACTAAAACAAACCTGTAATTGACTGCGAAGTTCTTTATTCCTTAATAGATGAAACCATCGCACACCAAACTCACTTTAAATTTAATTGAATTATTGTTTGCACTGTGCAGTTCTAAGTAGGAGAGCAGAAGTGTTTACCTTGTAACACTAGATGCTCAGATGCTCAGACACTGAAAGTGGCAGCAAGACTTGAAATTCCTGCAGAGTTCTTCTGTTGTCTTAGATTCCATGGCCTATGGGTTTCTTCCTGAAAAATCAGCAATGGAATAAGACCGCAGACTGCAGAAACCGAAAAAGGGGGAACCGATTAAGAAACTAAAAATTGTAATTTGTGTATATATTTAACTACATATACATGACAAATTTGATGAATACCGGATCTTCAGGGGTTGCATGGGTCGTAGTGCCGCCATATCCCACTGAATCAGAAAAGTAGAAGGTTAATTAAATTAAAAATAGTGCAATTTCAAAGTGTGGAGATACTAAGAGAGAATTTGAGCTGCATGCATGAGTCCTCCACCCTCCCGGAGTTCATTGTTGATTATTGATTAAAATGTTGGCTGCGAGCCTGGGATTTCAACATGAGTGCTGCTGAAAGCCTAAAAGTGGCAAAAGCCGTTTACCTTTCCGAGTTGCTCACTTATGTATGAATTGTATATGCAACCGCATTTTAGAATTTATATCCAGTGGAGTTACATTTTAATCGCTTTAATGGAGGGCGCTGCGGATGGAGAGTCTCTGCACCAAAAGGCTTAATTCCTATTTTATCACCATATCTGATCTCAGTTCCATAGTTCAGATGTAACTATTTAAACTGGATTTTTAATCCAATTTGCTTTGTTCTACGTTGGAATTTTAAATTCTGTGTTGCATGAATCGCGCAGCCAACTTATCCACGCAATCGTGCCTTGGAATTCACGGTTTTCGTGAAAGCATGCGCGCACTCACCTTCATGTTGCAGAGCGCCATAGCGATTCATTCGTGACTACATATTGTTAAAGATATATCTGCAAGTTTTGGCTGGGGACCAGGACGGTGACACGTATTTAACATTGCCATCAACGAAGCCGTGAACCTTTGTCATTGTTTCTCACTTTCAGTTTATGGGTTCTCTTTCATTATCCTTTAAAAATTCAAATTGATTTTGAATAAAATTTAGAAATGAGTTTCTTACATTGCGCTTCCATGTTTGTTGCCATATCCACTTTAGCCACGTCTATAGATATATACCTATATGCTGACGTGCCCATGCCCCGTTCTCCTTAACTTTTTAATTTTGCTCCACTATCCTGAACCTTTCGTTTTAATTTTTTATTTTTGTTATATGAAGGCATGGTTCCCCTTTCATATTATTTTTGCTACTTTGTTCCTAAAGATGCTACATTGCATGATTCTATAAAGTTCTTCGGTAATCATCGTTTTCAGTTCCTAGAGGGGATATCATAGAATTTGTAGCAAAAGGGTTAGTATTTATTTGTGGAGATTTTAATGCAAAGATAGATTTGTTGGATAACCATAGAAACAAATAGAGGATTTGCTGAATAGTAAAAATAAAAAGAAAAATAGAACACACAAGATATACATGGTAAAACCCTTCAATGTGAAGGGAAATATCCATGAGGCAAGGCAAAAAAAAAAATTATTTAGGACTCATGAGTACAAGACTTCTTTTTATCTTTGCAGTTGCACATAACAAGCTCACACTATGCCTATATTTATAGCATAGTGTCTCTTGAAGATCACATGCTTAACTTTAGTAATGCCTAGATTATAAGTAAAAGAGAATCCAAGTTACATTGGGTGCTTAACTTTAGTAATGCCTAGATTATAAGTAAAGGAAATATGAGAGAGAAGGGAAAAACACAGAATAACTTCTTATTAACTCAACAAGGTTCATAGCAACCAAAAATTATTTAGTGGTGATATAATGTTGGTATCTTAGACATTGTTGAACATCACAACTAAACCTGATATTCTGCATATGACACTATGAATAACATTGGTCAAAAACTATTAGAATGCACACAAAAAATTTATCTTTTAATTAGCAATGGACTTGCTAGATTTTGTCAATCTTCATCATTCACTTTCACAAGACCTCAAGGTAACTCTTACATTGATTTGCTTTTATGTTATTCTGAAGATATTGATTTTATTAGGGAGTTAAACGTTGGAGGAGATTTAATGAAGTCTTGCCATAATCATGTTGAGTTTTNTTGTTGGAGGAGATTTAATGAAGTCTTGCCATAATCATGTTGAGTTTTTATTGTAAATTCTAACTTACCCCAGTAGTCAAGGAAAAGCATGTGAATGTAGCAGATAACAAATGACCTTCTGAAAAACAACATAAGAAGCTTAAACAAATTTTTCTTATAGCAACTAAGCAAGTTTTACATTCACAACAACAAGGTGCTCAAAAGACTTAGTTTGATGAGGATTGTATGCAGGCTAGGTAGATTCTGTCACAATGATGAAGGAGTCGTAGTCTCAGTTCAAAGGGGACATAGAAGTGGAAGGAAAATTCGAGGCTTGATCCTACATGGTTACTCTAGTTTGTTTTAGGCCTGTTAGGCCATTTTGTTAGCTATAAAACAAGCTTATTTTTGAACATATTTAATTTTGGTCTTCATTGTCAATGTCCTAACTGATGTATGTATGTAGAATCCTTCTTGGTTGTAAACTTGGATATTATGATGACCAGCAATTATTTAATTTTACGTGTTGTAGTCAGTATGATTTTTCTTATTTAATACCTATTGTTTTGGATGAAGAAGGCACTATCAATTAAGCTTTATGACTTTATTCATTGTATATTGTATGTTTGATAACTATTATTTTATGTTTTAAATGCTTCATTCATGTGGAGACAGCAATTACAAACTCTATATTGAATTGAATGGTATTTTAGTTGTGTTTCAATTTTGGACACTATTTTATGTCATCCATCCTTGAAGATGAGCTAAACGTTAACCATAGGCATGTGGTTTCTCTTAGTTTCATTATAATGATTATGCCCTATAGTTTCGGGAACATTTTGGAGGATTGTATTGACAAAGGTAGTTACCTAGCATATTAAATTATCGATTTTTTAGACTTGCTGGTGGATATTGAATTTAACTGATTTAGCATAATTGTTTAAGTATTTCATGTGAATGTAGTAGTGATATGTTCCATCTTTGTTGGCCAAGCACTAGCTAAAGGCTCGTAGGAGAATGTGATAAATCCCCTAATTATCTTTAATTTAAATTTCATTGGTTTAAATTTTTATTCTTTTACTATATGAAGTTAACAAAGTACACCGATTTCCAAGATAGTACGTGGTAAGTATTAATAATCTTTTCAAAAGCTATGTTTGACTAGAGATAGCATTTGCAGTAGGAATCAATAAGATATCAATTCTCATAGAATTTTTGACAAACTTTGATGCATAGGGATATCACTATTTACCACAAGGATAGGTGGAAATCGATCTCAGTCTTATTAATACTTACAGCAAGTGTGGTAAGGATCAATATCATTGGAGCTATGGTAATTTTGAACCTTTAGCAGAGGAGAGATACTGATTTAGACTATGTCCATAGTGTGCAATGATAAAATAGGAAGGAGAAACATATCATGACTACTATGAAGTTCGATAAGTGAAGATTTCTCTAGCAAGGATATCAATTAACATGGATTCCCATAATATCTATTGATATGATTACATAATTATTTTTTCTAAATTAATTTTTGATATCTTCAAGTATAAAAGAAACCTCCTTGCTCAAAGGAAAGGTAATAATTCATACCCTAGGAAAACCCAAGTCATTTTGAAGCAATTTCCTATTTCCTAAGAGGTGTCGAAGGAGCTAACTGAACCTTGTGGAAATTGTTAATCATTAGAGTCCACCGGCAGCTATTAACGTTACTGCACTATAAAGACAGTGAGGAAGAAGTATAGATTGGATGATATCTCCTTTATGCTTCTTGAAATTTATATTTTGTATTTAATGGCTTCAAATTGATTTAATCATTAAATTCAATTCTTGAACTTGAGTTAGGAGTTAGGGTGAGAATTTGTGATTTAACTTATGATTGTAAGTCATAAGTGTAGGATTTAATTAGGATTGAATTTAATCATTTATTTTGTCTTAATGTTTTTTTTTTAACTTTGAACCATTCATCCTTGGACATGACTCATGGGTTGGTCATAGATGAGGTGAAATTGCTATAATGAAGGTAATCTAGCACCAAATTTTGGCTAGCTCATCATGCTTGCATAACCTTTTTTTCATAGCATAAAAGGATATGAATCAAACAAATGATCCTCTCAATAAGAATAGTAACATGACTTTGGAAAATTTTCATAAACAATCTTTTACATATAATTGATTTCGTTGGCATACAGAAGAATTTCTCAATTAAAGAATTAAGATCCATCTTAATTATATATCAAAATCCATAAAGACTACTAGTTATAACTAGCATTCAAAATGCTTAATTATCCTTATTCGAGAGACAATATCCCTTTCAACTTTTTCAAAAATTAAGAGAAGATTTGGCAATTCAACAAATAAGGAATCTTTCAAAATTCAAGAGAAAAAAGGAGTCCACTTTTAAATAATTAATAAAGCATGATGATGATTGAACACTAATATTAAGGATTTTAGAAACCATCATCAAATCAACAATTTCTACCAACAAAAATGAATTTGATAGATAATGTGCATGGACAACATCCAACCTTGATCCTTATAAACTATATTTGAATTACTCAAGAAATTTAATAAATAAGGTAAATAATCTTGAATCTACATGAAAACATATTTTCCAAAAATTTATTGAGTAACAAATTTATATAAATCCTTAGATAATTTATAGAATGGCAAAGAATTAGTGGATCTGCTTGAAGGATCACCTATTGAATTTGGTAGCACTGCACATAATTTCAAAGAGATTTTCTACAAGAATAGTTGATCCACTAAAAAATTAGATTTGTTGAAGAAATTGATATTTGTTCCTAGTTATCTTTTTTTCCCTTTTTTTCCTTTGGGTATATAGTGACATCATTTAAGAACTCATGCTTTAGCTACAATCTCTAATGTAACCATCTTTAGTTTATTTATTTTTCATTTGCAAAAATCCTTTAGTAAAAAGTGAAAACTTAAGAGGTTGCTTTTGAAATAGGGCAAGATTTGATCCTTTTCTTATTCTAGAGCTGAGATTTTCCAAAATTGGTTATAAGAATGAAAATTTAAAAGGAATAATTGGACTTTCTTTTTATGTTGCTTTGGACTTTCACTTCTCTACATTGCTTCTCTATTATTGTACTTTAAATTTTTCTTATCCTTTTAAATATATCTTCTTTGGAATGTCTTACATCACTCACATATTGCTCACTTGGTTAGGTAAACTACAACAACATTTTTCAAAAACATTTTAAAGGATAATTTTAACCATTTTTGTGCATGCTTTAACCAATTGAACAACTCCTTACTAAGAAAAAATTTAAATTGAAATTTTTTTATTAAACATAAAATTTTCATAAATCTTTATAACTCTTCACAATCCACTAGAATTGAACATATTATTAAATTTTTTAAATCAAGTGTCTTAGCACTAGGTTAATACCTCATCGTTACATCATTTTATTAAATATTACATATTATAGATATAAACGTTACTACAGAACAATTAAAAAAAATACAAAATTTATAAAAAATTTAGGAAGATATTGAAAGAGTATAAAAAACCTGTCTTCTTGATGAGTTAAATATGAAGATGCAAACATATCACTCAATGTTATTATATGAATGTGATTTATTAACTTTAGAAGCAGAAGCCTTATGTCAATTCATTACATACACTCATAGCCAGTGTATCTCAAGGTAAGACAAATTCTCTAAAGTAGTTCTTGAGGATTTGTGAGACCATGGTTAGTATTTTCAAGGGATACAATGGTGGAGAAAATTGAATATCTCTTGGGAGGATATGTAGCAAAATCCTAAGCATATTCCCTAACTAGTCAAGCAAAAGATTTTAACATAGATGTGTTCTAATGTGGAAGGTACGAGAAATATTTATTTCGACCACATTAGATATAATAAACTATATGTAAAAGCTTAGTATCTCTCAGTTATTATTCCAATCAAGTATTGAAATGCTATTAGGAAGCTTCTCTTAAGTTCTCATCATCTTAGAATTGAAAGAGGAAGATGGATTCAACTCCCCCAAGAAGAGTACATTTGTAGGTAATGCAAATTAGGTATTCTTGAAGATGAGATAAATGTGTTTCTTTTTTATGCTATGATTACCCATTTAAGACAACAATATAATGTTAGAGCAAAAAACCTACATTTTTTTATGCCCCCATTGGTGCTTGATCAATTTGTAGAATCTATATTTATTTTTCATAAAAATGTAACATATGTTCAATAGATCCAATGGGTCTTTGAACATAATAAATCTTCATTCCATTTTATTTCATAAAAAAAAAGTATGATTTATCTTAATTAAACTATTACTTAATACTTCTTCTACTTGAACATAAATTTCATTAACTCTTGAAAGCATAAACATGAGATGCTATCATCCATGATGCTTTGTCCATGTTCATTTTCTTACTATTGCCAAAGCATTAGAATGTTTCTTTGGATCTAAAGTTTCTATAAAATAAATAAATCCTTTTTTAGAATGTCTGTAATAAAATGATATTTAATATCAATATGTTTTTTATAGGAGGGACCACCACTTAGAGTGATGGTAAAGTGCTTGTTTCTCAAGTTGTAAGACCTAGGTTTGAGCCTAGGTGTAGCCACTCAAAAGAGATTAATGTTTTGTTCATTCACTACCTTCCTAAGATGTTGATTTTATGAGATAAGCACTGACCCTATAGGTCATGAACCTTTTTTTAAAGTTTTATTACCAAGATAAACATATTCTATCATATAATAAATAATATTTACTTTATATTATGTACAAATGTAAAAATTTACACACCCATCATATCTACTTACACGTTTCTTTTAAACCCATATACTTTATAGCAAGCCAATGTTTCCATGCATAATTAGTTTTATATTTATTAATAATACTAGTTATGTATGGAATAATATTTTGTGGAGTACATAATATAGTGTAGGTTATCAAACAATAGAAGAAGTATGAGGAATATCTTTTACTTTTTCAAAATTTTTGATCATTGGGACAATCTTCATTAGAAAATTGAAAATGAGAACCCAAAGGAATATGGATAGATTTAGTATCTAATATGCTAAAATTATTTAATGTTTTTCTAATACATAAACTTTAACTTAGACATAGTTTTTTTTCTACCTTTATAAATTTGCATCAAATGTTGTGAAGAGCTTATTTCAAATCATATAAACTTCTCTTTAATCAACATATATGATGAGGCATATTTTAATCAATAAATCCTTCCATCTAAGCCATGACAATGATAGATGGCTCAAGTTGTTAGCTCATTGTTTTGTTAGGCAAGAGGTTGCTAATTTGAGTTGCACTTTAGTCATCATTATATTCCTTTGTAAGTCTTTTAACATATTATAGTATATATATCTTAGGCTATACTTCTAGTCATTCATTAGAATTTTGAACTCCTCCTACTCTCTTCTTTTCATCTAAATCATATAAGGTTCTTCATCTAAGTATTCTAACTCTATAGCTAAATTAGTCTAACTATTTTGTTAAGTGATCTTAGTAGAGGTACTCAACTTACTCCAATTAAGGTAGGAACTCAACATGCATTTTCCATCCCATCACCATCCATGATCTTGCCCCCATCCATGCTTACATGTTAATGGACCTACTTCGAAGTAGTGGCATGGTTATAAATATGTCATTTTTTAATTAAAAAAATCAATTTGAATTCCATGTAAAAGTATGAAAAAGTGCATGTGGACAATGGCAAGCAAAATATTGAAGATTTATAACAATTTTTAAATTTATAACAGTACAATGAGTATTCCCACTATGTGAATGATGTTTCTAACATAATGTTCACTTTGATAACAAAACATAAAAATAAAAATGGCATAGGCCATGACTTATAGATTATTATTTATAGCTCATTTAGCATGATTCATACTTATTACTCAATATATGATGATGGATGTATACAATTTTTAGTAAACTAGTTTGAAAATTTCTTTTGGAGTGATGGTAAAGTGCTTGTTTCTTGATGAGCTGCAAGGTACCCCTATGTCCAACCATACGAATACGAGCATTCATGTGCGATCTGGTCGAACTCCAAGGATTAAGTGCTTATATGCTTACATAAAACAAGGATGGGTTATGCGATCGTTGTCTTCCCAAACATACTTGTAAGGCACAATTGTATGGTTAAGTAAACTTAAGGTATATGATTTTTATGCTTTTATGTTTTATGTTCTTGGTGCTTAAAATAGGGAAATGAAATAATTTAGTAACTAATTTTATTTAACTAATCAACTATTCTCTAACTAGTCCTAACACTAGAATTCGTTCCCACTTGCTGGACACATCCTAAACCAGTGTAACACTACTAGGATTACGAAACACTAATTGTTACTAGGATACCAAGTGTTCCATGTATGCTCAAAGTGGTCATGCTGAGTGTGCTAATTCATTGATAATTAACAATGAAAATAACATTGATTAACTATTGAAAGCATCAAATAATAGTAAATAACATGAAATGCAATAATTAAGCCATTCTGAATGTTGCAAGGTTTATCATAAAGTTCATCTTTATTTTTAGTCACAAGGTGTGCTCAGGTACACAATGCTTGAATAAAGATCCGTTCACTTTATGACTCCTACTGCAAGCACTCAAAAATAATTCTAACTATGGAAGGGAAAAACTGCAAAAGTTCAGCTAAGGGACTAAAAAACTAATACCAACCCAAGTGTCTCGGTTTCTTATTTATAGTCAATGAGACAGGCTTCGACATTGCATGTCTGATATCGTGTATCTAATATCGAGGGTCTAATATCGGGCATCCGATATTGAGGGTCTGATGTCATGACTCATCATACCCCCATGATTGAATGAAAAATCATCCTCGAGTTCCTTACAAAATATTGGAAAGGTATGGGATTATTGACTAAATGACAACTAACGGTGACATGGAATGACAGACTCAAAGTGCCTAGTGAATGGATTGACAAATATATTACAACATTGGTGTTCATAACCACTATGGTGAACACTGTACATACATGAGATCTAGACACTCTTTTGACAGGTTAAAGAGGTAGAGAAAAAAAATAAAATGAGGCATGTTGCTACCGATGTCAAAATTGTGCACACCATTATTCATCCATGGTCACATGATTAAGCATTTTCCTTGCATAAATGCTCCAACTCCAGTCCATCCTAAGTGCTCCCTCCTATCCTAGTCCATTTTTCACGTGATCACCATTTACACACACAACACAGTCATTATTAGCAAGGATAGATAAGATATAATGTAATTGATACCTTGCCTCAATATGAAGCACATTGGCTAAGTTGTGGGTATGGAAGATACTGGGTTAGAGGTTTGTAGCTGATAACTACCCAAGATGTAGGGGTGAGATAAGTAATGAAATGGAAAAACTTGCGACAGGCCCCCACAACTAAGAGCGAACCTCTGGTAGCAATAGGGTGGAAAATGAAAGAACAAGAAAGATGAGAGAAATAACAATGGTGAAGTGAATAAAACAAAAACAAAAATAGATGTCATGGATGGGGTGAAACAAGAAATAGTTAATTGAAAGAAATATTTTAAGGGAAAGAACTTAACAATTTCACCAGAAAGGAGTGTTAGTGGATCCTCCCCAAAGCAAGCTCATGCCCTTTATGCCCTGACAAACACACAAACTGAAGAGTTTGTAGGCTCTTGGAATGACATATAGAGATAACTATTAAGAATTCACCCAAAATAATTTATCAAAGAATAACAATGCACCAACCAAAATATAGACTAATCATAAAACCAACAATGAGGTGGAATATTGGGAAGAACTATGAAAAGAGAAGAGAGAATGGAATGGGATCCTAAAATCAAGGTTGTGTAAAGTCCCTTATGTATTGTGTGATTAAGGTGACTTAATAAAATTTATTCCAAATCTAGATTAAAACAAACCACATCCAGTGACCTCACATCAACACACTTGACCAACTCATCATTCTGAAGTAACAAGAATGCTTTTACAAAGCAACTACCATTCCAACAAGAGAAGAATAGAGTAGGAAATGAGAAAGGGCCTTAGTTAGAGGAAACCTTCAAGCATGGGTAAGATGTCTTTCTAGTGCCATAAGTAGTGCTTCTAGCCCATGTTCCTTTCTTATGTCTAAGGGGTGTGCTTTGAATTCTCACTAGGGGGGATTTTTTTTTTAAGTGAGAACCACACCATGCAAATATTTATTTGATTTAGTCAACTTCCTGATATTGGTCAATAGCGAAATGGTGAAGACCCATGAAAAACATCAAGTACTCAAGAGAATGGCCAGCACAAATGTGTTGAATCCCCCTTGAACTCACACCCTTTTCAATACATTTGAATTTTTCCTTGGTTTGAAGAATACTAAGCCACAAAATCATTAATAACTTTGCTTAGAAAAAGGAACAGTATAGTTCCAAAACTAAGGGAGACCATAGAGTTGAGTGGATGAATGGATTTCATGGACTCATTTCTTGTTTTATCAAAAGGAACCATATATTAGCATCACATTGAAAGTCAAAGGTAAGAACTAAACATTAGCAATCAACACTGTTATAATACAATCCACCATCATGAGCACTTATTATATGATGAGTGAGAGTAAATTAAACAAAATTTAACAGAGAAAGAAATAGTAAAAATGTTAACAATGGTGTAAAAAAATAAGTAAATATAAAATATGTGTAAAACAAAAATGTGCAAAAGTGAAAAAGACAAAAGAAACTAAGGGCTTAGAATGACTAGCATTGGTGGCCATCTCCCCCATGACTGAGTGAGAAGGAGGAGATCTGAAATAATGAGCAGGGCTATCCATCAATAGAGGTAGTGCTAGTACTGGCTTTTTTGGGCTCATGGAAAGGTTTGATTTGCTGGATGTTGACCAATAATTTCTTATCTGGGGTTCTAGGTTTATAGATCATCATGGCCTCTGATGAAAAAGTTTCATAAATGATATAAGGTCTTTCCCACAGTGTTTGAAATTTAGTTCGTTGTGGCACATGTGCAAGATTCTAATAAAGAACCATATCTCCTAGTTGATATTTGACTTTTCTAATTTTTAGGTCATGACATTGTTTGTTGAAGGCCTTGTGCAATTCGTTGGATGATAGGGTGGCTAATCAATTTTCATCTAGCAAGTTAAGATTCATTAACTATTCTTTCTATGCTAGACTGAGGTCAAGGTGAAGGTCACATGTTGTAGATAGTGTACGGAGCTCTGCTTGGATAGGAAGTGTTGAAATTTTACCATACACTAACTCATAGGGAAAGTATCCTATAGGGAATTTCCATGTGGAGCAGTATGCCCAAAGAGCATCGTTCAGTTTGGTACTTCAGTCTCACCTATATTTGCTAATGGTTCATGTCAAGATTTTTGTGATTTCCCTATTGGTGACTTTGGCCATTTGCTTGAGGATGATATGGTGCAGTCAGTTTATGCTCGACTCTTAAGCATTGCATAAACTTCCAAAAAGTTGCACCTGTAGAATGTGTACCATTATTAGAAATAAGTGCACGAGGCACGCCAAACCTATTTATGATTTTTTGTTGAATAAATCTTACAACGGTAGATGATGTACAGTTGGTAACAATAGCTACTTCTACCCACTTTGTAAAATAGTCAACAACAACAACAACAATGTATACTTTTCCATTGGAAATCGATGTAATAGGACCCATAAAGTCAATACCCCAAATGTCAAAGGTTCTAAGGGTTGAATCCATTGTTGTGGACCCTTCATTCTAGCAGTCATTCCCCGATCGCATTGGCAATGCTCACAAGATTGGATAAAATGATGAGCATCCCAAAACAATGTAGGCCAATAACATCCTACAAGCAATATTTTAATGACTATTTGTCTCCTAGCATAATAACCCCCACAAGGGCCCTCTTGAGCACCTTGGAGAATTTGCAATTGATCTACATCAGGAACACACCATCGAACCAAGCCATTAGAACATATCTTGTAAAGGTATTCATTAATTTCCATGAAATATTTGACTTGGTGGAGAAACTATTTTTTCTTTTTAATGTCCAAGCCTTATGGTATTTCTTGTGTGAGAAGATAGGTGAGAATGCTACTATACCAATTTGTATCTATGGGTGATTAATTATTCATTACACCTACAAAGAGGAGTTCATCAGAGAAACAATCAAAAATTGGATATTTGTCCTCTTTGCTATCCCATTGCAACTGAGATAAATGATTGGCAACAACATTCTCGGTGCCTTTACGATCGATCATCATAAGATCAAACTCTTGCAAGATCATGAGCCATTGTATGATGCAAGGTCTTACCATTGGTTTATTCATAAGGAACCGAATTGCACTATGATCTGTGTGTACAAATATTTTATAGCCTAATACATAGTGTCTAAATTTTTCTAGTGAAAACACCAAAACCATTAATTCTTTCCCTATTGTGGTGTAGTTGAGTTGTGCACTAGCAATACTTCAACTTCCATAGTGAATGTAATAGGGACATTTTTTGTCATCTAACTGTGTAAGTACGACTCCTAAAGAAAAATTGGATGCATCAATCATTATATAGAATAGTCTGGACCAATCAGGAGCTTGTAGAACGGGTGTTCCTACTAACTTTTATTTCAAGGTTTGGAAAGCTAGCTCACATTCCTTGGTCCATTCAAAGGTTTCATCATTTTTCATTAATTCTACCAATGGTTTTGTAATCTTCAAAATTTTCTCAATGAATCATCTAAAACAACCTATATGTCCAAGAAAAGATTGTACATCTTTTATGGTTTCAAGTTGACGAGTGATTCCTTGGATGACTTTAATTTTCTTAGGATCTACCTCCATCACTGTTTGTGAAATTTTATGCCCTAATACAATGCCCTCTTGGACCATTAAGTGGCTTTTTTGCCAATTGAGCCTTAGGTTGGTTTCAACACATTATTTTAGTACTTACTCTAATCGGTCCAATGCTTGTTCAAAGTTTGCTCCGTAGGTAGAGAAATCATCCATAAAAACCTCCACACCATTTCCCATTTGTTGCTGAAATATACTAAGAAATAGATGTTGAAATGTTGTTGGGGCATTGCACAAGCCAAACGACATCTGCCCCAAGAACTTGTGAATGTAGTCTTGGCTTGGTCTTCTGGTGCTATTTGAATTTGGTTGTACCCATTGTAACCATCTAGAAAACTATAATAGTAATTCCTTACAATGGTATCTAAGACTTGGTCAACAAATGGCAATGGGAAATGGTCTTTAAATGTTGTCATGTTTAACAGCATAAAGTCTATGCACACCCTCTATTTACCTCCCTTTTTAGGCACAATGACTAATGGACTAATCCATTCACTATCAGCAATGGGGTAGATGAATCTGGCCTTTAAAAGTTGTTCAATTTCTTCTTTAACTACTTGCTTAAGCTTTGGGTTCAGTCGTCTCTGTAGTTGTCGTCGAGGCTTCATAGAGGGGTTAGTGTAGATCCTATGTTGGCATATCCTAGGATCTATTTCGGTTAATTTGGGATATGACCAAGCAAAGGCTTTCGACCATTTGTTTACCATCTTCAACAGTCTTTCTTCTTGTTGAGGAGTGAGCTTAGCATTAATGATTATCGATTTTTCATTCTTGAGAAATGTATACTCCATATCGGTGGGAAATGGTTTTAACTTAAGGGGTTCTTGCTTAAACTCATCAGGGATTTTCAACTTCCCCTTGTTGATATTTTCAATGTTAGAACTTGGAAGTTGGCAATGAACTTGCTCTAATGTATTTATGCTATCGATATAGGCGCAAGTAAAGCTCTCAGTTGGTACCATGCATAAAGTTGAATTGCTCTCTTGGTCAACTATCAGCCACTAAGTGCCTTCCTATCTTGTCACTGCTGCATACAGGCGTCTTTGTATGTTAGTTGTTTGTGCACATTGGTTGCATGCAGGCAATGTTAAGTGTTGTACAAACCAAGAATTTTGCACACAATTACACCCTGTGTCACTATATGCAATGCATGGAACTTTCTTCTTCTTGATCTTTCCAAACATATTTTCTTTTGATATTTCTAGAGAAAGATCATGTATTCCTAGGCACACATCAATCATACTTAGCCATGCACTTTCCATTATGATTGGGAAGTCCCCCTTACAGTTGTTAACTTGGATCACGAGGAAATCAATTGGATACAACCATCCACAAACAATGGTGACAATGTCCTCCACTAGTCCTAATGGGACAGTGATGGAGTGGTCAGCCAAATCTAAACAAATGTTACTCTTTTTTAGTGGAGGCAGGTTCCAGGATTTGTACATTTCTTGAGAGATTAAGTTAACAGCAGAACTTGAATCCAAAAGAGCCTTGCAAAGCTTATTCCCAATGATTTGAAAATATATAAGAGGACTTCCAAGATTAGAGAATTTAATAGGAATATGAACAGCTTTAATCTAATCAGTGATGGCATGAGTTAACATGACAGTGTATGTGGAGTGTGGTTTTTGGTTCAAAGGAAGCTCTGAAGATTCGAATGATGGTGAGGGATTTGGAGGATTAGTTGCTTGTGGTTGTAATGACTTAGTTGGATTGTTGGTTCTAAAGAAAGGCCTTTTCTTTGATTGGTTGTCCAAACCAATAGTAGGTTGAGGATTGACAACCCTTGTAGCATTACGTTGTTGTAGTTGGCAGAAAGCTCACCTTGCATTGTTGGAGAAGGTGGTAATGGAGCTAAGGGTGGAAGAGGTGCAGTTGGATGGGAAGGATAGTATGTATGTGGAAAATCATTCCTAGAAGAAGGAGTTCTATAGTACTTGTGGGTCTGGTAGTGAGGTTGAAGAGCAATGTGACTAGTAGAGTCACGTGGAGAGATTGGTTGCTGAACGTAATACCCATACAAGTCAGGTTGATGGTAAGGATACTATTGACATGGTGGTGGAATTCCTCATGATTGTGGGTGTTGCCACCATTGATATTATTCATTTGGTTATGGTGGAGCTCTACTCAAATAATATGTCAAGGATTGGTGGAATTGCCTTGGGTTACCTTGGGGATAAGGTAACCTCCTGGGTGTTTGCCATCTGTTTAATTGTGGGTTTAGTGCATACACCCTAGACTCTTGTATATGTGACACCATTGGGCAACATCCATTAGGATGGCCATATTGGAAAATCTCACATCTGTCATCATTGTCTATGTCTGAATCCATAGCCTCTTCAATGATGACAACCTTGCCCTTACCTTTGTTACGTGTATACTCAGCTTCTTTCTTTTTCCTCCTCTCTCGGTTACTACTTGGTTTTCTAGACTCCTCTACTATTTTTAGAATAGTTTGAAATTTATCATCTAAGGAGTTCCACATTTGATTGACTTTGTGAATACTTTTGATGTAAATTTTTGGATGGGCAAAGTATTTCTATTCACCATCTCTTCAATTGGTGACTCTTTCTCATCTTTACAAAATCTAATTTTCTTCTTTCGGAAGGAAAGATCTATGTTGTATGCCTTCACACTTTCTTTTTTCCTCAACTCACCTTCATCCTTGGCAACTTGCTCCAATAATCTTTGTATTTGATGGGCTCTCATCTCAGATAGCCTTCATTGGGCATAAGTCCCAAGGGTTCTTCACGTTCCGTACCTAAGCCCATCTACGAGATGGCGTAGTTACTCCTTCTGCAAGTAACCATGGCCACGACAATGATGTAACAATGAATAATACTATTCCATGGCAACATCCAAGCATTCGTGTCCTCCTTATTTCCATCCTTGCATTTGCTTATGCAAGTTGGACACCCAGAGTACATTTGATACTTATCATTGAATAGTTCTAACATGGTATTCCATCGATGAATGAATTTCAGTTCTAAGGACCAGTACTAGCTTTCCACTTCCTTTATCAGTGTCCATGGAAACAACTTTAGCTTTGGCCACTCATTTTCTATATTTTCCAAGGCACATGTGTTGTGGAATGCTTGTAGATGATTTTGAGGATCAACATTGTATCTCCATTCAAATTGAGGGATGTTATTCATGTCTAGTCTTTTGATCCTACTGTCCTTTTGGTACCTTGTTGGAATCCTAATGGCCTCTATTATATCTAACATACTTTAGGTGATGAGTAGGGGTTCATCATGATCATGATGTCTATGGCATCTATGATGCCTATACTATTCCCTACTCTCCCTTCTTTCATTATGTGTTTCTCTAGAATGCCCTTGTCCCCTTTCTCAACCTTTTTGTCAGTGATTTCTACTTTGCTTACCATTGTCCTCACGGTCTTTCCCTTTGCGACTATGTTTAGATCATGAAGGGAGGGAGACGAAGAAGATGGAGGTGAAGAGAAAGGAGGACTGGCACCATGGCAACGCTTGTCACCTTCTCTTCGGTGGTCATGGCCTCGATCATGGTTACGATCGGAATGTCCGTCATTGTCATGCATTTGTGTTCCTTTTTTGAACACTTTGTGTTCATTGGTACTAAAACTTGGGTTATGAATAGTTGAGTGAAGATTCTAATACACAATTCCTTGACCGAAGTTAATGAAGGGAACATCGTTTTGTGGAAAACATCTTGAGGCAGGTTCACCACCCTCGTTTTCACTTAGGATATATGGGACATCCTGAGACCACTTCCCCTTCATGGATTTGTAATGTATCTTCTATTGTAAATCCCTCTGACATTGTGTCTCCATGGGTTGGTAATCTCTCGAATCTTGTTCATGCACAACGTACTCCGATTGTAAGTGTTGCATACCAATTCATGTGAGAGCATGAAGAAGCATGCTTGGGATTAAGCAATTGGGAGGTAACACTATGTTACCTTCCAAATCACGCCATCGCAATTGTTCATCCTGGTGGAGGATAAAGGTAAAGTTTGGTATATACTCATCAAGATGAGCATATGCTATGCGAAACTATTGGGGTATTGACAGATCATCATGTGCACTCTACCTTCGATTGTTCATTGTGTTGGACCTAGTCGGTGAAGCACTGTCATAAGAAGAAGGAGACATGATTGATTATTCAGTGTGGAGTACTCTTTTTCGATGATTGTAGGATAACTAACCCTAAGGGTTCATTCCAACGATGGAAGGATTTTCTTAAGTTCTAATTAATGCACAAACAACAAAATCCCCGGCAGTGGTGTCAATGATGAGCGATGAGGTACCCCTATGTCCAACCATATGAATACAAGCATTCATGCACGATCTAGTCAAACTCTAAGGATTAAGTGCTTATGTGCTTACACAGAACAAGGATGAGTTATGCGATCGTTGTCTTCCCAAACTTACTTGTAAGACACAATTGTATGGTTAAGTAAACTTGAAGTATATGATTTTTATGGTTTTTATGTTTTGTGTTCTTGGTGCTTAAAATAGGGAAATGAAATAATTTAGTAACTAATTTGATTTAACTAATCAACTATTCTCTAACTAGTCCCAACACTAGCATCCGTTCCCACTTGTTGGACACATCTTGAACCAATATAACACTACTAGGATCACCAAACGTTAATCGTTATTGGGTTACCAAGTGTTCCATGTATGCTTGAAGTGGTCATGCTGAGTGTGCTAATTCATTGGTAATTAACAATTCAATGAAAATAACATTGATTAACTATTGAAAGGATTGAATAATAGTAAATAACATGAAATGCAATAATTAAGCTATCCTGAATGTTGCAAGGTTTATCATAAAGTTTTTTTTTATTTCCGGTCACAAGGTGTGCTCAGGGTACACAATGCTTGAATAAAGATCTGTTCACTTTATGACTCCTACTGCAGGCACTCAGAAATAATTCTAACTCTGGAAGGGAAAACTGCAAGAGTTCGGCTAAGGGACTAAAAAACTAATACCAACCCAACTGTCTCGGTCTATTATGTATAGGCAACGAGGCAGGCTCCGACATCGCATGTTTAATATCACTTCAGTACCTCCAATATCACGTATCCAATATCGTGACTCATTATTTCTTAACTTGAATACCTAAGTTTGAACTTGGGCTCTTTACCACGTTGATAAAAAAATAAAAAAATAAAAAAAAAACTAGCATAGGCCATGGCTTCTATATTATGATTTATAGCTCATTTACCATGATTCATACTTATTACTTAATATATGGTAATTAATGTATAAAATTTCCAGTGAACTAGTTTGAAAATTTCTTTTGGAGAGATGGTAAGGTGCTTGTTTCTTAACTTGAATACCTGAGTTCGAGCTTGGCCTCTTTACCATGTAACCAGCATATGTAGCCCATTAAAATTAAGAGATTAAATTTTTATTTATATTCATTAAAATACTTTCTCAAAATTCCTTTTACAAAATTTTTTTAACATAATTTGCCGTGATCAACTAAAAGTCCAGCCTATCACCTGTTAAAAATAGCCGTCTCTTCCTGACTAAAAGATTTCTTTGAAAAATTTGGCCATGTGATTTTACTCAACTTTTCGATCCATAACAATTCTATTTCTTTATGTTCTGCTTCTATCAAGGTTCCCAGCACCGCAACAATTCCATTTCTTATAGTTTTAAGCTAAAAGTTATATTATAGGAGATAAAATAATGTAAGCTATGTGATTTCAGAAAAATCGAGTTGGAAAAAACCAACTGTGACCGGTGGCTAGCAAAACAGTTGGTAAGGATGACACGCACAAATCGAGTAACACCATTAAAAAATGAACAGGGCCTTCTCAACTAGGCCAGTATAATATTCCTCACCGAGATGCAAAGTATAAAACCATAGATTAATTCATTAAAAACTGGGATCCAATTGGTAAATTGGGGGCCCTTTTGATAAGTTGGGCAAGAAAAATTTGAATAAATGGAGTGTAAGAATCGGATTAAAATTGTCAATATTAATAAAATAAAGCAGTTATATTCACTAATGTTAGTAGCTGCATTTTCCAAATTTTTTTATCTTAGAGCTCAGTTAGAGTAGAAAATCAAATAAAGAAATTTTAGTTTTCCTTTGCCATTAGAATTAGTAATAAATAATATATTAAACTTAAAAAATCAATAAATTTATAATACTATTTATTATATTAAATGTCCCATCCGATTTTGAATGGGCTTAAATGTTGCATTGCGATATATTGCAGATGTGATTAATGATAGATTTCTCAAACTGGATAAAACATCACATGGAAAAGATAAAACACTATGAGCATTTCCAAAAGTATTATTATCCATGTATACTTCAATAAATAAGGTCCTAGGAAGGTTAGTAGATGAGCGAAAGCCTAACCTGCCTAACCTCTCTGGTTACCTGCGCCAGTCTTTGATATAAGAAATTAACAAAGTAATAGTCCTTTAGCTAAAATTTAAACAAGTACGTGAGTGCATGCAGAATAGTACAAGCAAATTCGTCTACTCTGCAAGTTCCACGTGAAGGCTTCCCAACTTCACTGAGAAGAAGAACGCATGAAATGAAACAACAAAAGGTTCAAGGCTAAGCCGATTTAAATGAAGAATGTTTAAGAGTCCAGGTCCCGGGAAAATTTTGTAATTATTTTTTATAGTATTGTCACCAAGCGTTGCGGCGCCCTGCAAGGTGAACGTGACTGCTCGCATGCTTTTACCAAAACATCGTGAATTCCAAGGCAAGATTGCGTGGATTATGCATATGCTAGCTGCGCGATTCATCCAACGCAGAAAGTTCAAAGCAGAACACTAACTGGACTTAAAAACCAGTTTAGGTTTTAATTATGGAACAGAAAGATCAAATATGGTGAGAAAAAGCAGGAAGTTCTTTGCTGCACAGATTTTGCGGTCACGGCGCCCCCCATTATAGGCCGACCAGCAATAGTGAAACGCACCGGAACAGATGAAGCAGTTGCAAATAAAATACATAGCCACTGTATAAAAAATTCCATTGCATATACAATCTATACATTCAGTGAGGAAGTCAGGAAGGTAATGTTTTCGCCCACTTGCAGCACTGATATAGCCACCATTTTGAGCAGTAGCCAACAATGGCGGGAGTAGACCTCATGAATGCGGCTGAATTCTCTGATAGTATTCCCACATTTCGATATCGTACCATTGTTAATTTAATTAATCCTTTACTTTTTCCTGGTTCAGTGGATTGGCGGTGCCATGACCTATTCAATCTCCGAAAGGTCGCGTTTTCATCGTATATGTAAATAGTCGTATGTACACAAATTAGTAATTACATTTTTTTCAGGCTGCGGTCGGCAATAAGTTGATTGCAGTTTTCATGGAGAAGAAACCCAGAAGCCATGGAATCCGAGAGGAAAAAAGAGCACCGCAGGAATTTCAAGCCTTGCTGCCATCAGCATTCTCCGAGCATCTAGCATAACCAGGTAACACTTCTGCTCCCCCACTTCGTACTGCAAAAAGTAATTCAAACACTAGGATTTGGTTTCAATTTTATTTGCTTTTGTATATGCCTATGGTTGCATGTCGTAAGAAACAAAGAATTAGTTTACTTCAGCAAAATTTTCCATTTCAAATATTATTTCAGCTGAATGAATGTATAGATTACCTACCTGAACGAATAATATGTAGCCATCGTCTTCCGAAGAAGCAGAAGGAGAGTCAAGAATATCTTTTGCTTTTCTTTTTCTGGGTACGAACGAGGGTTCGCCCACAAACGATCGAGGACCTGCCCACCAACGTCGAGCAGGTACATAATCCTTTTCAGTGTCTATTTTCACGATGGAATCGAAAGGAAAATGTTTCAGATATCTTCTTCTGCGAGAGTTTCCGGCCATGTAAATATATCTGTTTTTGTAGGATGAAATCTCAGTGTTTACAGTTGGAAAATCGCATGATTTTGTCCAGGATTTGAGCCTGCTAACAGATGTTTCAGCTGCAGCACCGGAAAAGGAAGTCGGGCGAATCGAGATTTTCACGATGTGGGGTGTTGCCGGATGATTAGTATCTGCAGGAGATTTCATGTTCATGTACTGTGGATCTAGAAGCCTCTTGCCCGGATCATACCCTGAACGTAGAAAAAAAAAAGAAAAAAAAAACCATAGCAATTAGTCCAGAATTAAAATTCCGTTGCACCGTGAAACAAAATTCATAGGAAACCCGAGTACAGACCAAACATTCTTTGGAAGGAAAACCATTTGTAAGAGCAGACGGAGGCATGGATGACAAACTTCGGAGAGCTTTGTGAATCGGTTTCTTCAAAAGAATTTGCAACGTGCAGAACCCACAACTTTGTGGGTAGGTACAGTGGATTTTTCCATTCCTGATTCGATTTCGGATCGTCGTCGAATCGAGGGAAAATATAAACACTGCTGCCTTCTTCTTCATTCTGGACGTCAGGGACCACTGTCGACATCATGGGCTGAACCCCACAAACCGCCCCAAACGATCCTGAACATACAACAAAAAAAGAAGTCCGGAGACCGTTGCGGATATAAGATATTTGTCTTTTTGTTGAAGTCAAACAGCGGAAGAACTATTTGATGTAATTCCTTTACTTTTTCGTTAACAAAAGATAGATTGGTGCAGAAAACGTACCAGACATGTTGAGCTTGACCCGATTGGAAAAGATGATGTAATGGCTTTCGGTAAGGGCCCAATCATGAACCATGGTCTGCTCGTTGATTTGGAAATTCTTTCTTTGCACCACTCTCATGGACGAATCCAGCTCTGCAACTCACCCAGTTTTAATCATTTGGTTACTGCTCAAAAAAATTTTGTTTACTAGTTCAGCACTTCATGTGCAATAATTTTACATTATTTTGTTATTTTCTTAGTATCCCGGTTTGTCATTCAAAATCAATCTACGTGGAAAGCAAAGGGGATGAGCAGATTTCATACCATAAAAACAGAAGTTGCTGATGGGGAGAAGCATGTCCTGGCATTCACACGTCAGCAGTACAATACGGTTTCTTGTGCCGTCCGTTTTGAAGTGGGACAAAACCCTTTCCCTCGGCATATTCAGGGTTCCTAATTTACAATTATCACAAGAAAAATTCTTCATGAATTCATTTTAGAAGTAATGAATTTCAAACCAAAGGGTGAAAAGCTTTTTGAAAAAAAAAAATTGCACTTCGCACGTTAAAAAACCACTCACCAGCAAGAAAGGTCTGTAGCACAAATGCACTTAGATGCAGAGCTCTTTGCCTAACAATTTCTATCAATCCTGCTTTGGTGGACTTTTTGTTCACTTGCACTTTCCGTTTGTCCGTTTTTGCATCTGACTTGTTCCACAAAATTCTGCACTTTTTTGAGACCTATTGTTAAATTTCTCTGGCAAAGCAAAGGTAAAGCTACAATAGCAACTTTATTTCGACCATTAGAATTAATTAGGAAAGGCATGGTCCAAACCTGGATGGTCCAATTGTCGAGAGAGTATGAGGATCAATTTCATATGGATGACCCCCTTCCCAAAGGCACATCAACTTGCCAGACCAATAAAGCACACTCGTATTGGCCACGTTCTTCATGATTTTCATGTTGCCAATCCCCTCTCCGGATTTCAATACAGAGAAAGGCCCCCTGTATGTAAATCTCCAGCCATCTTTCTCTGTGTCATGTTCTGTCGTCTTTGCTTCTGTCTCCACATATCTGCATTAGTTCCAGCAAACCCACAAATCAAACATAACAGAACATAACTTCACTAGAAAACATAACAGAATATGAACATCGTAAATCAAAACTCAGATCATTTATAACATACGCTGAAAGCACAAACTGCCTAGATAAAACGCAAAGATCGTTCATAACAGACCCACAAGACTCAATTCATGTAGAAGAAAGAGACGCTGGAGACTCATTGTAGATTTAAACTTGAGAAGGAGATTTTACCGGGCAGAGTAAAAAACAGAAGAAGATGAGATCCTGAATTTTCTAAGATAGCCATGGCCATCCAAGGGATGAACAGAGGAGCCATGATCATCCTCAAACAAACCTGGTCCTGCAAGAAAATAAGCTCCCTCAACATCTTCAGGAACTTTGCCCTCCACTACTCTCAAGTGAACTTCATCCACCACTTCACATCTCTGAGACACAAACAATCTCTGGTAATCCCAGAATGCGTCAATGATCTCCTCTTCTTCTTTCTGAACATAAGTCTTAGGTTTTGGGGTTGTTACTCTTCTCATTTGTAAGCTTGGAGCGGAAGCATCTTTTGGTCTTGTAGTTCTTTGACTTCTTTCACTGCTGATTCTGTGAACTGCACGGTTTTGAACCCTGAACAAATTCATCCTCTTGCTCTTGGAGATTATATTAGACGGCACTTCTCTCAGATGGACTTTTACAGACAGAAAATCCCCACACCCATGGAACAAAACAGAAGATATTCCCATTTCCAAGGACCTCGAAGCATGTCCCAGGGGTACAACGCGGTCACTATATATAGTTTGCTCATGAGGACCAGCGGTATTGGGCTTACCAGATGCTGAATACAGCAGAGCACCATATAGTTCTAACAAACTCCTAAAAAATCATCATCAGCTAATCACTATGCTTCGGGATTCAGATATTCATGAATGAAACAGGAATTTTTTTCCAGAGGTTCCTGATTATTCTGCCAACGAGTGGGTTCTGTTGTCCAGTGGTGAAAGCGTCATCTGGTCTGCTTGGTAATTTTATCCAAAAGGCATAAAGTGCTGTATGAATTATTAAATTCCGAAGGAAAGGAAATTAAATCTTATTTGGAATTTCTGCCTCTATAATTGGAGTCCTGTTTATCTACCCAAAGAGAGAAATTTGGTGGCGGACAGAGACCAATGTTGAACTCTTGGCGATCCTCATGGCAGTCATTACGGGAGAGATTGGATACACCGACAGTGTTACAGCAGGTTACCAGGGTTAAACACAAAGTCTCAAACAAGTGCAGAGTCTCTTACACGTGTCAAAATGGGGACTACTTTAGCGAAAACTTAAAAAAAAAACACTTTTTTAAAAAAATCCCACACAGCACTGCAGCTGTAATCTGCATAACATTTGCTGTTGGGGTTCCTGATTTTGCTTTCATTTCAAAAATTGTTTTTATCAAACCTGTTGGGTTGCAGTTAATGAGAAGTTTTGGCTCAAATCCAGAGATGTGGCAACTGGCAAGGTGGCTTCCTGTCCACAGAAATTAGTGCGCTGTGTGTTGGGCGCTGAGGCCACTATAAAATATAAACAACTATTAAAGTTTGCTCGTTTCTTTGGTAATGGGAAATTCGTTCCAAAGCAATGACGCCAAACTGGGTGGAGTTCTCTTTAACGGTAAAATTTCCTGTGATGAACCAAAGAATTTCAATAAACTCCTGATATTTGATACTTTGTTCATTAATCCGCGAACATCCAACGCTGCCGAAGTCACGGTAATGTCGACATCAACGCGTGATGGAGCATAAAGAAGCATTTCAAAAATAGCAAAAAGTTTTGGCCGGATGTGTTAACGATTTTTGGCCAGAAATAGCATTCATCTTGTAATTTGAGGAACGTTGATTGATTGAATAGGAAAGGTTAACAGTTAACTACTGTAGTGCAAGATTGATGCGTCTTTGAATAACTGAAGAGGAAAGGATACAATTTTCAATCTTACCAAATTATTTAAAAGCTTGAAGTTCCGTCATAATAGATAATAATTAAAATTAGATCCAAAATTCTATGTTAACAAAAAGACAAAATCTAAGCGACCGCTTCTCGGTGTGGTTGAGCTTTCTTAAGTTCCAATTTTTTTGATCAAGTGAAAACAAAAAGGGTATATTAATAAGAAGATGAATAAGATAAGAATCCTAAGTTTTGCAATGTTATATTTTGTTTGAATAATGTCAGGAATTGGGCGGTAACTCATCTATTTCCTTCCGTCTTTCAATGACTTGATCCTCACCCCAAAAATGCATTCCAAGTTGCGTTTCAATAGCATAGTCAATGAACAAATAATAACAAATTAAGAGCTTTCACACTAAACAAAGCATTACGAGTGGATGTAAAGTTTAAACCTTTTTTTTACCGTGGAAAGTTTCAGTCGGTCAAAGTCGACATCTTTAATTCGTTCGGTGGCCACCTTAAGACAACAGAGGATGTTATCTTAAAGACTTACGACATCTTCACTTTTCAACTTGCTTTTCAAAGCCGAACTTTAATCCGACAGGGGTTAGTTCTCACGTTCGAGGTGTACCATGAATGAAACAATTAATTTCAAAATCAACAGTGCAAATGGTAGGCAAGCAAAAATGCAATAAGATGGCAAGGGCGGTGCTTTTTCGTTTTTCTGTTGCCTCAAGCAGGTACTCCACAGTTTGTATTGACCTCAAGCAAGCAAAAGTATGGAAGATTTAAATAGTAAATTAAACCAAGACAATGCAGAGCAAAATTGACAAATTCCTACCTTTATCCATCACTAGCCAGGTCCTGAATTTACTGCCTAATCTTTCTCATTGAAGCAATCCAGCTTAAGTTTGTATCCCAGTATCGTTCCTCAAGTGAAATCATTCCTTGCTTACAATGTTGAGTGCTACCGTTCATACAATATTACATCACTTCCCTGTCTAAACTTTCCGTGTTCCAGAATTTCATTTGTTGACAAGTAGCATAGCTATATAGTTCACACACACATGACAAATGGAATTGATTTTTCTGGGTGACAACGTCATTCCTTACGCAATCAGGAGATTAGCTATAATTCACACACATGACAAATGGAATTGATTTTCTGGGTGACAACGTCATTCCTTACGAAATCAGGAGATGAGCTTTAGCTCCTGTTGCATAAATTAAGGATTTCGGTCATTAAAATTTTTTTGTCGGTTTTCTGTTAGAGTCTGACTTCGTTGCTCCATGACACTTGGATAAGGCCCTTTGAATGTAAATCTTTCAAAGAAAATTGCACTTGGTGTTGAAAGCAATTGGTTCATGTTCAGATATGATTTTTGCCCATGACTCATGACTACTCTGATAAGACTGTTTCCTACTTAGCTTCCAAATTTGGCAAGTGTGATTCCAGGTTTCCAACAACGGAGGTACAATAAACATAAAATAACATAGTTCGGATTTAAAGCTAAACAATCTCCGATTTTTTATTGTTTAATATTAGCGTAAAACAAAAAGATGGTCTCACAATCGGGCAGAACACCCATTCCGTGACAACAATGCGAGAATGTTGCCAAACTCTATATGGAATATAATTCTTAGTTTCTGTCCTCCAAATAGAAAATATCGGACACGTTCTTCTGAGCTCTGAAGTGATGGCGATTATTAAAATAATACGTTGTAGTAGTTCCCAACATCTCCATAGACATATTTTAGATAAGAATGAGGTGGTGCGTGGGAAGATTGATATTGAAGTATTGATGATAATGGAATCATTAGCCGTCTTTGATAGTGGGATTTGTTTATCTTCAAAAGCCATGTGGGTTTTCATGCATTTAAGAGACGGTGGGGAAAATCTAATAACTCAATAATTATTTTGGGCTTGGTTGTAGGTTTTGTTTTGAGCTTGGTTGTAGGTTTGGCTTTGTAGGGTGTTTTGAGCTTGGTTGTAGGTTTGGCTTTGTAGTAGAGCTTTTGTTTGGGTAGGTTTGAGTTTTTTGTCTTATTTTTAGTAGAAAAGCTTATGTTTGCACAAGTTATTCATGCCATATTAGCACATAGAATGAGCTACAAGAGGTTGTACTTTTGATGGCTTCTTCTCTATACAACATTTGCCTTTGGAATAGACATTGTGCTTTATAACCAATTTTTGCTTTTACAAAGCTTGCCTAGAATGCTTTCTCTAGCTCAACATCACAAGCGCTTTCAGATTATTAATTTAGTTCAACATCACATATGCTATTTTTCATCCACCTCAACTTCACCTTTAGAACCATTTTTTGGTTTCATTAGTGCACTAGCACCAAACAACCTTGACTCACCACATCACCTTGTAGATCCTGCTATTATAACCATTTTTTGATTCTACAAGAGCTAAAGCTATTAACAACTTCTCCTTACCATGTCACCTTTTTGGTTTGGTTCTATTTGCATATTGTCATCTAGAGGATTTGGTAGGGCCAAGGTAAGCATTTTAGACCATGTGCATAAAAAGAATTTTAATCTAGCTTAACTTTTAGAACCATTTTTTGGATCTGCAAAGGCTTATAAAAATGGGTCTACCATATTTGGATTTTTCTTCCACACACGGAGGGTTGGGTAAAAAGCTTGTTTTTCTTTTTCTTTTTTTAAGAAAAAAAAAAGAGAAAAGACTTTAGAACCATATTTAAGTTCCACTAGATACCTTACTACATCATCTAATAGAACTAGCGTTTAAAACTATTTTTTTTATTCTACAAAACCCTTTTAAATGGTTTTACCATATCAAGACTTTTTACCACACATGCAAAAAAGCTTATTTAAAAAAAAAATAAAGAATCAACCTTATTCTTTCTAAGAGCCTGAAGCCATATCAGCCAAATAAAATCATATATTGAAAGCTAAATAGCATGCAAATATGAAAGTCATGAGAATCAAAAAGCTTCATAACCATATTTTTTAAAGAGCTCATTACCATGTCAAACTAAGTGGAAGGAGAACTCATTGTGAAGAATATAAATTGGCTTTCAAAGCTCTTTGAAAGCTAAAATCATTTAGAAACAATTTTTGGTTCTATGCAAGCTACATTGAAAAACAAGAAGATATGCTACCTCAAGAAAAAAAATAAAAGGAGCCTTATAAGCTTTAAAAGAAAAAAAGAGTTAAGTATTATAATATGCATCTAAGCTATTTAGTTAGAGTTGTAAAAAGAAGAGAAGGTAATGCTCCGTAAAGTAGAAAACTCATTTACAGTAAAAGCTCATCTTGTATAAAAACACCATTAAAGAAAGCTCTAAAATACAAAATTGCTTAGAATATAGAGGGCCATTATAGAAAGAAGTTAAAGTTTCTATTATTGTAGATGTTACCTAAGCCTCATGAATGAAAAATGACAAGGGTAGTTAGATGAAGCTAAATGAGCCATTGTTCCTAATGCAAGTTGACCAAAAATATTTCCATAGGAAAATAGTAACTGTTAGGCAGCAAAGATCAAATGGAAAATTTCTTTCTTCTCTACCAAGTTTTAATGCTCATCTCAGCTTAACAATAGTAGTAATGGAGGCCAAAATGTCATAGATATAGCTTCACATTCTTCTCAAGCCTTCTCCTAATGGATTGATAAGAGTTATAACTTATTTCTTCTCATGCTTCTTTAGCATATTAGTAACAACTTAAAGAACAGCTCTAGTAATGGCTACAAAGAATTATGGTTATAAATTGAGCTCACTAGCTTAGCTTTGTAATTCTAGTTTTGGTCTTCTTATGCTTGAGCTAGAATTTGTTCTTCTCTTCTTCTTAGTTTTCATTTTCTCTCTTTCTCTTCTCTATAAAAGCTATGTTCACTTTTTCTTAAAAAGCTTTGTAATTTTTGAGTCTCTATATTGAGACAAGGCAAAGTATTTTCTTCTTTCTCTGTGTTGTGGAAGCTAACTCTTATGACTTGAGCTTAGTAGTTATGCTTAGTCTAGAATTGTAAGAGAAGCCTTGTAATTTTTTGATTAATAAAATTACTCTACCTCCTTGGATCTAGGAAGAGTTTTATGGTGGATGTAGGTTGGCCAATCTAGTAGCTGAACCACCTTAAAAGCTTTATGTTTATTTATTCTTTCTTGTATAGCTACTGTATTTATTAGGTTAAGTTTTTAATTTTATATGTTCTACTAGTCTCCGAGTAGTTCAAATTTTTTATAAGACATTGATTCACCTCCCTCTCTATGTCGTTAGCCTTATCTAGGAAACAAAAATTGGTATCAAACCTTGGTCAACACCTCTCGAGTTAACAGTTTGTGTTGTACTTTTTCCTTATCCTAGACATGGCGTAGAATCAAGGTTTCTCATCTAATAGAGCTCCATGCTTTGATGGCTTAGATTTTCCTCTGTGGAAGTTTAAGATGAAAACATATCTCTTAGCTCATGGTGATGATGTTTGAAAGGCAATTAGTAGAGGAACCAACAATTCAATGCATCATGCTTAACCTATGAATACATTAGTCTATGGCTTAGATTGAGGAATATGTATGAAGATTATGCATCTTCAAATGGTCAAAGAAATGTAGGAGCATATTCAAGCTATTTATGAAAAAGATGATAAAGTGAAGAAGTCTAAGTTGCTAAATTTAAGAGCTTAGTTTAATGCCTAAAAAATGGAAAAAAAAAATGAAAACATCAAAGTTGATAAAGTTGTTAATGAAATAACCATGTTGGGGGAAGCTTAATTAGAAGATATCATTTGTCAGAAAACCTATCTGTATTGCCCATAAAATTTGAAGCAAAAGTATCATCCATAAAAGTGGCAAAAGATCTCTCTAGATTGACAGTAGCTAAACTCTATAATCTTCTTTTAGCCTTTGAAATTAGAAAAGGAAAAGCTAGTATTTCTAGTAAAAAAAAAAAGTAAATTACTTTCAGAGCTAAAGCTAGAAAGAATGAACATAAGGAAAAACCATCAACATCAAATTCTGATTTTGATAAGTAGATTAATAATCTTTCCAAAAATCTTAGAAGGCTCAAAAAGATGAAGGTTGGTAAGAAGCTAACAAAATCTTTTTCTTGTTATTATTGTGGTAAAACATGTAATATGATTGCAGAACATCCAAAGAAGATGAAAGATGATGGGAATCAAAAAAATCAAATGATTAGGTTCAAGGAAAAGAACACTTGGTACAAGTTTGGTGAATTAAAAGCATAATTAGTTGAAATAAAAAGCCAATTAGAATATTTAGAAAATAGCATAGAAATTGAAAATTTTGAAGAAAATTATTTTTCTCATTTTTCTTATATTGATATTATAAATGTTAATCTTAATATTGTTACACAAGACTTATCTTCATTTCTAGCCATGATTGATGATTATGATTCAGATAATGATTTTTAAAGCTTTATGTATACTAACCTAAATGAATAAGACACTCCTAGCACTTTTAACACTATAGGATCAATTGGAGATGAAAATAAAGTAAAATCATCAAACACAATTGTAACTAAATATCAAAAAGCTAAGAACATTGATATAGAAGGGCTAATAGAGAAATTGGAGATGATGGTCAAAGCGAATACAAAGTTGTATAAAGTTTTAAAAGAAAGAGAACAAGAAATCAAGAGCTAGAAGAAAAAATTTGAATGAGTTAAACAAGAAAATTTAACACTAAAAGAGGAAGTGCTACTACTAAAGAAGGATATTGATGAGTGGCGAGGTACCCCTACACTCAACCATACGAAACGAGCGTAGCACGCGCGATCCGGTCGAACTCCGTAGACTAAATGCCTAAACGCCCCATGGAACACTTGGGGTTAATCATTCGTTGTCTTCCCAGACTTACTTGTTGTTGTCACGGTGTATGGTTAAGTAAGTCCGAGGTATATGATTTTTTTGGTCTTTTCTGGTTTTATGTCTTCTATACTAAGAGCAAAGGGTTGAGAAACTAACTAACTCTAATGTCCTAATTCTAAATTAACTAGCATCAGCATCCATTCCCACTTACCGTACACACCCTGAACTATGCAACTGTGGCTACCAAATGCTAATCGTTACTGGGATCACCACACGTAACGCACGTGCTCGAAGTGGTCGTACTGAGGCACCTAACTAGCCTAAGTGTGACGAGCAGCCGATTCCTTGACTAGTCGTACACATCCGTAGATGCTAGTAATCAAGTCGTACTCATCCCACATTCTAGGAGATAAGGGGGAGAGAATCTAATTGTGATGAGTAGTCGATTCCTTGGTTAGCCGTACACATTCGTCAATGCTCGTAACCAAGTCGTACTCATGCCACGCTAACAATAGGTAAGAAATAACATGTAATAAAACCTATCCATGTACTGCAAGGTTTATCCACAAAGCTCATCTTTATTGCCGTACACAACTTGCGTTCAGGTACAAAGCTGCTCGAATAAAGAACCATTCACTTGGGGGACTCCTACTGCGGGCACATGGAAAATATTCTATCTCTGGGGTGATCAATCTGCCAAAGCTTCGCTACTTCTAGCCTAGGATTGGAAATGAGGGGAGTGCCGCCTCTTATTTATAGATTTGGTAGTGGACCGCGATATCGCGTATCGTAGGGACAACGCGATATCGCATGGGATGTGATATCGTGACGGCACGTGATATTGCGGCTCATGTGATATCGCGTCTCATCATACCCCCATGACTGAATGAAAACTCGTCCTCGAGTTCCTTACAATAATATCAGGTAGGTATGGAATTATTGAGGGAAATGGAACTAATGGGATGACATGTGAACGGATCATTATTACAAGACTTGACAAATTTGGTGTTCATGACAACAGGGGTGAACACCTTATTACAATGATATCAGGCGTTTGTTGGCAACTAAGAGGAAGAGAGAGAAAGAAGTGTTGCTGCTTCCAATGCCAAGATTGAGCCGTCGTTGTCTATCCGTAAGCGCGCCATCGATCTTGCTCCTTGCATAGCTACTTCAACGCTGCTCCATTCCAAGTGTTTGCTCCATCTCCATATCCAATCCATTGTTTATTTAATCGCCATCTGCACACACAACACAACCATATATTAGCAAGGGTAATTGAAAAATCATGTACTTGATACCTTGCTTTAGTGTAAGTCCATTGGCTAGGTGGTGGTATGGCTGATACAGATCTGGGAATATGTTAATGATGACTACCGAAGGTGTAGGGGTTAGGAAGAAAATCAAAAATTTCGGGGCTAGGAAAAAATCAAAAAAATTAGGCCCCGTACCCCCATGACTAATCGCAAACCTTCGGTAGCGTTAGAATGGAGAAAGAAAAGGAGTAAGAAAGATAGATAAAAAGAGACAACTATGGCATTGATGAAATGGATGTCAAAATGGTAATGAACAAAATAAATTTAATTACAAAATGTTAAGGAAAAGGATTTAACTAAGGCTCCAAATAGGAATGTCAGTGGGTCCTCCCCAAAGCAGGCTCATGCCCTTAATGCCCTGACAAACCCACATTCAAAGAGTTCGTAGGCCCTGGGAATGTCCTTTGGAATAAGAGTTAAAGTCTTAACCATGAGAATTTACCAAAAAGAAAACAATGCATCAACCAAAATATATACACTAATGATACAAATGGCAATGAGGTGAACCATGGAGAGAAGGATGAAGGGAAGATAATGGAATGGAATCCCAAGGACAAGGTGGTGTACAGCCCCTTGTGTCATTTATGATTAATGTGACTTGGCAAGTCTCATTCCAACTTCGGCCTCAAACCAACCACTTCCAGTGACTTCACATCAATACAATTGGCCGAACCATCCTCTTGAATAACAAGAATGCATCTCCAAAGAGCCATCACCGTTCCGACGAAATAAAGGAGAGAATGGGAAGCGAGAAGGGCCTTAGTTATAGGGAACACTTTTGGTTCCATAACCAGTGCTTGTAGCCAAATTTTATTTTGTCTAAGGGGTGTGCTTTGAATTCTCACTTTTTTTTTTGTTTTTGTTTTTGTGTTTGTATGCGTGAGAACCACACCCAAGAGAATTCTTTGCATGAGAATTCTTGAGTGTTTGTATGCGTGAGAATTCTTTGCAAAATAAAAACACTCAAGAATTGGGTAGAAAACACAAAAAAAAAAGCATAATTGGGTAACATCGGAATAGTAGAAAACTCAAGAAGAAACATTCAAACACCCAAGAGAATGACCAACACAAAAGCATCAAGTTCCCTTGAAGTCACACCCTTTTCAATGCATGAGTCCTTCCTTAGTTTAAGAAATGCCCAGTCACCGATTCATTAAAGTTCTTATTAGAAAGGGAACTTTTCAATTCCAAGCTGAGGGAAACCATAGAAATTGGTGGATGGATGGATGAAGTGATCTCATTGCTTGCCATATCGAAAGAAAAATACCTTAGTATCAACATTGTGACTTAAAGGTAAAAACCAAACATTACCAATCAATATGAAAATAGTTCATACCATCATGAAGAATGCTTATTATGGGACAAACTTATAGGGTGGATCACACACACACACACACAAATGAAAAATTATAACGATGTTGTAAAACAAACATGAGAAAAGTTAAAGAAATTTGTAAAAAATAAATGTGTAAAACAAAAATGTGTAAAACAAAAACTTAAAGGAATTGAGGGCCCCATATGATTAGCATAGGTGGCCATCTCCACCATGACTGAGTTGTAAGGGAGAGATCTGAAATAATGAGCATTTTTTTGAATTTCGTAGAAGTGCCCAACTTCTCCCAATTGATGATCTTAGATTGAGGGGTGGAAGTTGGCGACGCTCATATTTCAATGTGTCTATGCCTTCGTTGTTGACATGGTTTTCCTCAGTTCGTTCCATGTACATTTTTCTGCTCCTTTGAGTAGTTGTCAACCACGGGGTGTCTACTACTTCTTGTGTGGTTGCTACATACAGGCATCTTTGTTTCAATGTTTCCTGGGCACACCTGTTACATGGAGGCATTTCCTCCATGTCATCACCCGATGAATCACTGTATGTGATGCATGGAACTTTCCTCTTCTTGATCTTTTCACATATGTTTATCTTAGAGATTTCCAAGGAAAGATTGCAGATTCTAAGGCATGCGTCTACTGTACTAAGCGATGCCCTTCCCATGATAATTGGGAAGTCCCCTTCGTTGTTGTTCACATTGATCACCAGAAAATCAGCTGGGTAAGACCAACCACACACAGTGATAATGACGTCCTCCACCAATCCCAAGGAAATGGTGATGGACTGGTCTGCCAGCTCTAGTTGAATGTTGCTCTTCTTGAGTTGGGGCAGGTTCCAGGCATGATACATCTCCCATGAGATTAAGTTGACTCTAGAACCTGAGTCAAGAAGAGCCCTATGTGGTTTATTTTCAGCAATCTGCAAATAGATTAAGGGACTCCCAAGGTCAGTTAGTTTCCTGGGAAGGTGGCCTACCTTGATCCAGTCGGTTATGGTATGCGCTAACATAACCGTATGTGTTACGCTTTGATTTTGGATGGAAAGGTGCTCCGAAGTGTTAGATGGTGGAGGAGTGTACATGGCCTCAACCACTTGTTGTTGCAAGAGTTTGTCTAGGCTTTTGGTTATGAAGTAAGGTCTTCTCTTTTTACAGTTGTTAGAACCAGCAGCAGGTTGGATATTTATAGCTCTCACAGCATGACGTTGCTGTGGTTGAGGAGGAAGTTCCCCTTGCATTGTTGGAGCAGGAGGTGTTATGGGAACTACTTGTGGTGGAAGAGATGCGGATAGATTAAAAGGATGGAACGAGTGTGAGATGTCTCCTGGAGGAGAAGGAGTACTTTGGAAGTAGTCCTAAACTTGGTAGTGATGGTTGGGGGTTGCGTGACCCATAGAGTCACTTGGAGAAATCAGCTGTTGCACATAATAACCATAAGGATTAGGTTGCCAGTAAGGGTACTATTGTGTTGGCGGTGGCATCCCCCATGACTATCGGTACTGCCACTGCTGATGATGTCAGATGAGCTGTGGTGGAGTTCCACTTGGATAATACGTTAGTGGTTGGTGGAACTGCCTTGGGTTACCTTGTGGATAAGGTAACCTGCAGGGTGTTTGCCATTGGTTGAGTCTTGGGTTAAGCGCATACACCCCAGACTCCTGCAGATGTGAGGTAACTAGGCAACATCCCTTAGGATGTTCATAGTAGCAGGCCCCACATCCACTATCATTGTCTGAATCAAAATCCTCAGCCACATCGGAGTTAGTGATTTTTCCCTTACCCTTGTTATGTGCAGGGCCTAAATCTCTCCACTTTTTCTTACCTTTGTCACTACTTTGTTCAACCTTAGACTCTTCTAGAATTTTCAAGACTGTTTCAATTCTTGAGTCTAAGGAATCCCACATTTGGTCTACTTTGGCCGATACCTCGGTTGTTAACTTTTGGATCAGCAAAGTTTTCCGATTCACCAACTCTTCGATTGGTGACTCATCCTCTTCATCACAAAATTTCACTCCCTTCTTTCGAAGGGAGGGATCACGGTTGTACTCTTCTGCACTTTCCCTTTTGCATAGCTCACCTTCTTCATTTGCTACTTGCTCCAACAAGCTTTCAACTTCATGGGCTCTAAGTTGGAAAATTTTCCCTTGGGCATAAGTCCCAAGAGTTCTTCTCATTTCATTCCTTATCCCATCCACGATGTGGCGTAGTTGATCCTGCTTAGCGTACCCATGGCCTAGGCAACGATGTAGCAATGTATAGTAGTGGGCCATGGTAGCATCCAAGGGTTCATGTGTAACTTGCTTCCAACCTTAGATCTGCTTACCCAAATTGGACACTCTGGAGTACGTTTGATACTTTTCATTGAACAGTTCTAGCATCGTACTCCACCTTTTGATGGTTTTCGATTCTAAGGACCGGTATCAACTCTCTGCTTCTTTGGTGAGTGTCCTTGGGAACAACTTAAGTTTTTTGCACTCACTATCTAAATTTTGCAAGGTGTAGGCATCGTGGAATGCCTGTAAATGATTTTTCGGATCAGCATTGTTTCCCCCTTCAAACCGTGGGATGTTGTTTAGGTCTAATCGTTTGATTTGACTATCTTTTAAGTGCCTTGTGGGAATCTTAACTTCCTCTGTTATGTTAAGCATACTTCGGGTTGCGAGTAGGGGCTCGTCATGATCATCTCTTTCATGATGTCTGTGATGTCTGCGTTGTTCCCTACTCTCCCTACGTCCTTGCCCTTGTCCTCTCTCTTGACTTTCATGTTGAGGTCTTTCATCGTTTTTACTTTTATCCTCACCTTTGTGCTCATGGTGGCTACGCCTAGATGTGGAAGGAGAGGGTGAGTGATGTGAAGAAGGGGAAGAAGAAGGGGAACCATCGCCATGGTGATGTTTCTTGCCTTCTCTTCAGCTGCTACGGCCTCGATCGTTGTGACGATCAAAGTGTCCATCCTTAGCATGAGAGGTTGTTCCCTCTGTGAACAGCTAGTGTTCACGGGCATTAGAACTAGGGATATGTATCGTTGATCGTAGGTTCTGATACCCATCCTCCTCACCATCGTTAGGAAGGGGAACATCCTTTGCTAAAGAACCCGTGATAAGGAGTTCCTCATCTCCTATTTCGGTAAGGACGTGCAGGGCTTTGCCCTTCAGAAAGGTATGTTGACTCTCCTGCCTTAAGTCCTGAATATGTTGGGCATGTATGGGATGATAATCCCTTGTGTCAAAGTCATCCATAACATATTTCGCAAATAGTTTTTGCATGGCAATCTATGCTAAGGCACGGAAAAGCATGTTAGGGACTGATCGATCTAGGGGTAACACAATGTTACCTTGCAAGTCTCTCCATCGCAGTTGTTCGTCCTGATGGAGAACAAAAGTAAAATCTGGAATATACTCATCGGGATGAGTATATGTCATCTTATATTGTTGAGGCACTGGCTGATTTTGGTTATATTTTTTATGTTGCTGATTGTCTCGTGTATGATCCTTAGATGGTGAGTTGCTCTTATGAGAAGAAGGAATTTTGATTAGTGTGCTATTTTACCGTTATATAATTTTTATTTGATTAACTCGAAGGTTCGTTAAGGCTCACAACGATGTGAGTGATATCCCTTATGTTCTATTCGGTGCACAAACACTTAGTCCCTGGCAATGGTGCCTATGATGAGTGGCAAGGTACCCCTACACTCAACCATACGAAACGAGCATAGCACGCGCGATCTAGTCGAACTCCATAGACTAAATGCTAAATCACCCCATGGAACACTTGGGGTTAATCATTCGTTGTCTTCCTAGACTTGTTGTTGTCACGGTTTATGATTAAGTAAGTCCGAGGTATATGATTTTTTTGGTCTTTTCTGGTTTTATGTCTTCTATACTAAGAGTAAAGGGTTGAGAAACTAACTAACTCTAACTAATGTCCTAAGTCTAAATTAACTAGCGTCATCATCCATTCCCACTTACCGTACACACCCTGAACTGTGCAACTGTGGCTACCAAAGGCTAATCGTTACTTGGATCACCACACGTAACACACGTGCTCGAAGTGGTCGTACTGAGGCACCTAACTAGCCTAAGTGTGATGAGCAGCCGATTCCTTGACTAGTCGTACACATCCGTAGATGCTCGTAATCAAGTCGTACTCATCCCATGTTCTAGGAGATAAGGGAGAGAGAATCTAATTGCGATGAGTAGCCGATTCCTTGGTTAGCCGTACAAATTCGTCAATGCTCGTAACCAAGTCATACTCATGCCATGCTAACAATAGGTAAGATATAACATGTAATAAAACCTATCCATGTACTACAAGGTTTATCCACAAAGCTCGTCTTTATTGCCATACACAACTTGCGTTCAGGTACAAAGCTGCTCGAATAAAGAACCATTCACTTGAGGGACTCCTACTGCGGGCACATGGAAAATATTCTATCTCTGGGGTGATCAATCCGTGAGAGCTTCACTACTTCTAGTCTAGGATTGGAAATGAGGGGAGTGCCACCTCTTATTTATAGATTTGGCAGTGGACCGCGATATCGCGTACATGATATAGCGTATGCGATATCGCAGGGACGACGTGATATCGCGGTGCATGCGATATCGCGTCTCATCAGATATGAAAGGTAAAGCCACTAAAGCCACATCTGATTTGTTTACCAAGTTTTCTTGTAGCTCAGAATAGCTTAAAGATATTATCAAAAATGAATGATCAAGTGATGACAAGAGGGGTTTTGGCTATCAGTCTAAATACTCAACAAAGCTATCTTTAATAAAAGTATCAGCCCAGAACATAAAACTCAAGATACAACCTCCATAATCACAAGCAATTGGTTCACACACAAGTAAGAAAAATCACCCTACTCTAAGAATTCTAATCAATAGGTATGATACAAGACTAATAGTCAATTTCTTTTAAAGATATTTTTTTAATTGCAGAATTTTAGGCCATAAAGAAAGGAATTGTAAAACTCATAACTTTTCTCATTATGGAAGTATGCATTATTCTCATGCTACTAAGCACTTTTTAAGAAATGTCAAAACAAGGGAATGAGTTTGGAGACTAATAAAAAAAAGAGATTTCCTTTTTCAGTTAGCCTTAAAGAACTCTTGCAACTCAAAGACATGGTTTTTTGATAGTGGCTATTCTTAACACATGATCAGTAATAAATCAAAATTTATCATACTTAAACCCTTTAACGAAGAGAAGGCAAGCTTTAGTGACAAAGACAAAGTTGTGGTAAGAGGTATTGGCTCAGTTAAAATTCATAATGATTTGTATGAAGTTCATAATATTTATTTTGTTGATAGCTTGCATTATATTTTATTAAGCTTATGATAATTTTCAAGAGAATGTTATAATATTTGTTTCATTCATGAGAAATGTATATTAGAAAATAAAGAAAAGGATTTTAAACCTTACATTACTCTAGCAGGAAATAATTTGTATTCCATAAATGAGTAGCCATAATGTCTAACTCTTATTTCTAAAATAAGTACCAACAAGTTATGACATAAAAGATGTAACACCCCTATTAATTATTTATAAAATATCCTATAAATAACTAATAAAGATGCTATGAAACCCCAAGGATCTAGATTTAACCTAGATTTACTAACTCAAAAGGATGCTAATGAGACGCAACATGCATAGTGCCGCGATATCGCATCCCATGCGATATCGTGTCTTTCCCTGCGATATCGTGTACGTGATATCGCGGTCCGCTGCCATATCTATAAATAAGAGGCGGCACTCCCCTTATTTCCAAATCCTGGCTAGAAGTAGCGAAGCTCTGGCAGATTGATCACTCCAGAGTTAGAATTTTTCCCATGTGCCCGCAGTAGGAGTCCTAGAGTGAACGGCTCTTTATTCGAGCAGCTTGTAACCTGAACCCAAGTTGTGTACGGTAATAAAGAAGAACTTGATTGGATAAACCTTGCAGTACATGGTTTTATTTATTGTTATTTATTGCTTTCCTAGTGCGTACAAGTACGACTTGATTATGAGCATCTACGGATGTGTACAGCTAATCAAGGAATCGGCTGCTTGTCGCAACGCGTGAGTACGACTTAACTACGAGCATTGGCTACTTGGTAACCCAGTAGCGTATTCCAGGATCTGCGCTTGGTAATCCCAGTGGTAGTCCAATGTGTATGGCTAGTTAAGGAATCGGCTGCTCATCGCTAGGCTAGAACGTGTGATAAGTACGACTTAGTTACGAGCACCCACGGGTGTGTACGGCTAGCTAAGGAATCAGCAGCTTATCACACTTAAGCTAAATAGGTGCCTCAGTATGACCACTTCGAGCACTTGAGTTGCGTGTGGTGATCCCAATAACGATTAGCGTTTGGTAACCACAGTTGCATAGTTCAGGGTGTGTCCGGTAAGTGGGAATGGATGCTGACGCTAGTTAATTTAGACTTAGGACATTAGTTAGAGTTGGTTAGCTTCTCAACCCTTTTCCTCATAGCTTAGGAGATAAAATTGAAAATACCAAAAAAATCACATACCTCAAACTTGCTTAACCATACACCGTGACACTTACAAGCAAGCATGGGAAGACAATGAACGATTAACCCCAAGTGTTTCTTGTGGTGTTAAGGCATTTAGTCTACGAAGTTCAACTGGATCCCGCGTGCATGCTCCTATTTGTATGGTTGAGTGTAGGGGTACCTCGCCACTCATCATTGGTGCCGTTGCCGGGGAGTAAGTGTTTTCACGCCAATTGAACATAAGGGATATCACTCACATCGTTGTGAGCCTAAACGAACCTTAGGGTTAATCGGTTAATTAAGAACATAAATAACGGTAGAAATTGCACACCATTAGAAATGTCTTCTTTTCATGAAATCAACTCACCTAAGGACAACACAGGAGAAGGTCAGCATCAGACGCATAACCCATATCAGCCAGGTCCTAAACAGTATACGATAACTTATACTCATCCCGATGAGTATATCCCTGATTACACTTTTACTCTCCATTAGGACGAACAGTTGCACTGGAGAGATTTGTTTGGTAATATAGTTTTACCACCAGATCAATCTGTTCTAAACATGCTTTTCTAAGAATTGGCACAGATTGGCATGCAGGACTTATTCGCTGAATACGTTGCTGGAATATATCGCATAAGGGATTATCATCCCACAAATGCCTAATGTATTCGGGACACAAGGCAGGAGAGCCAACATTCATTACTGAAGGGCAAGGTTGCCCATGTCATTAGTGAAATAGGAGACGAGGAACCCCTCACAATGGGTTTCTTAGAAAATGATGTTCCTCCTCCTCACTCCGGTGAAGAGGAAAAGCATCAGGGCCTTCGATCAACGATACATATTCCAGGCTCTGATCCCCATGAGCACCAACTGTTCACGGCAGGAACAACTACTCACACTAATGACAAACACTTAGATCATCACAACGATCGGGGCTGAAGCAGCCGAAGGGAAGGTAAGAAACATTGCCATGGTGATGGATCCCCTTCCTCTTCTCCTTCATCTCATCATTCACACTCTCCTTCCACATCTGGGTGCAACCATCGTGAGCATAACGGAGAGAGTAAAAGTAAAAGGGAAGATGAAATGCCTCGACAAGAAGGTCGAGAGGAGTTAGGACAAGGGCAAGGATGTAGGGAAAGTAGAGAACCACAACGGACACATCACAGACGTCATGAAAGAGATGATCATGACGAACCCCTACTTGCAACCCGAAGTATGCTAGACATTACAGAGGCAGTTAGGATTCCCACAAGGCATTTAAAGGACAGTAGGATCAAGTGTTTGGACATAAATAATATCCCACGTTTTGAAGGGGGATACAACGTTGATCCTCAACATCATTTACAGGCATTCCACGATGCCTGTGCCTTGCAAAACATTGATAGTGAGTGGCAGAAGCTTAAGTTGTTCCCAAGGACACTAACCAAAGAAGTAGAGAGATGGTACTGGTCCCTTGAACCGGAAACCATCAGGAGGTGGAGTACGATGCTTGAATTGTTCAACAATAAATATCAAACGTACTCCAGAGTGTCCAAGTTGCGGAAGCAGATCCAAGGTTGGAAACAAGATACTTATGAACCCTTGGATGCTGCCATGGCCCGCTACTATACACTGCTACATCATTGCCCGGGCCATGGGTACACCAAGCAGGATCAACTTCGCCACATCATGGATGGGCTAAGAAATGAAATGAGAAGAACTCTTGGGACTTACGCCCAAGGGAGACTCTCGCAACTAAGAGCCCATGAAGTTGAAAGGTTATTGAAACAAGTAGCGCAAGAAGAGGGTGAGCTAGGGAAGAGAGAAAGTGCGGAAGAATACAACCGCGATCCCTCCCTTCGCAAGAAGGGAGTGAAATTCTGTGATGAGGAGGATGAGTCACCACTCGAAGAGTTGGAGAACCGGAAAACCGTGCTGATCCAAAAGTTAACAACCGAGGTATCGGCTAAGGTAGACCAAATGTGGGATTCCTTAGACTCACAAATAGAAACAGTCTTGAAAATCATAGAAGAGTCTAAGGTTGAGCAAAGTAGTGAAAAAAGAAAGAAAAAGTGGAGAGATTTAAGCCCTGCACATAACAAGGGTAAGGGAAAAATCACTAACTCCAATGTGGCTGTAAATTCTGATTCAGACGATGATAGTGGATGTGAGGTCTGCTACTATGACCATTCTAAGGGATGTTGTCCAATTATCTCACATTTGCAGGAGTCTGGGTGTATGCATTAAATCCAAGACTTAATCAACAGCAAACACCCCGAAGGTTACCTTACCCACAAGGTAACCCACGGAAGTTCCACCAACCCTTAACATATTATCCAAGTGGAACGCCTCCACAGCCCATTGGACAACATCAGCAGTGGCAATACCCACATTCATGGGCGTTGCCACCGCCAACACATCAATACCCTTACCGGCAGCCTGATTCTCATAGATATTATGTGCAGCAGCCAGTTTCTCCAGGTGACTCTATGGGTCACGCTACCCCCAACCGTCACTACCAAGTGAAACACCGTGAAAATTACGGGTTGGCCTTGGGCAAAGATTCACAATTTAGGCGAGAGAGCGCATCAGCGTTGTTCCAGAACAGGTTTACGCTCTATTACGCATGGCAGCGTAACGAGCGTAATAAGCTCCAAAATAGTCAAAGGCCAGAAAAGCACAACAGTTCGACGCTTTTTCGAGCAGCGCATGATTAACTTGTATTTACGCTTGTTACGCAGCGGTGCGTGTCGTTGCGTATGTTATCATTAAGTTATACATTGTTTACGCTTCATCACGTACAGCTGCGTAGGGAGCGTAAATCACACATTGTTTACGCTTCATCACGCGCAGTTGCGTAATGAGCGTAAGTGGCACATTATTTACTTATGGTTACGCACAGCTGCGTAGTAAGCGTAAGTTACACATCGTTCACACTTCATCATGCGCAGCTGCGTAGTGAGCGTAAGTAGTACACTCTTTACGCTTTGTTACGCGTAGCTGCGTAGTGAGTGTGAATCAGTCATTGTCTATGCTTTGTTACGCACAGTTGCGTAGCAAGCGTAAAACAGTTTTAAGCTCATTGTTTTCTACATCAGATTACGCTCATACACGCAATGCAACGCGAATGAGTGTAATACAGCCTGAAAAAAATTGAAGCACGCTCAGCATGTACCTGCTCTTTACACGCATAGCACGCAAACGAGCGTGTTGTGCATAGTCACAGTCTGACTTAAAAGGATCAAGTCGACGGGACCCGAAACATCTGGGACCCACGTCATCAGGGTTGCGCCTTTTTCACGAAGTGTCGCGACCTATAAATATTTCTGCAGACAAGGATACAGAGGGGGGCAAATTTGGCAAATTAGTTGGCAAATCAGAGAAGAAAAAGCATATTTTCTGAGCACCAAAGCACTTAGCATTTTGGAGCAGAGATACAGAGAACAGCGCTTTGGCAATCGTTGGCATCATCACCTTACAACTGAAGTAGAGTATAGTTCGCCTCGAGCACCGGTGACAGGAGTAATCGCTCTGCTGAAGAGACTCTATCAATCAGAAACAATTGGTCAATAGATGTCAAAGCTTGGCCCACCTTGCATCTCAGCTTTAGCCCACGAGGTAGATCGGACTTCTGTTTAGACCGTTTTGCTTGTTCGTTTGTGCCTGTTTCACATCTTGTAATCGGGGATTCCCCAGTGCAATTTTTCATACGAAATATACACTTTTAAGTCAAAGCATAGATCTTGAAGCTACGTGCTTCTCTTATGCCAGCCTCCGTTCATCGTGTTTAGCATTATCTTTGTCGCAATCCATCTACATCGCTTTCTCCTCGCTTTACAATGCCTCGAATCAGATCGCGTTCTTTTACGCACGTTGCATTGTTTTACTGACCCGTAAGTCCCTGTTTGATCGACAAGACCGTTCAGGGTGCCGTGGATTCGTTTCTCCAGCATAGCCCTCACACGGATCCGTGGCTAAAACTGTGTATGCCGGAACTTCGGTCGGTATTTCCAGCTGCCGACGTTTTCCATCGTTACAGTTTTCTGGCTCTAGAAGGAGGGCTTGAACCTCCGATCCAAATATTTCGGGTAACCCTGTAAGAGATCCATACCCTAAACCATAGACGTAATACCTCTAGGGAAGTCTACGGTTAATCGTGTGGTATAGATCGGTCGCGAGGACGATTTCTTTGAAATCCTATAGGGTAGAAAGCCTTTTCTGCTTTTTGTTGTCAGCCTTTTTCTTTTAGATCCGATTATCAGTCACCGTTGACTTCATCGACCAAATGGATTCCTTTTACTCAAACACAACCGCCATGGTTACTCTCGATCTGGGTGTCGCGCCTATGAATCCTACGGCGGTCACGGGACCAGCTCCTGGTGCAACAGGACCTCAGGGACCATTGCGCCGGTCACTGCGGCTTCAGGGGAAAGAGCCCATCTTTACGGTTATAACCCCTGAAGAATATAATTTCATATGTGTCAAGATCCAGGCAAAGTTGGCTCTTAGCCGAGCCGAGCTGGAGGCGAAGCGAAACTTTGAGGTGCTCCACCGAGGGGGCTATGACTTTAACCCGACAGCCTACGACATAATCCACTTGACCGAGCACCAACACGAGCTTATCGCACAGTTGGTCATGGCCAGAGGCCAGACTTCACAACCTGTGGTAGAGCCTCAACATGGGGAAGAGGCAGAGGACGAATTCACGGCTTTGTCGGAGCATTTGTTCCATACATTGACGTCCCACACACAAGTAAACCCGTTGTTCCCTTTCGACGGAGAAGCAGCTTCTCTTAACCCAGCCGCGACCGCCCAAATGCAAATCCTTGTCCTTCCGCAGGCCAATGCGCAGCCGTCTGGGTTGCAAGCACAACCATCGCACCATAACGTAGGGGCGGGTCCCTCCCAACAGGTAATTGGTGTTCCGGCGATGGTTCCGGCAACCGCCGCCCCTCATTTTATCCCTCAGGTGCAAGCTCATACTGTACCGATAACTCGTTCAGCTCAAATGTTCCCGCCTCCGCCAACTCAGCAACATACCACAACTGTACCACAACAGACCTTTATGCAATATCCTGCAACAAGTCAATGGATCAACCCTGCTACGCGACACCACCCGTCTGCGGTGTACGGTGCACAGCCTTTAGCCGCACCTGCGGCACAATCTTCGCAGGTGTTTCCTCAACATACTTATCGTTATCCTATGCAGTAGGTAGGAGTTAACCCCTCGTCTCAGGTCGGAGGATGGTGGTCTTCGCAGGCCCCCTAGCCGGCAAGAATCCCTGCTCCACCAGTGGTTAGCCAACCACCCCCAGCATTTCAGTTTCCTAGGGCTGCTCTCCCAGTCCAACCTCCTGTCCCTGCTGCACAGGCACCTCAGTTAACAGGTCTGGATCAAGCTTTCCAGCTTATCCAGACACTTACTGAGGAGGTTCGACGTCTTAAGACTGCTGGGTTTGATACCATTCAGATCATGAACTTCTATCAGGATGATCCAATTAATCCAGCAATCCCTGTACTGTCGTTGCCACCAGGGATATCCCTCCCTCACTTTACCAAGTATAATGGAGAGGGGGATCCCAACACCCATCTAGCCACCTTTAGATCTGAATCTTTGTTGTTACAGTAGTGGCCGCACACTTTGATCCGAGTCTTCGCGATGTCATTAACAGGTAAGGCTTTGGACTGGTATAGAGCCCTCCCACACTCTTCCATTTTGACTTTGGAAGAGCTGCTGACTCAATTTGTGACCCGATTCACATACAACATGAAGCCGGAAGTCACGTTGGAACAGCTTATGGGGGTGAAACAAGACCCGCTCGAGCCAGTCCAGAAGTTTATACAGCGTTGGAATGCTACCTTGAATGAGATCCGCGAACCGATCGCGGACTCCCATCTATTGGCTATATTCAAGGGAGCAGTCAACGACTTTATTAAGTTGAAGCTGTATTATCTTTCCCCCGGCAATATACATTAGGCCTTCGCCCAAGTCCGAAGCATCCAAGATGCTGCGGAGGCCAGCAAAGACCCGGCATATGTCACCTACAAGAACACACACAACAAAGCTAAAGACAAGGGCAAGGCAGTGACAACGACAGTAGCGGCGCTAACTAAAAATGCGAAAAACAAGAACAAGAAGGTGCCCACAATAGCGCCCCCTGAGGCCACGGTTGGTGCCGACACTAGCCAAGCCACAGCTGCCCCTAAACAGGCCCCCCAGCCAAAGCCGAATTTTGAGCGTAAAGATCGTTCAAAATACGCGGCTCTGCCCGTGAAACATTCTGAACTGCTGAAACAACTATTAGCGGCAGGACACATTCAGCCTAAGAAAGTGTCCGAAGAAGCCCTGAAGCGTCACAGACGTAACTGTGAACTGCTGAAGGATCCTTTTTTAGCCCTGCCTAACGAACCCGTAGTTCCGAGATCTTTCAGGCTGGACCATTTCTGTGACTACCACCAGATGTGTGGTCACGACATGGATTACTGCTAGGCGTTGAAGGATGATATTCAACGCATGATCGATGAAGGTCATCTGAAACTAGACAGCAGTAACCTTACGCGCCTGGAAAACCAAACACTGCACATATATAAGGATCCGTTGAACACGAATTACGATCCTTATACAATCACTATGGTGAGTACGGACAGTGAGAGCAAGGGACCGCCAAAACAACCTTTTGTTTTGCGCGTCCCCGTCAGCTCACCAAGGGGGCCAACTACTTCTTCAGCAGCTAGTGGGGTCTCACGGCCACCGTTCATCATAAGGGCACCTTCCCAAGCGCGCCCTCAGTCAACCCAAGCTGCGGATTCATCCACGTCCATGCCGAGAGCGCCCTTTATTATTAGGGCGCCAACACCACAAGCTGCTCCTCTCACGCAGGGGCAGACCTCTAGCCAGCGTCAACAGCCATCGCCTCCCAAGCAAAAGGAGGAGAACGCAGTTAATGCAACGAAAGACCACCCTACGCTCGGCTTCCTTAAGCCCAGGCCCCTGGCCTCTGTCCCTATGTCTATGCCCCAAAAGCAAGCTAAGGGGACAGAAACATAGGCACCTTCTCTTGGCAGAAAAAAGAACAACCCCACCACTGACACCGCTCCGCCTCGAGAGATCCGTCTTTTGGGCCGAATGGAGGAGGACAAAGGGGATAAAGAACCCTGTCGGGAGAAGGACCTCCTCGATGCGTTCACGTAGGTCAAACAAGCTCTCAAACAAAAGAATACAACGCTGAGCTTGTACGACCTATTGATGACTTCTCGAGAACACCGCGAGGCTATGGTACGCGTGTTGACGTCCATATCAGTGGATGCCAGCCTGCCGGCGGAAGAGGAAGCGATACACGCTATCATGTTTCCTCCTGAAGCTGAACAACCCAAGCCCGCCTCGTTGACCTTCCTGGACGAGTCTATCAAAGATGATCTGGAAAAAGGTCAAGTAACGACGGAGCCCATATTCATTACCATTCGGGTCGGCTAGTACCGGATCCGGAGGGTACACGTGGATGATGGTGCAGCTGCCAATGTCGTTCCCTATTCCATCGTGGATAGGTTGGGATTGGTTGACCAAATCACTCCCACGACGACAGCTT